>JADLZL010004822.1:0-337338 GCA_015844335.1 Chrysopogon serrulatus | reverse complement strand
ACCATTCACATCCGTTTTTCACTCACGTCTGTCACAGAGCTTGTTGTGCTTGCTGATCTCGTTTGGGAATAGCATATGCTATATAATTTTTTTTTTTTCTCATGCTATATAACAAACTCTTTTCATCTTTTTGTTGTGGGGTGCGGACGACTGGAGCGAGCAGTGATACTCTGTTTGCATCTTGCGTGCGAACGTTGACAACCATAGCTCCTTAGGCTTGTCTTTGTATGTAACTAGATGAAATCCCCAAGGCGTTCTTTGTGGGTCATCAAATAGAAATATATATGGACATCGTTCAAATTTTATCTACCCGAACCCCCTACCCCTACTATATCTGAGAGTCATCCCCCCTCCCAAAAGTTTTAGGAGTTTTTCTTCATATAAAATCATGCATGTTTCAGAAGACCACATGTAATCTATGTGATATGAAGTTTTACTCGGTTTTTGCTTCGAAACGGGTTTGGACATCGCCCAAATCTCATCCACCCTCACCCCTACTATACCTGAGGGTCATCTCTCCTCCCAAAAGTTCTGGCAGTTTTTCTTCATAAAATCAAGCATGTTTTGGAGGAACTCATGTAATCCATGTGATATATAGTTTTGTTAGGTTTTTCTTAGAAACAGGTTTTTTTTAGAAACGGCTCAAACGTTTCTAAAAAAGTTATCTAAATATATTCATGTGGGATCTTATTTTAAAGAGTTTATTGCGAGGAACACCGTGGTGCAATTGAATTTTAATTACGATACTTGGTTTAGGTGCTACAACTTTTTTTCTATTTCAAAAGACATAGCTAATGGGAGACAAATAAGCCTTAGTGCATGTAACTCCTTTGATGATATCACCGACATCACATTTGCAAAATAGAGTGATTTAATTGGATGGAACCCCTTAGTGGGTCTTAGCAATATAGGTGTGGGATCTTATTTTAAAGAGTTTATTGCGAGGAACACCGTGGTGCAATTGAATTTTAATTACGATACTTGGTTTAGGTGCTACAACTTTTTTTCTATTTTAAAAGACATAGCTAGTGGGAGACAAATAAGCCTTAGTGCATGTAACTCCTTTGATGATATCAGTGACATCACATTTGCAAAATAGAGTGATTTAATTGGATGGAACCCCTTAGTGGGTCTTAGCAATATAGGAGTAGTAGATAACAGACACTCTCTATTTCTTAACGAAAAACGGGTACGATCCCGCTCGTGCAAAAGAAAAACAAAACCTGTAACTGTTTCGTGGTCTGGAACTATTTGATAAGTTATGCTGCTTTGAACCTATTCCTGGCTGTTTCAGATCCGGAACGTAATGAACCTCTCTGTGTTCCTATGGTAGATGTATTACGAGGATGGCATAATGCAAAAGGAGTTAGGCACTTTGTATAGTAAAAGTTTGTGCATAAGTACTGTATTGTATAGAAACATTTTTGGTTCCTGAAATGTCTTAGTTGCTTGTAGTTTGTACCCTCTGGTTTTGTTGTATGCGTTTTTTTTTTTTTCCTTGGCGATGTCGTATGATGGATGGATGTGTAGACTTTCTTCCCTTTTCTTTTCGTTTTCATGTTGCGCGTGATCGATTCCCGACTAACGTGTGCAATCATACCAGGAAAATGACCTTTTCCACGAATGAGTGTGTCCAACAAACATGCTTCCGCGTTGAAAAAAAAATATGCATCGAGTAAGCTAAGTATTTTAACTACATAGCCTACTAGGCTAGGATTTGGGAAGCCAAATCAAATATTTGCTGCCACGTTGGATGGATAAAGAACCATGCGACAAAAAACTAAGCGCTAGCTGGTGGGTATGGACCGTCTCTGTGCTTAACATATAATATAAATAAATATAGTATTTATTTAGTTTATTACTGCTCTAGTTTATCTTGGGAGAGGATTTTGAATATAATATAGATAGATGTGACTCAAAGATAGAAACAAATATAAATAGTAGCAGAACTTTGCATCTCTGGATGTGCAACTTTGTGACCAATTAGGTTCTTCTCCCCTAGATATTTATCCTCCTTTTTTTAGTTGGAATCTGTTGCATCTGACTATATATATATATATATATATATATATATATATATATATATATATATATATATATATATATATATATATATATAGGGAAATTCCATCCTACTCCCGTGAAGTAGTTACTCCTATGTTAATATCTCTAGATTTAAAGTGTATATGACTGAACGAAGTGTATGTACACGATGTATATGATCATACTAGACCATCTATGGTAGTATATATGTCAAGTATACATGCATACATAGAGTATGTGGTTATACTTATTTTATATACTACAAGAAATGATATTTTTGTAATATATTTAAAAAAGCATGGATTTCTTTTGAAATTTTTTTTCAGTAGGAAGATTTAAAGTATCTTAGTATGAGTATATAATCATACTCAAAGTGATAAACAAGCATAAACACATACGCAATATGTTGTTTTGAAGATGGGAGTAACTACTCCCGGGAGTAGAAAAAACCTCTTCATATATATATATATATATATATATATATATATATATATATATATATATATATTCTCTTTAACTCTTTTTATATACCCCCTACCCCATCTTCTTTCCTCATTGACCAGTTGGGCGGTGATTTAGCACAAGCTCCATTTTATGTCACTTGTGCATGCTTCTATTAGTTACTAGGCAGCGTGTCCGCTTCTTTTTTTTAAAAACAAAACTTTTATACTAAAAACACACGAATTGCACGATAAGATAACAATATCATAAAATTAAATACCAATGTTAAAGTGACAATTAATCCAAAAACAAAGTTTGTGGCATTTATCTGAAAAACAATGTTCGTAAAATTAACACATTCACAGATAGCATAGGGTTGTAGGCTCAAAACATTAATGTACAAATCTTTTTTTGACGCGGCTAAGATAATATTTTTTTATCGGCGGAAAGAAATCTCCAATATCCATTTCTTTCTTTCGTCCTAATTTTTGTATGTCAATTGTTGAGTACCTCTGTGTTGCAACAGGACAACAATCATATATATATATATATATATATATATATATATATATATATATATATATATATATATATATATATATATATATATATATATATATATATATATATATGATAACTGTGAAGGATTAACATTGATGATGCTCCTTTTGAGTAGAGCACACTGTGAATTTGAGACGAAGCATGATCAACATGAAAGTACACAAATTCTAGCCACCTAAGAAGAATGCATAGCATCGAAATACAATTTGATAAAGAGGACATTGATCAATTTTATAAAACCATGTCACAAACAACTCCAGAACTGGACAAATTAAATCCGATAGACATATCGGGCATGAGGTTCGTGCCATCGTATATTCGTATTTGCGCACCCTTGTACACAGGCCTGGTAAAAGTTCTTTCAGCATAGTCATGTCCGCAGCTCAGCCAGCATGATGGTATTCACGATGTCCTCTAGCAGACCAGCCACATACCTGTCAAGAAAAATCAGAGAAAAAAAATCTGTTGGATACCCTGATGAGTAACTCACGCTCGTTGGCTTACCCTAGATAGATCCAAACCCAACAAATCACTCACTCAATAAACGGAAATAGACAGTGTTGCACTTCGAGAAACTGAAATTTGTTGGAGCCTTCTCAGAGGAAATTTGTAGGATCCACAAACCTCTCCATTAAATAGAACCTGTCGAAGCAATGAGATCAAAAGCAAACAAAATTGTCAAACTTTTATATAAGTTCCATTTATACAGTTATAAAATTAGACCATTATAAAAAAAAGTTATACGCTAGGCCAAAAAGATGCAGCTATATGATTGTCACAATTTTACTGGGAAAAAACTGCATCGTAATTATATTACCCCACTGTCCTCCCTATTGAAATGCTGAAATCAAGAGCCCAATAGAGCAACAAAAGGTTCCTTTTATTTAATATACGATTTGACTGGGGATCGTATATGTTATAGCAGATTGATGACCCGAGGTCTTTGTCACACCAAAATGTGCCCATGTGTTATAACAGGAACAAAATAATGACATGAAAAGTTTAAGTTTAAACATGTTGTACTATTATAAAAAATCAATTCTTTAGGACACAAAAGCTGCCAATTATCGCTCAACATGAAAACACAAACAGTTAGAATGGACAGTGGTATGGCAAATGACAATGGCAAATGCTTCCATATGTCTAGTTCCATCCCGATCACAGTAGGTCACAAACACAAACAGTTAGAATGGACACTGATATGGCAGATGTCAAAGGCAAATGCTTCCATATGTCTAGTTCCATCCCGATCACAGTAGGTCACAATTGTATACAATTGTATTAGTATGTGACCATTTCTTTCTGTGATTGTTGTACTTCACCAGGTTAAATTCATCCCTTGGCACTGCTGAATGCAGCTTGTGAATTCTTTAACTACTAAATGGTCACCTTCTAGATTAAAATGCTGATATCATATTAGCAGCCTGCATAGTTCGAGATGGGGAAAATGCCAGCCCCCATGTCAATCTTGTTGATCTGGATGAAACCAGAACACAAGATGTTGCTGCATCCTATGGCTTGATATGAATCACAGTGCATAATAGACAATAGCAATACAATAGTGAAGGTGAGGATGCATCATTGCTAGAATGTCTGCTAATCAAATATTAAAATGCATTAATAATATGAGTAAGAGAAACTGAATTTGTGAGACTTACAGTCCAGTATGTGAACAACCTAGTACTGTTGTCTACATAGAGGTCAGGTCTAACCTGATGAACCAAACATCACATAAATGACAGACACTTCCAAGTTGCAAGTGACTGCTGAAAATGGTCAACTCTGCTGAGATCCTCCCCCAAATGGTTCCCCTCAAAATCCAGAGCTGGGACAGGCTAAATTCGTCAGCCTACTAATTCTTGGGCTCCCATACATTAAAGGAGGTGGCCTTTGCACCATAGTACTTATCATGTGTGGAAACCGCAACTGAACCAGAAAGGCTGAACCAAAACCAATTGCCTCGACACTTGAAATGCCATAACCACTTGATGCATGACAGCAAAAAATATAGTATAAGTAATTGACAAATTGCGTTGTCACATTACAATGAGAACACAAACCTCACAAGCTTGCTTAAGGTCCTTGAGCTGATTGTTTAGGAACAATGGACTTGTATCGTGATCTGTGCAGATGATAGATAAATATAGTTAGTTGATGATATATATGATATACAACTGAAATACCAGTTTCCTATATATATATATTTTTTATGCACAAAATAGATCCATGGGAATGTATTTAGCAATCTATGTATCAACAATTCACAAATCACAGACCACGAAGCTATAACAAGGCATCATCATAAATCACAGAGGATAACCTAGTCCAAAGTTCCAAACAATGATTGATGGCCGTGTATTACTATGAATATAAACACAATTAATTCCATCCTTAATCAAGTCAATAGAAAGTTATAAACTGACACTTACGCTTCAGGAAATCTCTCTCTCTCTCTCTCTCTCTCTCTCTCTCTCTCTCTCTCTCTGTGTGTGTGTGTGTGTGGTTAGCAAGTAGAGAGAAGAATGAGAAGATACATGCAGTTTTGTTGTCACCCTAGATGATGCAGAACAGGTAAGTAGGCAAGCAGTAACCAGTAATCATGAGCAGCAGCTCACCAGCGCGGAGCTGCCGCCGGCGCGAGTAGTTGTGGACTCGGTGTTAGGACGTGATCTCTCCACTGATGGACCCAACGGTCCATCAGGGCCTTGATCCGCTCCTGATCGGGGAGCCCAGCCCGTTCCATGGCTGGTGGGCCCCTGTCACACTGCGGTATATAAATAGGGGGTGAGAGCCAGGGTGCTAATCACGAGGTTGACAGCCGCCACTCTCCTCACCTACAAACCGTAGCCCTATCCGATCCAGGGAACGCAGCCAGTGACGGGAATCCCCGCCGCCGCCTTCGTCCTCACTGCGTCGGCCGTCGTCATCAACTGCAGTCGCCAACCGTGCACATCCAGGCGATGGCGGATCAAGGCAACTCCGCGCCCATGTCCGATGGTCGGCAACATCAACTCTACTCCTCTCTCTCTCTCTCTCTCTCTCTCTCTCTCTCTCTCTCTCTGTACTAGTAGATCTTATACTAAGCTAGTATCAATCTCTGTTACTCTGTTAGTTTACCCACCTAATCTCACTGGTGGTGATCTTGATTAGAATATAACAATGGTATCAGTAGAGCCTAACCACTCAGTGGATTAGATCGGGATAAGATCAATGCTTAGAAATCCTATTCTAGGGATAGCCGCCGAGCGACATGCCCAAGAGCATCGTCCCGGGCTACTCAGTCAGTGCTCAAACCCTAACCCGTGCAACTCAGTAAGAAGAACTCCACCCATAAGAATGAGATCCGGATCGGGGGAGGGGGAAGAAAACCTACCTCCACCGGAGCTTAGACCGCCGCCGGCGGGAAGATCGACCACGGCTGAGCCTTGGGCTCGCCGATGGCCTAGTTCCTCAGAGCGCGGGTTTCGGGACGTCGCCCGCAAAGCCGCTCGACGGCGGCGAGCTCCGCCGTGGGCGAGCTCGCACGCCGGCGAGGGGCCCGGCGGCGATGCCATCGCCGTTTCTTTCTTCGTCGCCGTCGCCGTCGCCTGGCCCGCGGGTGGCTGCTGCGCGGTGAAGCAGAAGGGAGAGGGGTGAAATGGAATTAGGGTTTGGGATTTTGGTGCGCTGCTGGTTTTGTTTCCGCGAAGAGCACGGGCAGCTGTTCGATCTGCATCAACGGCTCACACCAGTCGGGGCACCAGTTGGGCTCCTGGCCCAGGCGGGAGGTGCGCGCGCGCCGCTGGGCGGGCCGCATTCGCGGGCGGGCCAAATGGTTCGCCGAGGCCCACATCAGAACAGTGCAGTTTTTTCTTTTCGTTAAAATTCTTTTCTACACAGTAACTGACCATGGGCCGAACTGGGCCTTAGAGCCTGCAACCTCCTGCTGGTTTTGGCCCATTGCGATTAGAAATTCGTTTTCCTTTTCCAGAAATGTTTTCAGCATATCTTCATGATTATTTTTTGAGTCTAATTAGATGTTGATTAAATGTGATAATTTTTTTTAGAGATTATATATTAGCAATATTTCTGGAATTAAGGTATTAGTTTATATTAGTCACGTTTTCCCGCTGCTTAGTAAGTCTATTTGCTCCTAAATTAAATTCGAACCAACGGGAGATTTAATTTTGGGCAAATTTGAGAATTAGAAAATTTATAATATTGTTATTTTCTGACCAGCGTTGATTATATCAATATTATAATTACTTAGTCCATTAGTCAGTTTTGCATTATTTCTATTTTCTGTCCAACGGTGATATAGATTTAATGTAAAGGATTGTATGTATTATCTTGACCAACGTTGTTTTAATACATGCAATTTTAATTTCAGTTATTTATTTTCACTAAGTTTACTCACCATTTTTGTATATGAATTTCAGGACTCACCAACTGGGTTCAGCTGATTCCAAAGCTCAACGGGACAAACTATAAGGAGTGGCGTGAGCGAAGATGAATTAGCCCTTGTCATGAATGACAATGACACGACTCTCAATGAACCGTGCCCTCGAGGGGCCTGCGGAGCCGGTCATTAGAAAAAAATGAGATCGATGCGGCGCTTGCTACACGCAAAACGTGAGCATGCAAATGTGAGAATGTCCTATGATCTTGCTAAGAAAAAGTGGAACAACGCCAATAAGAAATGCATGACATTGGCTAAGGCTACTATTTCAGAGCCCATTAGAGGGTCACTTTGCTGAGTGTACCACCATCACCGAGTACTTAGAAAGGGTCAAGACCCGGTTTTATGGCACAACTAAGACTCAAGCGAGTGTGCTTATCGAGAGTCTTCATCAATAAGAAATACACCGGGTGGTGGTGTTGTTAGAGCACATACGAGGATGAACACCTTGGCATCTAAGCTCGCATCAATGAAAATGGTTCTTCCAGATACATTTGTCGTTCATGTGATCATAGCTTCTTTGCCAAAGGAGTTTGAAGCCTTTGTTGTGCACTACACTATGGCACCTGAGGACTGGACTATTGAGAAGCTCCTTGGGCAAGCCCATCGGGGAGGAGGAAAAGACTTAAGGAATCACGGAGAGACTCTCTCTTTTTGTGAAGCATAACAATAATAAGAAGTTCTACCGTAAGAATGCTAGACCACAAGAGAAACCAAAGTGGGATGGCAGCTCTTCCTCCAACACTCAGGCATCACACTCTCGGGGTAAGGCCCCCTCGGAACCCTCGGACTTCGGAATCTTCGAATAACAATGGGCATCAGGACTACAACAGGCCACAGAACCCGTACCGCAAGAAGCCTTGGCTAGCACCAGATCAGTGCATGTACTGTGAGAAGACAGGCCACATGCAAAAGGATTGTCCTGGCTTCTTGAAGTACCTTAACAGAATAGTGAGGACTTAGTTACATTTGTAGATGAATCCTTATATATTAGTTATAGTAAATCTACTTGGTGGATTGACTCGGGTGCAACAATTCATGTTGCTAATTCTTTCTTTGGGATTCCATACGAGGAGAACTCGCAAAGAGGAGAAAGAACCATTAAGGTGGCAAATGGAGTACAAGCCGATATCGAAGCCAATCGCGATTTGTCTTTAGCATTATTAGATGGTTTTGTACTTAGACTTTCTGATGTACTCTATGTTCCTTTTTTTGCATCGAAATTTAATAAGTGTTAGTAAGTTAGATGATGATGGATTGGCCTGCCATTTTGGTAATGGCGGATGTGAGATATTTTTAATGATAAGTGTGTTGGTCTTGCCATCCGACAAGACAAACTTTATTTGTTATCAGTTCCGAGAATGTTAATGCTATATCTATTGAGAATGAGAATGTTTCCTCGTCTATGAATGTAAATAGAAAGCGTAAGAAAGTTCAGATTGACTCTTCAAAATTGTGGCATTGTCGATTAGGCCACATTTCGAGGGGAGAATTGATACATTAGTTAAGGCTGAAAATTCTTCCGCCATTACAACTCTCGAAATTAGATCGTGTGTTGATTGTATTAAGGGTAAGTACGTTAAAAAAGTTAAGAAAGATGCCAAACGAAGTGCAGGGAATTTAGAAATAATTCACACGGACATATGTGGTCCATTCCCTATTAAGAGCGTAGATGGTTATGATTCGTTCATAACTTTCACTGATGATTATTCGCGTTTTGGCTATATTTATCCAATTAAAGAAAGATCAGAAGCATTAGATAAGTTTAAGATCTTTAAGGCAGAAGTAGAAAATCAGCATAATAAGAAGATTAAAATAGTAAGATCAGACCGTGGTGGGGAATATTATGGGTGACATACCCCGTATGGCCAAGTTCCAGGACCGTTTGCTAAGTTCCTTTAGGAAAATGGCATAGTTGCCCAGTATTCCATGCCCGGAGACCCTCAGCAGAATGGAGTGGCTGAGAGAAAAAACCGTACCTTAATGGATATGGTAAGAAACATGATTAGCTACTCCACACTACAGGTAAGTTTGTGGATGGAGACGTTAAAAACCACTATCCACATCCTTAATCGTGTACCAAGTAAGTCGGTGCCCAAAACACCGTACGAGCTTTGGACAGGAAGAGTACCCTCACTTAAGCATTTAAGGGTGTGGGGTTGTCCTGCTGAGGCTAAGGTCTTTAACCCAAATTTAGGGAAGTTAGATCCTAAGACAGTTAGTTGTCATTTCATTGGCTACCCAGATAGGTCAAAAGGTTACCGCTTTTATTGCCCTGACAGGCATACTAAGTTTGTGGAAACCAGACACGCTGAATTCTTAGAAGATGATTTGATAAGGGGGAGCAAGGTAGCACAGGAGATTAATTTAGAGGAGAAACGGGTCTATGCCCCTACTCCAATGCTTCAGGAACAATATTTTGTGTTACCTATAGGCTCGCTGCACCAACGGTGTTAGACATTGTAGTGCCAAGACTGTTGTTAGTTTTCGCTTGCCGACACCTAATGAGAATCCCGAACCTGTCCCCTCAGAGCCGTTAGAACCACGTGTCGAACAACGGGAAGAACAACAACAGCCCCACATAGCGCCAAACGATCGTAATCCTAGAAGATCGAAAAGAGTTAGAAGATCGGCTATTTCGGATGATTATGAGGTTTATGAAACCGAAGAATTTCATATGGAGGATGATCCCACCACATATGAACAAGCCATGAGAAGCGAACACTCGAGAAGTGGTTAGAAGCCATGAGAGATGAAATAAGATCCATGGATTCCAATAAAGTTTGGGAACTAATGGAAATCCCTAAGGGAGCTAAGAAGGTTGGTTGTAAATGGGTTTATAAAACTAAGTATGACTCCTGGGGAATGTTGAGAGGCATAAAGCGCGACTTATGGCAAAAGGCTTTACTCGGAGAGAAGGAATTGATTACAATGAGACTTTCTCTCCGTCTCATGTAAAGATTCTTTTAGAATTATAATGGGGCTAGTAGCACACTTCGATTTAGAATTACATCGATGGATGTTAAGACGACATTCCTTAATGGGGATCTTGAGGAAGATGTCTACATGGCACACCGAAAAAGGTTTTGTCGTGGAAGGCAAAGAGAACATGGGGTGCCGCCTAAGAAAGTCCATTTATGGGCTAAAACAAGCTTCAAGACAGTGGTATTTGAAGTTTGATAATACAATAAGAAAGTTTGGGTTTAAGGCAAATGTAGAGGACAATTGCGTTTATGTGAAGTTTAAGAATTCTAAGTTCATTTTCTTAGTCCTATATGTGGATGATATTTTGCTAGCGAGCAATGATGTCACTCTACTAATGGAAACTAAGAAGTTCTTGTCCTCGCATTTTGATATGAAAGATCTCGGTGAAGCCTCTTTTTGTTACGGGGATTGAGATTCACCGTGATAGAAATAGAGGGGTATTAGGGCTATCACAAAAGGCATACATAGATAAGATTCTTAAGAAATATAGTATGCACAAGTGTAGTCCATCACCTGCACCCATTGTCAAGGGCGATAAGTATAGAGAATATCAATGTCCTAAGACTCAGATCGAGCTCGAACAAATGAGATCAAGACCTTATGCTTCAAATTGCCGGAAGCTTACAATATGCTCAAATTTGTACTCGCCCGACATAGCGTTTGTTACCGGGTTACTTGGCGATATCGAAAAAATTCAGGTGTAGAGCACTGGAAGTTAGTTAAGAAAGTCTTGCGTTACTTTGCAGGGGCACAAAAGGCTTCATGCTAAGTTATAGTAAGAGTGACTCCCTTGAGATAGTGGGGTTCTCAGATTCAGATTATGCGGGGGATGAAAGAAAATCCATGTCAGGTTACATATTCACCCTCGTAGGTGGAGCAATATCGTGGAAAAGCTCCAAACAGACTCTCGTCACATCATCGACGATGTACGCTGAGTTAGTAGCATGTTATGAGGCCTCGGGACAGGTGAGTTGGCTTAAGAAGTTCTTGCCCTGATTAAGAGTGGTAGACGGCATTGAGAGACCACTTAAGTTATACTTTCTTGCGACAATAATCCCGCGAGTTGAATATGCTCACAACAATAGGTCAAGTGGTGCCGCCAAACACATTGACATTAAGTATTATGTTGTGAAAGAAAAAGTTCAGGATCATGTTATAAGTCCGGAGCATATAAAGACAGAAAACATGTTAGCGGATCCGCCACAAAAGGCTTACCACCCAACGTGTTTAGAAAACACCTAGCCGGCATGGGGTTAAGGGAAAGCCTATGATTCCCCGAACACTTAGCGCCCGTTAGTCGGTTAGTACTGCCTCAACTTAGAAAGGTGCACTGTAGCCGTTAAATCCAACGGAAACTTCCTGTGACGATGAGACGCGCTCTACGAATCTCTTTATAATGAGAGGGAGCTAAGTGTTAAGTTAAGATTAAAATAAGTCATTTAGATTAAGATAAGCGATTAGAAGAGATCAAGGGGGAGAATGTTAGGACGTGATCTCTCCACTGATGGACCCAACGGTCCATCAGGGCCTTGATCCGCTCCTGATCGGGGAGCCTAGCCCGCTTCTATGGTCGGTGGGCCCTCGTCACCTTCGCGTATATAAATAGGGGGTGAGAGCCGGGGTGCTAATCACGAGGTTGACAGCCGCCACTCTCCTCACCTACAAACCGTAGCCCTATCCGATCCAGGGAACGCAGCCAGTGACGGAATCCCCGCCGCCTTTGTCCTCACCGCGTGCCGCCGCCATCAATCGCACCCGCCAACCGTGCACATCCAGGCGATGGCGGATCAAGGCAACTCCGCGCCCAAGTCCGATGGTCGACAACATCAACTGTACTCCTCTCTCTTTCTCTCTGTGTACTAGTAGATCTTATACTAAGCTAGTATCAATCTCTGTTACTCTGTTAGTTTACCCACCTAATCTCGCTGGTGGTGATCTTGATTAGAATATAACACTCGGAACACCAGCCTTCCCACGTTGTTGTGCACCCATCCGTGCCCTGGAACACCATGGATCTCCAAAGGGGAAAAAATTAGAACCAATCTTGTTCCAGCCCTTCACCTTGAGGAGATGGAGTGGGACCGGATCTGAGGTCATGGCACCACGGAACTAACATTGTCATCTAGAAGCTGTTGCTGTCGCCACTCTCCTTCAGCGGCAGTTGGAGCCCGGCCTCGTTTATGAAGAGATGACCTAGAGGCTATGGATCCCGGCGATGGGATGGCCGTCGCGCCATGGATCTCACATCTTGGTCGTCATGGCCCGTCCGCCGAGGACCCGATGCCACGCCTTCCATACACCCTACCCACCCATTGTCCGACTCGTGCGGGCGTGGGCGGCGGCAGCGGCGGAGGAAGAGACGGGAAGGCATGCATGTGGGAGCAAAAGCGAGGAGCAAAGGGAGAGAGGAGGCGAGCACTTCTTAGCACCGTCACCGCAACACCACTACCATGGCGAAGTGATGCTGCCTAGGCCGGACGTGCGATCTTGGGGAGGAGAAGAGCGTTCCTTGGGTGCACCAATCAGGGGAGGGGGCACGAAGCGCAAGAGCGGGTGAAGATGATTGCGTGTCGTGGGTGATTGCGCGGTGATTCCAGGACTGCGGTGATTGCGCGGTGATAATTGGCGATTGCTGCCGTGCAACCGGGTTGGAGGAAGTCGCGCGTCGCACGCAGTGGTAGAGCGATAACCCATGAAAATTACCGCACGAAGTAAAATCTCCCATCTTTGTTCTTTTTATTTGTAGAGACAGAGATGTCACAGAGACCTTTCCTATGTACAGCTCACGAGAGGCAGCCGTTCTGTATCATGTCCTTCAATTATGCAATGTAGGATTCTTTTAGAAAATAATGTTATTAAATAATTGTAGAACTAAGAGTTAGAGAGAGAAGTAAAAACGATACAAATATAGTAATCTTTTGGCAATTGTATGGTTGATAGGACTCTAATCAGCCACCAATAAGTTGCACCATATATGCCAAAGTCATGTCCACGTTAACGTGATTTGTGTTGACAAACCTATCGGCAGTTCAATATCAATAGGCCTATCCGTTGTCCACACACCAAAACCCAATCCACGCCAACACAACAACATGGATGGGTCAGAAGAAAAAGCCACACATGCAAGTAGCAAGACACGTTTTCCTTTCCTAGACAATCTTGTCGATGATTACAAAGAAAGTACAAAAGGAACCTCCAAATTATGTCGAGAGTACAGAAGGGACCTCTAAGTTACGTTGAGAGTACAAAATGCACCTCCAAATTATGTCTACGCGGATGACTCCAACGAGGGATCCCAAAATAAAGCTTCTAAATAAGGGACACGCTCAATCAAGTTTCGATTTGAAGTTGAATTCAAAATCGTTTAGCTGGTTTTTTGAATGAATGATTTAAAATTTATTTTGGACTCAAATTTAATTTTGGCCATGCCCTTTGTTAAAGAACTTTGGGTTTCGTATAAGCACATGTACCAAAAAAAAAAAATTACATGGGAAAACGTTAGTTTCCGAACCATAAATTTATACCATTTTTGAATTTGGATTTGGATTTGGACTTGTAAAGATCATTTTGCGAGGAAACAGTAAACTACTCTAAAACATAGGATGGGAAGAATTTGCGGTCGAGGATGTACACAACCAGGCAACCAGCTCTGAGAGAGTCCGCATGAACGGATCAGAGCAGGGGATGATCCGCCTCCGCCCGTGCATATTTCCCTCCCGTACGCCCTCAACTTGATTGGAGACGGTGGCGTCTGTCGTGCGGTCTCGTCTCCAGAGGGCCGCCATCGCAGGCCGAGAGCCCGAGAGACGACTCGACGGAGTGTTGTTGAGCCCAGCTGTGAGGCTCTCTCCTTTCGTGGGCTTCGCTTGGACTTGGTCAGGCACATTATGGTTCCTTGAAATGGCCACCTTAGAGCAACTCCAGCCCAAGTCTGTAAATGTACGCCCCTATTTTTTCTTTTGCATGCCGGCCCGCAAAGAATAGAGGCCCAAAATCGAGTACATCTCAGCCCAAGCCCCTACTGCTCCAAACCCAAGCCGCTATTTAGCCCGCGCACGGCGCCGCGCCAGCAAGCCGCCCGCCAAGGCACCGGCGCCACGCCCACGCACCGGCGCCCCAGCTCGCGCACCGCCTGCTTTCCTCCCGGCTCCCGCCCCGCGCCGCCAAGACCGGTTCCCCGCCCGCCAGCGCGCCGCCTGCTCGGCTCCCCGCCCGCGCGCCCCGGCAGCCACCGTGCTGCTGGATGGAAGCCCGTCGCCTCGCCTCAAGACCTGCGACTTTGGTTACTCCATGGTATGCTTCTCTGCCTGCCTGAAAATTTTTCCTTTTTCCCTCTTGCGTGAAGCACTGAACCTGCTTGACGAAACCTGCGTGAAGCACACCAGCTGCAGTAGTGAAAACGCCAAGCATGAGCACGACGAGTTGTAGTACTGAACATATCCATATCATCCTGCTTGTTTGTTCCGGATCGTATCATACATAACATACATATTGTATTGCGTCTCTTTGCCTGTACTACTGAGCTTGGATCCCCGTTTCGTGCTGGAATAAACAAATTTTGTGATTGTGTCAGTTATTCCTGTCATGATTGGACTGAACTGAACTCATATGTTCACATCAGTTTTCAGACAGACAAAGCATTTGAGTTCATTGTTCGAAAGAATGGAACTGAAATGGTTGAATATCGCTGTGAAGAAGCTAGCTTCTGGTTGTTGTCTAGGATCTCAAATGTGGCTTCAGGACTACCTAATTCATGTTCTTGACTGTTTTTAGGTGCAAGTCTTTGAAAAACCTTTGCAAGGGACTGACTTTCTTTTTTCTAATATTCCCTTTGTATAGTTCCTTTCTTCCACTTTTGTACAGACTTGTGCCTTTATAAACAATTACTTCAATAATTTAGCATCGCTGTGAAATGCTAAATTGATAATGTTTTCCTTTTTTGTTGCTATGGCAGATGTCAAGGTTTGGGACTAGAGCTCGTCGATGGTGGGATGACGAGGACGAATCTGATGTTGACGACCTCTTCATCATTGCTGGTCTTCGTGAGGGCTCGAGGAGAAACAAGCGCAAGAAAAAGTTTCGTGGATCGTTGCGGGTCGCCGCAAAAGTGCCACGGGACATTTCGAGGTCACAATCGCATCTACCTACGGACTACTTCGCGGACCAGTGTGTATACAGTGAAAGACATTTCAGAAGGAGGTTTCGGATGTCCAGGTCGCTCTTTCTGCGGATAGTGGATGCAGTGGAGTCTCACGATGACTATTTCCGTCAGAAGCCCGATGCCATCGGAACTCTTGGTGCCTCTCCCATACAGAAGGTTCTTGCGGCCGTTCGGATGCTTGCCTACGGTATCTCAGCCGACTTTTTGGATGAGTATGTGAGGATGGGAGAGAGCACCATCATTGAGTGTCTGAAGCATTTTGTGAAGGCGGTCTTCGAGGTCTTCGGTGAAGAATACTTGAGGGCCCCCAATGCCCGATTACGGTCGGTTGTTAGCAATGAATAGTGCAAGAGGGTTCCCAGTGTATGCTTGGTTCGGGCTTGATTGCATGCATTGGAAATGGGACAAGTGTCCAAAGGGTTGGAGAGGAGCATACGAAGGGAAAGAAGATGGGCCGACCATGATCCTTGAGGCCGTTGCATCACAAGATTTATGGATCTGGCATGCATTCTTCGGCCTTCCAAGTTCTCTAAATGATATCAATGTTTTGCACCGCTCTCCACTCTTTCAAAGTCTGACCTCTGGGACGGCACCACAAGTCGAATACACGGTCAATGGAAACAAGTACACAATGGGGTACTATCTTGCCGATGGGATATACCCAGCCTGGTCAACATTTGTCAAAGCTTTTCAAAGACCTCAGGGCAACAAGAAAGTCCACTTCACAATGGCACAAGAAGCGGCGAGGAAAGATGTCGAAAGAGCGTTTGGGGTACTCTGTGCTCGCTTTGCAATTGTGCGGGGTCCCGCAAGAATGTGGCGTAAGGAAGATCTGTGGTACATAATGCAAGCTTGTGTAATCTTGCACAACATGATAATTGAGGATGAGCGAGATGACGAAGATGACTTCAACTACCATCAAGAGGGCATCCCGGTGTTGCAACCTGTGGACTACCAACGCCGTAATCCTCTTGTGCTAGAGGACTTCCTGAAGATACACGACGAGATTGAAGATAGATCTTTACATGAGCGACTTCGTGATGATTTAGTAGAGCACTTGTGGGCGATTCATAGTTCTAGGTAGTCAGAGATTTGAGGATAGGTCTACAAGAAAGACTAAATTATGTAATAAAGTTTTGTAATAAAGTTGATCTAGTAGAGCACTTCGTGATGATCTAGTTGTTTTGTAATAAAGACTAAATTATCTCATTGGGTTTAAATGATGTTTACTGTTTCTGTGCTACTGCCATCCTTCTTTATGGAAATTGGTGCTTGTTCAGATATGCTTGTTCAGAAATAAAATAGAAATGCTTGTTCAGATATGCTTGTTCAGATATACACTCAAGGCTTGCATGTTTCAGTAGAAGGATCTCCCCAGTTTGAGAAACCTAGCTTGAGTGTCCAACTTGGGAAGTGAAAACTTCTCACAATGTTTCTGGTATACAAGAAAACTAGCTTCTTCCACGACTTGGTCTTGTCATCCTGTTCAAAATTTTAGATAGCTCTGTTCCTGAATATGCCAAATTTCAAAATTTTAGAAAAGTTTAGCAATATAACAGTGGTCTCCGAAAGAATCTTTGCAACTGTAATACTACAGCACAGTAGCAATCTCTTTGCAACTGTAATACTACAGCACAGTAGCAATCTCTGAAACTGTACAGGATTGCCATCATAGGCAATCAGACACAGTCGACTAAAAATCTGCAGCTCACAGCCAGACAACCCACAGATAAAAAATGATAGTTTTATATATAGCACAGTAGCATAGCATTAAACTTTAGATTATATATGGTGCACTTCACAATCTGAAGCATGAAAGCAGTAACAACAAGTTCCTGCTAATAACTCATAACTGAAATAAAGACAACAAGTTCCTGGACTCCACTCTCACCAAACCTACACTGCACTCTCACCACTAGCCGTCTCGCCTACACTGGCAGTCATCGCCTTGACAATCTTCGCTCTCTTTGCCTTGACATATGCCCTTTGATCATCATCCATGGTGGTCACATCACAAAACATGATCTTTTGTTCCTGCTCCCACTGCAGCTTCTCCTCCTCCATCCGAAGCCTACGCTGCTCAACCATCATATCCTTCTCCCACCTTTCTTTCTTCATCATATGCTCCTCGGCCTTCATTACCATCAGATTTTGCATCATTTCCTTGTACTCGTCATCTCCTTCATTGTTTTTCAGCTTCTCTTTGGATTGCTTTCTACCCGGAGGTCGGGCTTTCTTGGCTGAAGGGATTGAGGAGCTCTGTTGGCCTTGGGTGGTTGAGTCATCGTCCTCTTGTTCACTTCTTACCGGGAGGTTGACCTCTCTGGACTTGGTTGGCCTCTGGTTGCCTTGAAGCGTTGATTCGAACTTCTGAGTGTGCCTCAATGTGAGCCAGCAATGTTCGAATTGACAATTTTTGCCGTTGGATTTTCTGGCATACCTTGCTTGGGCTTTCAGCAGCTGCAGCAAAGATCAAGTGCATGATTAGATATATAGCAATGACAAGATATGGGATGAACCAAGTGCAAGAACAATTACATGCTCTTGGTATGGAATGCCACTTGGATGACGACGCTCGACCTCCTCGTAGTAGCCATGGAATTTCATGCACTCCTTTAGTATGATCCCAAAGCGGTGCTCGAGTGAATTGGGAGTCCTATCGGAGTCAAAGTCCCTGTTCGTGTGGAAATGATTAGCGATCCTCTCCCAATAAGTTTTTCCTGACTGCTGATTGCCTATGATAGGATCATTGCTGATATTAATCCAAGATTTGCACAGTTGGATATCTTCAAGATTACTGTAGTTGCTGCCTCGCTTGGATTTGCCACCAGTACTTGGAGTGGTATCCTGATGCCTTGGCAATTCCAAATCACCATCAACTCCTTGTGTCAACAGATTTGAGTAATATCCACGTCCTGGTTCACTTGAAGCCCTTGGTTGCTGCAAAGAAAGAAGCACATAAGCCCTTCAGCAGTAATGCAAGGTCATGGATATGTGTTTCAGTAAAACAGTGAAAACTGAACCTGCTAGTGGAACTGAAATCTTGTCCAAAAAACAAACAAAAAAGCTAAATAACAGTAACCCTGCTCCCTAGAATTGTAACCCACTCCAAGACAGCAATCTACATAACACTAGTACTACTCCAGTACTACACCAGCAGTACTCCAAATTGACTATCCCAGTAGCAGCAGTCACTCATCCTGGTAAGTATGAAACAGAAAAACAGCAAGCTCCAAATTAAGCAAGAGCTCAGGTTGCTAGATGGTTAGTTCCAGTAGCACAATATGAGAACCTGCAAGCTAATAATTTCCAGCTCACTTCTAGCTAAATCTGAATCAGCTCGGTGGGACAGTTACATTAATCAGTGACTTCTGAAAAAACAACAGAGTACTATGAACTAACAAGGCAATAGCAGTAGCACACAGCACAAGATTTAGACTTGCAGTTGCATAAATAAAAGCATTGATATATGCATAAGTGCATATAGTCAGCAGCAGCAGCCTAGAAACAGTGCCTTTTACTCATGTTCTCAAAATGACAACATTCAGTCAGACAAATCAATTTCAGCATAGGCAGGCCACACTACAGAGCATTTTCCAAGCACTGGTTAATCAGCTTGATCAATTGCTAGTTTCATGACTAAATTCATAACAGATTGTTATGTATCTATCATCTTTTAGTTGACTAAAATCCACCTAGCTAATACTCCTAGTAGTTAGTTAACGGCACCCCAACCAGCAGACAGAACAAGCAACACCTTCTGCCATTGTTACTTGCAAAGTGGCACTAGCACAACAGAGTACTATGAACTAACAAGGCAATAGCACTAGCACAATATGAGAATTATGCCGTTCAGTACATCTAGGAAGTACAGACTTTGGAAGACAATGATCTGAATCATATCTGTGAGTACTATTTGATTGTATCTGTACAGATTCCAGTAGAATTACATACTGTATTGCTTGGCCAAGCACTGGGTCTGTACAGATTGTATCTGTACAATCTGACTGTTTTAAGAATGCTAAAAATCATGGTTTGCAATTCAGAACCGAACCAATCTCTTTTTACTAGACCAACAATACAATAACTCCAAGGAAACAAGTTATATAGCTTTACATCTAAGCAAGATTCCTGTCTGCCAAGGGCTTATTATTATATGAAGACAATGATCTGTCTTTTTTTGACTTGAACCTGCCTAGTGTTGGCCAAACAGTACCAACACTACAAACTACCTTTCACAGATTAATAATACGGCCACACATTGCAGTTGCTGAGAAGTGAAAACATGCACAAAACCTCAAGAATGGAATTAGCACAACTCCAAGGCTCTCTTCTTGGGAATGGAATTAGCACAACTTACCGAGTAGTCAGGCGTCCAATGAATCTGGCTGAAGTCGTCGTCGGCAACCTCATAGACGTGTGCTTGTGCTGGTGATGATGTGGTGCTGCCGGCGTCCCATGTGCTGCTGCCGGCGTCCCAGGTGCCGGCATGAGGCTCCATGAAGGTCAATGCGCGAGGGCCGAGTCGAGGCGGGTCGTTGCAGAGCCGAGGAGGTAAGCCGCTGCCGCCGCCGCCGCCGCCGCCGGGAGAAGGCATCCTGCCGCCGCCGCCGCCGGGAGATGGACATTCTTGGGTACGAGACAGGTTGGCGTCGACAGGAGCCGAGGTAGGACGGGATGCGGCGCGATGAATGGACGACGCCGCGTGGGAGCCAACGCCGACAGGGGAGGCAGCCCCTCCTCCGGATTCCACAGGACGCGCCGCCCCATGGGAGAGGAACCGGCCGGCCGGAGAAGAGGAAGAAGAGGGAAACCGCGCAGCCGTGCCGTGCAGCTCGCTGCTCGCCGCTGTGGCGCGCACTGCCGGGAGAATCCTCCCCGACGCTGCTCGCTGGATCTACGAAGGAGGTGTCGTGCCGTGCCGCCGCCGTGCCGCCGGTGGGGAGGCGCCGTGCGCCGTGGAGCTGTGGGGAGGCGCCGTGCCACCGTGGAGGAGCTGTGGGGAGGCACCGTGCCGCCGTGGAGGGAGGAGCTGTGGGGAGGAGCAGGGTGCGGCCGCGTGGGGAAGAGGAGCGGCGGTGGAGGACCGGCGGCCACGGGGGGCGGAGGGCCGGCGACCGCGGCCGCGGCACTGAGGCGAGGAAGGAGTCGGGAAGAGGGGATCCGATTCCTGGGGTTTTCATCTAAATTTTGGGAGTTCTCCCAAAATAGGAGTTTAATTAGGGGGTCCATTGGAGTTGATTTTTTTACTCAAGCTCCTAAAATTTAGGATAAGGACTTGTTTAGGGAGTGGGCTGGAGTTGCTTAGTAGTACGTTTCTGTAAGCCCAGACATCCCACCACCTTACCTACTTGCCTACCGGCCACGGCCAGCAACTACGACTCGACGGAGTGTTGAGCCCAGCTGTGAGGTCCTCCTTTGTGGGCTTCGCTTAGACAGTTGGACTTGTCCAGGCCCATTGTGGTTCCTTGAAAGGCCATATTGGGTATCCGAGAAACCAGACACACACCACCTTACGGCCTCGTTCGGCTGTAGCTAAATCTCTACACCTAATAAGCCCCCAAGGGAATCGTTCACAGGCAGAACGAAATCTCCAATTTGCTAAAATCAAAGCCGGATCGGACTCGACAACACCAGAACACAATCTCCTGAAAAAAGCAAGCGCTCCTTCTCTTGTCGATCTCTCCCCGAGTCCCACGTCGATCAGTAGGTCCAGATTGACCTACTCGTCACCTGCTCAGGCATCGGAAAGGAAAGCGTCAAAGGCAATTAGGGTGTACTAGGTAAATGCCCGTGCGTTGCAACGGAAACACATAATGCCACGATAATATACATATGAGCGTCTATTATATTGTTATTTAAAACAGATACGACAATCATGCTGTTTAATTTGAAACATCAATATTACATGACTCTTGAACAAAGATAGTTAAAATATAAACCCAAAATTTTGATACGATCAATAACATATCAGCAAGCCATACACTACTTCTCTCCCTATTTTTAGACATTCTCTACTACCCAAAATACATATGGATATATTAAATGTCAATAATAAAGAACACAAATATTAGAAATATAATATGTGAGGCATTACCTCATGGAGTCAGAACCTCTTTATATACGATATTCTTCGTGAATATATCCTTTGTCGGTTTCTTCTTCCCTTTCCTCTTCTCTTTCTCTTTCTCAGTGCTCACGTCCTTATCAGCAGGTGGAATAGCCAGAATCCTAATGTTTGATCTTGCCGTGGCTCTTGATAGCGCCACATACAATTGTCCATGCGAGAATACTGGTTCTGGCAAGTATACTCCGATGTTAGGGATAGTCTGTCCTTGTGCCTTGTTAACGGTCATTGCAAAGCTAAGCCGAATAGGAAACTAACTGTTTTCGCTTAAATTGGAAAGGGAACATCTCATCGTCTGACGGACATAAGGGTATACGAGGTAGAAAAACCCGCTTTCCAGCAGGTGTCAAATTTTTATACCAGTCCCGACTGTACATGCATTTTTTCTCTTTGACTATGTGGGGCATCAAGAGAGGAAGCAGTACTTTGACCTAAAGGTACAACCCAAACATCAATTAGAACGACCTTTTTCTTGCTTTAACTGTTATCTCTACTTGCTCATTGCTCTTATGGTTAGCTCTACACAAGAATTGGTTGCTTTAATTGTTAGAATTGCATGAAGAATTTGAAATCACTGAACCAAGCATGCAATCTCGGATTATCTTAACCGCACCAACAAAATTGGGCCATTGATCAACTACCTCATTGGCACCAAGACATGGGCCATCAAGAAGTGGGTAAGGATCACTGAGGCTGTCCCTGCAACAATAATCCCATCGCGTTTGTTCAGATCAAAGTGACCAAAAATTATCTATACAACAACAAAAACAAGGCAAATTTAGAAGCCAGTAGGAATAAAAATAATAATGGATCCTTGTCATCATAGAAAAAATCTTCAAATAGTAAGAAACAAGAACATCAGACAAATCATATAGATAATTTTTGAACCCCAGTAGATACAGCAGGTATTTTGCCCAGCAGGTTACAAGCACTCCCTACAGTTTTCAAAAAGGCACCAAAAAATTCGTAAACTAAATGTCATGCTAAGAACTTCCGCTTTCATACAGATGTATCTGTACTTTAGATTGCACACACATTTTTTTATTTATTTACTAGGTAAATGCCCGTGCGTTGCAACGGGAAAAAAATGATATCACAATAATGCGAGTATAAACTCATGTTATACTACTCCCAAAAAAATGATACTTCGAGAGAGTGATATTTGCAACATCACTATTGCATGAGTCTCCATGAAGGATGAGCAATTAGAGTATAATTTAGGTTCTGATGTGAAATCGAAACAATCTATATATTTTCAGTGGGTGAACAATCCGATATGTGTCCCGCATAGAAGGGAGATATATTGGACACTATATGCAATGATAATGATCACCTAAGGCAAAAAATCACACAGGTAATTGTAGTGGTGAATTTATTGGAATTTCTAGCATCCATTCATATGTTACAACTCAATTTAGTACATGGTACACTTGAAATAGAATCAGTTTCAACACAGGCAGTTTGTTATACTATTTATATGAACCGTAAAATCACATCCATTTGCTAGGTAGCACCAAATTATGACCTGGAGGCGTGCAGAGTATTAATTAGATCGTCTCCCTTAGTGTCATTATGTCATTCAGGTTGTCATCTTCTGTCACATAGTCCTGACTCCTGAGATTGCACAATGACAATAGTTCTCAGTATCGAGGTGAGAATTCATGGTGTAATTTGTGTCCAGGTGTTTCAATGATATCGATCAGATACATGCCATGTACAAAATCAAGACTATACTTCTTTTTCTGTGATTTTATTTAAACATTTCTTTTACATGCCATGTGTTTAAATACACGTTGGAAAGGTAATTGTCTTTGTAGCCTTACAACAACAGATGTTATTGATATGTATTGTGTTAGTTATATAAGCAATTTTTATATAAAGTTTACAATTTCTATGTTATCTGAAAGTAAATGGTAAAAAAATAATTCAGTATGTGAAATGGATATAATTGGAGAAACTGCATTGTCTCTCTATGTGCGTAGCATTGTGGTTAAAAAAGAATATTTGTTATTGTTGTTTGTGTGCATCTAGTGTCAAATTGTTGTTGCCTTATTTCGTAATGAAATAATATATATTATTATTGGACTTAAAGGAACTTTCACGTACGTAATATCGTATACCATATATATTCAAGTATTATTCTATGTATTTATATATACGCAAACTAAAAAAGAATGGAAATAAACATATCTAGAATTTAATTGGGCGCGAAAGATTATAAAATCATTAAGTTTATCGATAAAAGGCGAACCGAACAAACATGCAATTTATTTCTACCATTTCAGTTACTGAAAATGCGTGGCAAATATATAGATATGATCTATAGTGACTCTAGTTTATTTAGAAATTTTCTAAGAAATTTCAGTAATTAAAAAGCTTAATATTTAATCTACTTGCGTCGGCCGGCGGCAGCCCCGGCTCCGGCGAGGTGTGAGGTGGCTGCTCCTATTCAGTGTTTAGGAGAAAGGGCATGATTTTAGAAGATGTTTTGGAGGAATCAAGTAATTCGGATTTAGGATGAGAAAGAGATGAATTTTCAAAGATTAAATGGGGAAAGGAAATTAGAGTATGCTTTAGAAATTACTTCAGGGAATTAGGAGAAATGAAATGGAGTGAGAAGGATTGGGTAGGATCTAGAGTGTATCTAGTTTATATAGAAATTTTCCATAAATTTTCTGGGCAAGGAAAAATATATTTTCACTCCTCCGTGTACACTTTCTCTGGTACGCGTAGCATTTTCTTCTTTGCTTGACGCGGGGGTCTATGCTGTGGTCAGGGTCGTGCGTCACTGGGTGCTGAACCTTGCCTGTATTGTGTCGTGGACCTCCTCCTCCATCGATTGGTCTTTGTGGATGGGGTTCACGGTAAGAAAGGAAGGAAGAAAATTGCATGCTCCCTGGGTGCACAGCTATCCTGTACGCCACCACGCCTATGCATGACACGTAGCACCTCAGAGGTTCAGCTCCGGCACTTGTGCGGCTCGGCTCGTGTGGCATCCCCTCGGCTCCGATCTGACGAACATCATCTCAGCTCCGCTCGTCCTAGATGTCGTATATGTTCACCTCATCGCCTAGCAAAGAAAACCTAGATAGGCTAAGAATCGACGGCGGGGGCGGCAAAATGGCGGCGACGCTGTGATCCTTCCATTACGAGAGCTCAAACTCCTTGCAGCAAGCGTGCGGCCGGAGTCCTTCATGCGGAGCGCAACGTAGAGACGGCACGAGCTCCTCAGTACATCCTTGTCAGCACACGTTAGGCAAGGGCATGGACTCTTTGAGTCATCATAGCATGGAGCACCAGGGGCTGCACGCCGACTCCATCGGCACAGAGGATGAAAGAGCAGCAGTCCCTGTATGTATATATACTCCGTTCTTCTATTAGCAGTTATTAGCACCATCCAGCTCGAAGATTTCTGGCTAGATGTCCTGTACGGAGCACGAAGGAGCTTGTAGAACATCTCAGTTCCTACGTACTTGTTTTTCTAAAGCAGATGCGAGTATCGCCGGGCGGCATGCGAGGGCAATGGCACGGACTCATGCTCTTAGCCCGGAGGCTAGAGCCGAGAAGGTCCGCTAACGAGCCGTGCGTATGTGCGAGGCGCTTGAAGCAGAGCTCAACAAAGGGAAGTCCTGCGGAGGAGCCGCATCCCATCCCGCCTGATTTTTCTCTCCCCGCCACGTGGCATCCATCCAAGCCGGGTCGCAAATGCGGTGGTGGCTGTACACCCGGGGAGCACGCAATTTTCTTCCGAAAGGAGGGAGTGGGGGCTGCTGCCGTGTGGGACCCAAGGGCGAGGTGGCGCACTCCCATTGGCTAGGGCGGTATGGAGAGGGGAATGTCGACATCCTCCACTACCGGCGTGTTCTTGCCTCTGTAGTGTGGCTGCCATGTGGGTCCCCCCCACACGACATGGTGAGCTCCCATTGGTTGGAGTGACGTGGTCAGGGGTCTAATGCCTTGGGCCTTGGCTCGTCCGTCCCCTACCTGTCCCCCCGGCATCGAGAGAGAAAAAGAGAGAAAGAGAGGAGGGGGGGGGCGGTGCGGCCGCCGCCGGCGGCCCGGCTCCGGTGGTGGGGGGGGGGGAGGCTCCTCCCTGTTCGGCGTGAGAGAGAGGGAGGGAGGGAGTGCGAGCAGGGATGGCGAGGTGCTCTCCGTGTGGCTGGTGTCTTCGGCGAGCGGTGGCAACGGCCCCTCGGTTCCAGCCAGGCGCCCCAGAGCTCTCCCCCTCGATGGCATCGTTTGTCGCAGGGAAGGCCAGGCCGGGGTCGCGCCAGCAGGCGAGGGGCTCCACGGCATGCGAGCTCTAGCTTGGCTTGCCATCACCATCGGAAAGCGTGCGGTTGGGGGAGCGAGGCAAGGCCCGTTCTCCACCTCTCGAAGCTTCATGTGGGTCGAGCTTGTCCAGCCATGGTGGCCTCGCCGGCCTTTTATCTCCGGGCGATGGCGGTGCTCGAACCATACGCCGGTCCGCTTCGTGTCGACGGCCCGTGATCCGGTTGATTCCGGCGAACCGGTGGCGCGGGGAGGCTCCTTCCTCTCTCCCTCCCTCTCTCCTCCTCCCTCTCTCTCTCCTAGGAACGCCGTGGGCGTGGGGCCCGCATCCCGCCGCGTCTTTGGGGCCGCCACCACCCCCGTTACGGGGCTCGCGGTGCGAAGGTGGTGTGGCCTCGCGGCGGCGCGGCCTCGGCCTCGGCCAGCGGCGGCGCGCGGCGGCCTCGCTCTTGGGAGGACGGAGGGCGTGTGGGAGGACAGAGGCGGCAGAGCAAGGGCGAGCGGCGGGCGGGCGCCTTTGCGCTGCGGCCGAAAGTGTGTGGGAGGACGGACGCGGGGCGGGCTGAGCGAGGGGGTCGGCGGGTCGAGGGCGTGGCCCACCTGCCGGGCGCGCATGGAGTTACAGTGGTGAAGCCTTGCTAGCGGCTTCACCACGGTGTGGTAGATAGGTCCTCTCCGTATGTTTTAGGAGTAGAGACTTTGATATATTCTCTGTCTGCAATGCTGATCAAAAGTTGATGAATTAATTTCATGCTTTAATTTAGTTGCCATTTCATCAACACAATATTGCAACAAAAAAACTCAGTAACACCTCTGCATATTTTCTGAATAAATGATTAACTAAACTATCCACATCGTGCAGACAGGGCATGAAGATCCCAAGTTTAGCAGAGATATTAATCTGTAGTTATGATATGTTGCCACAAAGCAGAATTACATCTGTGGTGATTAGAATCTATAAAGAACAGTATAACCCTTTGTTGCTTACTGATAGTGAGGACAGGTAAAACCAATTGGTCCTGCTAATGCATTTCTAATCTTAAAAAGATCATGTTGCCTTCACGTGAAGTTATTGCCCCAGAGATTCAGTTCTTTCAAGTCTCATAAAAAATTGTAATCAACGTGCTAAACGATTCCAGGCATATACATCATTCTCCCTTAGTCATTTTAGGAAATACTTCATGGGATACATGAAAATTTTCTTGATGCCATATTTCAGCACACTCTCGGGAAAAATATAATGCAAGGGAATCAGAGAAATTACTGCCAACTTAACAGAACATAAAGTTTTCTTCATCCCTACGTGATTAGCAAGTTTTTTTTTTTCTATTTGTTCTTGGTATTGCCACAAAAAAGTATTTAGAGTAAGAGTTGCAGGTAAATGAAGGAATGAAGCTCCTTGATCTCTTGAGAGAACTGTGCATACAGGATGGGTGAAGAGAATTATTCTGAATAGACAAGAGTCATTGAGTAGCAATATGCCATATCGCCTGTTAATGCAGAACATTCAGGAATTGCGCTTATTAGTGAAGAGCCTTCAGTATTTGGAGATGAGTTTGGATGGTAAAGACTTGAAAATGCTGGAATAATGCCCTGACTATACATCTCCACTTGGGAAAAAAAGAAGCCTGCTATAACAAGAGAGAACTAAAGCCGGCCCCTACGAAACCATTAGCACTCTGTAATGAGCAACAAGTGGATAATCTCGCGAAGCCGCGCAGCATGAGACTTGATCCCTCGTGGCTGCCAGAGAGCAACATCTGACCAGGGTGGGCGAGCATGGCGGCACAAAAACGGGCCCCAGGCCGCGCGGGGATCAGAGCAGAGGGCTGCGGAGCGGAAGCGCAAGTGCCCCCGCGACGGGGTAGGGGTGGCTGCAGGGGCGACGCGCAGGAGGTAGCGGTGGGAGACGGCGAGCGCCATGGGTTGGTGGGTCGGAGCAATCTGGAGCAGAGCGGAGTCGAGAGGCTGGTTCCCGGTTTAAATCGATCGGGGATGGCTTGTGGGCATGGAATGGCAGTGGCCAGCGGATCAAGCATTTCGGTTGCTTCCTTTTGGCAAAAGAGAATAAATGGAAGGGAGAGAAGAGACGGAAGATACCTTGAATGCCTCGTCGGCCGCCGCCGCTCGCCGTTGGCCGCTGATGTGGACTGCGTGTGGGAACTGCTTAGGAACCACGTCTCGTCGGCCACCCGTCGCTGCTCGCCAGTTCGCACGCCTCGTCGGCCGCCGCTCGCCGTTAGCCGCTGATGTGTACTGCGTGTGGGAACTGCGAAGGAACCACGTCTCGTCAGCCACCCGCTCGCTGCTCGCCGGTGGGAAATCAGAATCAGTAGGGTGGCGCCCGGACGTCCGGACGCCGGCGTGCGTCCGACGCCGTCGCCCCTGGCCCCGCGAGCTCCTCCCGGCCTCCCTTCTTCCCGCGCCTCGCCCCCGCCGCCCCGTTACCGCCCCGCCGCAGGCGCTTAGGTTCGCGAGCTCGGCGAACCCTAGCGCCAGCCGCGGCTGCCCTCTTCCTCTTCTTCTTCGCCCCGCCGCCTACCCATACCCACCCCGGCCGGCCCGCCCAGCTCGGCGGCGCCGCCACCCCGAAATTCATCACGGCCAACCACCACCTACCGCCGTGTTCGACGATCGCCGCCAAGCCGGCCGGCCGGCCGCCGAATCTACACCGGGGGAAGTGCTTGAGCCCTAACCCGGGGAAGCTCGCCGGAGAAGAAGGGGGTGGAGCTCGCCGGAGTTGGTGGAGGAGGAGGGGAGAGGAGGAGGAGGAGGAGGACCTCCTACCGGGCGGATCCGCGGCCACCGCCCGGATCCTGGCGGATCCGAGGCCGCCGCCGCCGAGGAGGAGCACGGATGCGGGGCGGAGGGGCGCGTCGTCGTCGCCGGGGGAGGGAGCCGCGCTGGGGTGAGGGAGCGCGTGGGAGCGGCGTCCGGACGGGTGAGTCCGTTCCGGACGTCTTATGAGAATCCTTACCGAATCAGAATCCCGGCCTGAGCAGTTGGGAGCGATTTAGATAAGGTGGGACAGGGAGCTGCCGGCTGCCAGTGGGGAAACGATTCCGAAAGAAGTTTCAACGCAGTGGGCGGGAACTTTTTTTCGGGAGAGGCTCGCCACAGCTGGGAGGGCAGTTTCACCGCAGTGGGCGGGAACCTTTTTTCGGGGAGAGACTCACCACGGCCGGCTTCACCACGTTGGTAGACGGGTCTGCACCGTAATTTTTAGTGGTAGAGATAGAGATAGAGACGTAGACGCTGCCCGGCCGGTCGCTGCCAGCCGGCGCCTGCTGCGATTGGTGCTCCTGGTTCCCGCGCGCCGGGTGGACGAGCCGCCCAGCTGGTCGCGGAGTTCGTGCAGCGGCAGTGGCCATGGAAGCAGCAGCGGACTGCTCTGCCATCGTCTTCTACTCCAGGTGGGGACTCCCCGTGCTATAGTGTTAGCACGGACTGCACTTCGCCAACAGCAGCAGCAGCAGGATCGGACCTCCAGGCTGCGGGCCTTCTACCTCGACAGGAGACTCTCGCTGGGCGCCGACCAGCACTGATCTGATCGAGGCTCCAGGCCACACGTGTGGTTTCTGTAATTCTGTATTAGTACACCATGCGCATGGCTGCCTATCTTGATTCTTGAGTAGGAGTACCTTGCAAACGTATAACAATTGCGACCTGCTGGCTGCTGCGATTTGGTCATGAATGAATAGGAAGAAAATGCGTGCAAAATCAGTAATATAGTATGACCGAATTAGCAAGCTGCTACTCCACATGTCAGCATGCCTTTTTGAATCCTGATAGGCCGATAATGAATAATGATACAAAGAATCTGCTAAGGCCATCGTGAAATATGCATGTCTAAACTCTGGCCTCTGAGAAGCAACAATCTAGATCATCATGATATATGTGATAACAAATATCATAAAACGGATTTTACATTTTGTTTGTAATTGAATTTCTTGATTTCTATGTTCACCTAAGCCGTAAGCCACATGCATCATCACAGGCGTGGAAAAAATTTGTGGCCCCGGTGCAACGCACGGGCATCTATCTAGTAAACTATAATTTTATAAGAGATTAAGGTGAAATTTAAACTAAAATATACTCTGATCCCTCTTAAACCACATGGATTGAGGTGTATTTATGCGCAGCCAAAACAAGGTCTACGTTATCCCACTTCCTACCGCCTTTTACCTACCTGCCACCTACCGGTAGACACGGAAATGGGCCAAATAAATCACGCGCGGCCTTTTTCTCGTTTTTATTTATCCTGTTTTTAGTCTATACAGTGCAGGATATTATATGCCTAATAAAGTATAATTAGATCCATCATGCTTTCTTCATCTATGTTGGATCGTCGCCGGCCAGCAACTACCATTCATCTGAATGTTGGAATGTGTAGTGTTTTAACCATACAAGGAGTATTGTTGAAACCAATATTCAAATTTATCTGAAACGATGGGAGGATATATATACTACTACGTAGTAAAGGAAGCCTTACAAAACCTCAAAATTTGGCGGGGGTTTATATATATAGAAGCTGACCGTTTCACAAAAAAATGTGCAGAAAACTACCCGTTGGGGTACACGGGGTACCTGATTCAGATATATGAGTTATACTTACTTCAAACAGGTAGCTGCATGCAGTTGCGAACTTTCGATCCGTATGCCTTTGCCGGTAATTATACTGACACACAAGCACACTATTTATGGATAGATAGTACAGTATATATACCTAAGTTTTTTTTTTTCTGTTCATATCAGTAGCATAGCATATTAGCATGCATGGCAGAGACACGTTGACGATGTCATCGCACTAGTACACAAAACCTTAGTAGAGGCAGTTTCCAACGCATTTACACAGACGTTTTGGAAAGCCGCCTGTGCTGAGAGCCAGTGAAAATGGTGCATTTCCACTGGCGGTTTACATAATCAACCGCCTGTGAAAATGACATTTCCACCGACGGTTCACGTAAGAAACCGTATGTGAAAATTATATTTCCACAAGCGGTTCTATTAAGTGAATCGCCTGTGCTATTTTTTTCCGCCCAAATTAATTTGAATTTTCAAATATGAGCAGCCGCGCCCTCCCTCCCTCCCTCTCTCCCTCCCTCTCTCTCCCCCCCTCCTCTTCGTCCCTCCTCTCTCCCTGTCTTGCACTCTTTCTTTCTTACACTATGATCAATACAAAGGCTATTTAATTATGAGAAATACATCAACAAGAAAGTAATTATATCATACAATTATATATACTCCCTCCATATTCATATTAGTTGACGTTTTGGACAAGGACACGGTCTTCAAGATCTAACTTTATCCATCAGTTTTTATTGAAATATATAAGAAAAATTAAAAATAAAATTACTTTTATAAAAGTAGGCTTCAAGGTGAATCTATACATATAAGTTTTACCTTTTCAAACTAAATATTTTAAAAGTTATTGCTAGTTTATGTTCCCAATGTTTGACCCAAACCTTGTCCAAAACGTCAACTAATATGAGTATGGAGTAGTATGTATATATACACATCATTAATAATTTAATTACATCATACATTATATACATCAAAGTTGTTTTCGGCCATGATATGTTAATAAAGTTTACATTCGACCTGATTCTAATAATCATTTCGACTTAATTTTATTGCTTTAATGTCCCTTAGTGCTCTGAACTCTGGCCTCCCTAAGGGGCTTTCTGCATGGTGATATTTTTTTCTCCGTAGGAATGACTTCTCTCAAGATGAATGAGCACAGGTCCTCAACTATTGCATATAGAGTTTTCTCGTGGAAGTTTTTTTGTCTTCGATTCATGATACGCCTGAAAAGAAAGTTTAAAAACATAATATGTATTTGCACTTTGTCTATAATGTATTTGCATCTTTAACGACATAAATACAGACATAACAATTAGTTGTTTCTTGTTAGGGTTCCTGATATAATGTCCGTCCGTGTAGGATCTGATGGACGTCAGCTGAAGCCTAAAGGGGGTGAATAGGCCTGCAAAAACTCAGCTCTAAATTTTATCAAATATCAAGAGCAGGGCGGCACTGCCGGCCTCTCCAAAAGGGTGAAAACTGGAATCTGATTTCGCAGTTAGAATCTACACAGCAAGGCCTACACAATCCTATAATATCACACAGAGAGCTAGCTCGAAGACTGGTTACCATAGAAAACTTAAGGAATGTAAGATTGAGCCAAACCCTAACCAAACTACTCAACCAGCCACAACCACATCAGCACGCGGAGACAAGTATTTATCCCATGGTTCAGCTCGCCACCAAGGCTTGCCTACCTCGACGTTGTTGAGGAAGCCACAAAAGGCTTGGGCTTGCCACCAAGGCTTGCCTTACCCTCGTTCTCAAGTCAAGAGTGTTACCTCTTGAGATGAGGGGTGATTTACTAGCTGAATGAGTTAGTTACAAACATCCCTAGGCTGCCACAAGCGTTGGCAAGCTCAAGGGCGACGTCTAGCCGGCTAGGAGCAAGCTCCAAGGGTAATGAACCCTAGGGCCGCCGGCCAAACGCGAACGAAATGCTCTTTTGACTTGAGGAATCAGTGGATCTGCTCTCCAATCGAGTTTTGCTGTCTTTTCTCTCAAGTTTTGATGGTGGAAATCAAGGATTTGCTTGGGAGCTTGAAGGAGCAACAATGGAGGAGAGAGAAGGGAGCTCTGGTTCTGTTTCCGTCGAAATAAACATTGGGACGGGGTGACCGTTTGGGAAGACAGGAGAAGATATAAATACCCTCTGTTCCAACGGTACAGTTAAGGGCTTAATTCTTGCTTCGAGGGGCGGCAAGACGCCGCCCTTGCCAAAACAGGAAACTTACAGAACTGTTTTTGTGGCTGTTTTGGCTGGGTGTGATGATGTTCTAGAGAAGGTTTGAGCATCTGATTCAACATTTGGTCAACTGCTCTAAAATCCCTCTTGATAGTACGACTTTTCCTAAACTCAAATTCGAAATAGAAGATGAATTTAAACACCATTGAGTTGAGATAGCCACCATTTAGGATTGGGGGTTCTCCAACCTGTACATCATCATCCTTTTGCAATTACCTGCCTGACATCTCGATAAATCTCATTAGTCCTCTAATTTGGTAGTCATCATCATCAAAACCTACATTAAGGCTTGATTGCACTTACAATCTCCCCTTTTTTGGTGATTGATGACAACCCAATTAGAGCTTATAAAATATATAATTAAAAGTTAAGATTTTTGAGTCATCGATATAGAAGCCTCCCCCTAAATGTGTGAAGTGGAATTTAAATTTCTAATTTGGCATAAAAGCTAAAGTTCACACACTTTTGTGATGTTTGGGGCCTTCCCCTATATCTATGCCTGTTGTGGGGTGCTGAAAAACTGTGTCAAATAATATTACATGATGTATATGATAGTTTAAGCACACATGGGTGCTGACTGCAATAGCCAAGAGCGGCACTGCCGCCCTAGCAGAAACAGCCAGCTCAATCTAAGCAAAACACAGTAGCAAACACATATATAAAACAGCATAATCTCACAATATGATAAGCAGAAAAATAAACTAACAGCACATGTCCATATCCGAGACGAATAGAGTGAAATAAGTGGCATTATTACAAACATAGTTTTGAACGACACTCAAGCTCACAACCTAACAATATTCTCAAAGGATCTCGAACATGAAGCATAGCTAAAAACTACTACTCATGGCGCAAAAAGCGATTGACCCCCCTAATTTTCTCCCCCTTTGGCATCAAATACCAAAAAAAGAAGAGAAAAAAAGAGAAATCACTCATCATCGCTGTCGGAGACGACGCTGGCGCGTCCCTGATGGTGTGTGGTGCCGGTGAAGCGAGTGGAGCGCGTCGAACGACGAGGTGGAGCAGCGTGCGAAGTGCCTGCCTCCTGCCCACGTGTGGTGTCTCTCTGACGCCTGTAGTAGCTGTGAAGGGTCTCCTGAAGCTCTGGGTCTTCGTAGATACCATGCAGCCCGTCATCACCATCATCATCATCATCATCGTCATCATCCGTGTCTGACAAGCGAGGAAGATCAGAAAACTGAGGTGGAGGCTCAAGAGGTGGTAGTGGTGGAAGTCCCTGAGCCTCTCTAGTAGCTGCAATCGCCCTCCTAGTCTCCATCCTATCCTCATAGTCACTCTTAGCAATGTAGGAGCAAGTGGAGAAAATGGCCTTCATCCACGCAGCAAGCTTCTTGAACCCAGACTTCTTCCGTCTGCCACCACCCCTAGAGGACTCAGGAATATCTCCTCGTGCAAAAGAGGAACCTCCAGTGGTGTAGTGACCTGCTGCCCCTCCACGAATCTTCTTGATTGTGCAAGTAGTGTGAGTGCAATCCTTGGGAAACCTCATCCCGGTGACCCTCTCAATCATGAACATGAGGTAGGGAGCATAGGGAAGCTATCTCCTCCCATCATCCATAGCAAAGCTCAACTTAACCCACATGAATCTAGGCACATTGAACTTCTCACCATCAGTAAAGCGACTCAGCACATTGGTGATGTACCCATTCAGCTCAGTGGCATTCTCCTTGGGGTTAAGAGTGGTCCTAATAATGTTGTTCATGATGTAGTAGAAGCTCCTCAAACTGGTCCTCCTCCCATCTACCTCACTAGGCTTCCCCCACATGAAGCTCACCTCAGACGGCTCAAGGCGGCGCACATCATGAATGCGACTGTAAGTCCTATGCAAGTGACCAAACCCAAGAATACGACAGAAGGTGACAAAGTCAATCTGATAGTAACTCCCATCTGTCATCCAATGCATCTCATCGGTGTCCTTGTTCCAGAAGTAGGTGGCATGAAACTGAGCAAGGACCTCCCTATTCCATTCATACCTAAAACTCATGATATCTGTCAACTCAAAGTGGTCACAGGCATGAATCACTGCAGCAAACTCTTGCATATTCTTGTCCTCCAACTCATTGAAATCAATGTTCTGCATCTTACAAATTTTTCGTTTTGGCTTGGACAAGATGGCAGTGGCATAGAAGTTAGAATGGAACACATTCCAAAACCTGTAGTCAATACCGGAGGATCTAGGCATGTCATAGGGATCAACCTCTCTAGCCTCTCCGGTCCCCTTCCAACTCTTTGAGTAATCAACCACTGCATGCGGCAGGCTGTCCTGGGGTGCTCTCAGCTCAAATTCATCAGTGTTGTCCCTCATATAACTATCATCAAACTCCATGATATGCAGGGGGGTGCTAGGCCATATACGGATAGTGAAGCCAATCCTTTGGTTGTACTCCTCTTGGGCCATTTCTTGCGCACGTGCTGCAGGGTCACAATAAATATAGGAGCTTCTCTCCCTGCCTCTGCGAACCATCTCTTTGGTTGACAACTTACGCTTGCCCCTATCATCATCTCCACCTTCCTCCATCTATATAAAAATATGTCCAAATGAGAAACTGTACAAATGTGGCAGTGGAAAGTGGCTAAGAAATAGTATTAGCAAGAAGAAAGAGTCAAAACATGAGCCTAAAAACCAGCCGGACAGAATTGTCCTAGGGAGGACGGCACTGCCTGGCAGTTTTGTAGGGTCGTGTTCTGCTTCTTTCCTCTTGCTAATTCTATTTCTTAACTACCTTTCAGTGCCCACAAGTATATAGTATATGGACAGAATTAAAACTTGTGTACTTTGGCTATGGATTTGAAAGAAGGTGACTTGAGATTGTGGGGAGGGATGGTGGTGATTGAGGTGAATCAATCCAAGACTCCATGGCTTGATAGGGGTTGCAAGTCACTGCAATAGCCAAGGGCGACACTGCCGCCCTTAATCTGCGGCATTGCCGCAGGGCATCCCCTCATCCAACCATTGGAACTTTCAAATTGATTCAAATCAATCACTACCTCACCTTCCTACGTCCTCAAGCACTTGCTAGAAACTGAAATCCATCTCCAAAGTACTCCCAATGCATAGATCGAAGGGGGATTAGGGTTTCACCTTGCTCCACACCTAGGAGAGGGAGAGAAGAGATGGAGGAGGCCGAGCCCTTCCCTGGCCTGCCTCACCACCACCAAGGGAGGGTGCTACTGCTCCTTCTGCTGCTGCTGGCGGTGGAGGAGAAGGGAGCAGCCGCCGTTCCTTCCTGCCCCCCACACGAGAGAGAAAGGAGAGAAGGAAAGAGGGGGCGACGGCCTGGTCGAACAGAGAGAGGGAGAGAAGAGGTAGCACGGCCCAGAGAGGGGTAAAAGGGGTAAAGTCATGGGCCAACAGTAGAACACAGGTTCGAACACCCGATCCAAAGGGCGGCACTGCCGCCCTGCTCGCAAAAGCAGGGTTAAGCTACACTTTACTCCTCTCTCTTCATCTCAGATATGGACACCAGATCTCCAAGTATCATTGTTGACGGTCACTAATATCAATTATAACCCATCAATTATCATCAAACATGACATGAAAAGAACCATAGAGCATAGGTATAGGATTTTGATCTAACGAGTTCCACGAGTTTTGGTGAATCTATGTTTCTACAGGTACATACTGGAAAAGCTATCAAAGTTGACCAATATAATAGTATAAAAGTATCTAAAATGATGGATTAGAATGCACCATTGCGACGGGCTCATCGAGACGATCGAAACGGACATATCATTTGCCATATTTGGAGTCCCGGATGAAAAGATATCGCACCTGGAAGCGGCACCTTTCTTGAGAAAGGATCTAGAAGACACCGTAAAAAACCACCTCCGGAAGGTGGGGCCCACCTGTCATAGGGGGGAGACCGGCCGGTCCCACCCTCAAACCGGCCGGTCTGGCATTTTGGCCATTTTGGCCTAGCTTCGGCCCATGGGATCCACCGCCTTTGAGGAAGAATCTCAGCCGCCCGCCGATGTCGGTTTGATCCAAGGGCCGACGTTAATCGCTTCGGGGTCTATAAAAAGAGCCCTGCACCCCGGGGGGAGGCATCCCCTGAAACCCTAATTCATTATTCGTTGGGATCCATTTGAGAGGTGTCCCTTGAAAGGATCATACTCTCATGGAGATCAACACACCAGGGAGATTAGGGCTAGACTCTTCAATGTAATAGTTGAGTAACTTGAGAGCTAGGGTTGAGAGGCTTCGTTCCGGATCTCGCCGTGGAGCCTTAGAGGTCTGGTATATCTTTGTATCTTATCTTGCAACATTTATGCTTTAGTATATTTACCTTCTCTATTTACTTCTATGTCTTATTTGTATGGTTAGTGTAGTTATTGCATCTTAGCATAGGATCTCCGCCTGTATTAGGTGCTCTAGTTATTACGTGTAGCTAGAGTAGTAATCGATAGTGTAGACATGGTGTCTAGGCTAGAGGTTACCTGAGGTTACGCCCAATTCTTACGGTTAGTTGTGGTAACCCATAGGGGTGACAGCTCTATATGGCCTTTGTATTCCACCACGCCGGGATTGGTGTTTCAGTAGGGCTTTTGGCAGCCTTCCCCAACTACCTTCTTCCCAGTCTTATTCGAGAGTTGGAAAGGTACTTGCTGCCCCAAGTGCTATTGTGTGTGCTATACTTACCCATGCATTCGTTACATTCTAGTGTCAACTAGAATAGAACCCGAGTAATAGAGAAGTACATAGAAACCTTAATCTCTCCCTTAGTCCTCTCAAGTGAGTTGACTATATATTATAGGATTCTTCTCTGTGTGTGATATTATGCATAACTCTTATCATTTACCACTTACCCCCTGCTTAGGTCTAGTTAGTATACTAGTTAGTAGATACATGATAGTGAACTATCAATGTCTTTAGCCATTGTTTCCCAAAGGGTAAAATATAAATAACGATACCGAATACTCCCCAAAATGCTACAATGGTAATTCTCATGCGTTTGAATCCTTCATATTTTAATTGTGCATAAGAAATACCAACAAGCATTTTTGGCGCCGTTGTTTGGGAAACAATTAGCGTAAAGATTTTGATATTGATCTTGATATCTCGCTAACCTAGTTTGCCACTAGCTTTAGTAGAATTACCCCTATGTTTGTTGAGTTGTGGAATAAGCGGGAAATCAATTGTTCAACTTTCTCGGTGAAGTTCCAAACGAACAAGACAAGGGAGATATCGAAGAATCCGGGGTGCCCGAACATTCACGATCCATCAACAATGGAGCCCCCGCCATCTCACAGGTTCGTATAAACATACATTACTCTAACCTTGTGTAGATTGGAGAAAAGATCATCGTCAAAAAGAACTTAAATCTCATCATGTGTGACGAATAAAGATGCTACACTACTCACAGAGTACATTGTGAGTCATGGTAAGTATGATCAAGAAAGGTGAGAAAGTCTTGCTCATAGACTTTAAATTTGATGAGTAGTTATCCTGTTGCATTCTACTGCATGTTTACTTTGAATAATCCATGCATTTACTCCATCTCATATCACATCCACAAATGTTTAGTTCCATGCACACATGCATATCACTTGCACCTCTGCATAAAAATAAAAAAATATTCTCACCATACATGATCATGCTTTCATCTCTATTTGAGTAAATCACTATGTGCTCTCATGCTTCCTTTGTTTGCTATAGTGTGCTTTTGGTTTGGAAGTACTGATCATACTTCCATAGGCTTTTAAATTAAGCATGGTGCTTAGGTTAAGTAGCCTTTGCTTTAGTCAAATTAGACATGGAGTCCGGTTTGATTATTGAACTAAAAAACTACTTGTAAAGACATTGGTTATCTTTGTTGGACTAACCCCTGCGAGGAAACTTTCAAATTCAATGCGGGTAAGTCAAGAGATAAACTCACACTAGAGATGAATCAAGGTTGGCAATAACTATGTGCAAAGACGACACAGCTCATCCTTCGTAAAGAATTGTAAGTATCAATGTTTTACCTGATCATTTGCTACAAGTTGCCTTTACCTTGAACCATGCAAGAATGTAGTAAACAAATACAAAACATGATAAACAAAATCTATGCTAGAGTTATCCTAGAACCATCTTCTGATTAGCGTAGATGAAACTCACATAAAATCTGGACCATCACCCATATTCTAAATTTTGTTACAATCCTTCGGGTATATGTCCGCTAACATGTTGCGTGAAAGAAAGAATAAATATCTATTCATGGTTTGAAACAAAAAAAAGAGAACAAGTGTAGAGAAAGGACCAAGATAGAAAGAAATCAATGTGAGAGCACTTCAAAGACTTTCTACACTTCACCATGATAGAGGACCAATCACCCCGCAAGAAAAAAAAGGACCTTCGCCCACCATCTCAAGCATGTTTGGATACAAGTCAAAGGAACATAAAGCAAGTTGTGGTTGGTTAAGGAACATGATATGGATCATTGACATAGAACTGAAGTGACCCTTACTCTATGTCTTCAAGTGAGGAAGGCGATGATAAGCAGGATGCAACTTTCTCTACATGGGCCAAACTGATGCCTGCTCTCATCATCATCTTCAAAGACACTCAAATGCCGACAGCAAAGACCAGGATGACAAGATCCCACTATGTCACAAAGTGTGCATCCATATATCAATAAACATTAGTCATCAATGGTGGCATGTCGATGGTGTCTCCCAAGTTTGTAAACAATCATAGACAAGGATGACACCCACAATGTCGTTGGAGATGAAGTACAAATGGAGTTCCCTTCTCGATCATCAAGATGGCTGGTGCATCATCAAAGAAGAACAAACTTTTCACCCGCCATTAGAAGACAAAGAAAATCAAAGAGGAACTCAAGATTGAAGCTCCAATGGACATCAACTCATCAACCTAAAATTAGTGAAGATCAAGAAAGGTTGATAGAAGAAAGTGCAACTGTCTGTGTTCTCATCTCCTGGATCAGATGGTGCAATATAGGTCAAGGTGAATATTGTCAACGAGGAGCCTCGATCAACGAAACACTAAAGGAATCAACCTCAAAAGAACAAGATGGATGAACAAGAAGGACGAACCTGTCCAACCAACATCAAGTCTAAGATCCTAATAAGTTTGGCACGAGAAAGTATAATCATCTAGTCCTTCATCTCCATCATCAAACGAGGCACTCATCCAAGAAACCTACAAAGAAGAAGTCTGGTTCGGTAGACTTAAAACCACCGAACCCTTACCAAAAGGATGACTCTAAGAGCTAGTCCACCTAGAAATCATCATCTACATCACTCGAAGTACATCTTCTCTACACACAGCCTAATCACCGTGTGGAGGAAGCAACTTTTGTTGGATGAGATGAAGGTTCCCTGCTACACCAGCTCTTACAAGCATGGGCTCCATCGAGAGGAGGATCTGCTCAGGCTTCAATGCTCAACCACGACAACAACCAAATTTTGGGGAAGGCATCCCCTAGGTACCCAGTGTAAGTGTACCTACACGATTATCGAGTTAATCATAAAAATTAAAAATACCAAAAATATGTGAGCACATGAAGGTTCACCATAGTATCTAAGAAAACCTAAAAATACTAAAAATATGTGGACACATGAAGGTCCATGCTTTTTAGAGTCTTTAGAGTCTTATATAGTATGAGTCTTGAAAAATAGAAAACCAAATAAAAAAAATGTTTGTCTAGATAGAGTCAATAAAATGAAGCTCTCGAGATGATCTAAAATGATGATAAGCTGCTCTGTTACAACACCTCTGAAATGCCTACAGTTTAGACAAAAGATTTTCTAAGTTTTAGCTCCAACTGTTTTGACATAAAGATTTGCTCTGAGCCTGAAACTTGTGGGTTGCATATGCTTGAACTAAGTCTAGGTACCTGATTGATAAGATTGAGAAAGTCTGAGTTGCTATCTATCTTGTTCTAAGTGACACTAGAGTTCTGGAGATTTATCTTTTGAAAAATACGAAAACATGATGAGTTCCTATATGACAAAGCTTACATTCCCACCAGAGCCAAACATGATGAGATAGGCTAGTTAAACTTCCACATATATGCTGCTTGTCATGCATTGAGTTTTGTCAACCTTTGTGACCCTGGTGAGAAAATTGTCATGCTCTTGAATCAAGATCCACCTCCATATGCACTACTCTACACTAGAGTAGGCGCAACAACATACCATTCCACCTATATTCATTCCAAAAATGTTTTTCTCCTACCCTAGGAGAGAACACCAAAAATATTCTATTAGGATAGCCACCCCATAAATGCTCCAGTTCCTATTGCTATCTCTCCAAATCCCTAAGTGCCAAAAGGAGTGTTATGAGCTATGCAAAAAGATAATTGAAAAGAGAGAGAGAGAGAGAAGGGAGAAGAAAAAAAAAAAAACAACGGACAAGTGTCCAAATGCTGAAAACAAAGTGGGTGCATAGATACCCAACTCCCCGAGAAAAAAAAAAAAAGAGAGAAAAAAGATAGCTTATAACCTCTGGCTAGTGTTTAAGTCCAAAAAAGAGATAGGCATTTAAGGAGCTGAGTAGAATTAAGTTCCACCATATATCCACCATATCCATCACTTATACATCTTGATTCGACTGCATGACTCGTTTCTCCATGGATCCATTGTTTGACTCAACAACACATGCATTGCAAGTTTGCTCTTCCAAGTTTTCTCCTTACCTATGAGCTCCACATAAGCCTTAGTTATAGGATAAAAAGAAAGGCAACCATCATCACTGCCTTGGTGAGAATCCACAAATACCACACATATTAAGAGACTTGAGAGTGTCATACATGGGAAGCTCGAGTTTTATTTGAAATCCTCTAAAACCTCCGGAATGGTAGTTGAGCGAAGAGCTTGAGACATAGTGCTTGGGTGGATCTTTTCTGTCTGCATCAAGTACTCAAGGCCCAAGAAAGAGCTCATAAGCCCCATAGTCAAAGGTAATATGAGTAAGTTTGAAAGTTAGCTCGCTTATTGCTTAAGCTTGGAGGAGAATTTTTGTCCGAATGCGGGTATACTTTTGAGGAGTTACTTCAAGGTTGCGACAATGCTCTAAGAATTATGAATATCTATATACTTTTCTAAGTTTAGCTTTGCTAAGGGACTAGCAAAGGTTAAGCTTGGGGAACTTGTTGACGGTCACTAATATCAATTATAACCCATCAATTATCATCAAACATGACATGAAAAGAACCACAGAGCATAGGTATAGGGTTTTGATCTAACGAGTTCCATGAGTTTTGGTGAATCTATGTTTCTACAGGTACATACTGGAAAAGCTATCAAAGTTGACCAATATGACAGTATAAAAGTATCTAAAATGATGGATTAGAATGCACCATTGCGACGGGCTCGTCGAGACAATCGAAACGGACATATCATTTGCCATATTTGGAGTCCCGGATGAAAAGATATCGTACCTGGAAGCGGCACCTGCGCAGAAAGGATCTAGAAGACACCAGAAACCACCCTGCGGAAGGTGGGGCCCACCTGTCATAGGGGGAGACAGGCCGGTCCCACCCTCAGACCGGCCGGTCTGGCATTTTGGCCATTTTGGCCCAGCTTCGGCCCATGGGTTCCACTGCCTTTGAGGAAGAATCTCAGCCGCCCGCCGATGTCGGTTTGATCCAAGGGCTAACGTTTATCGCTCGGGTCTATAAAAGGAGCCCCAGACCCCAGGGGGGAGGCATCCCCTGGAAACCCTAATTCATTATTCGTTGGGATCCATTTGAGAGGCGTCCCTTGAAAGGATCATACTCTCATGGAGATCAACACACCAGGGAAATTAGGGCTAGACTCTTCAATGTAATAGTTGAGTAACTTGAGAGCTAGGGTTGAGAGGCTTCGTTCCGGATCTCGCCGTGGAGCCTTGGAGGTCTGGTATATCTTTGTATCTTATCTTTGCAATACTTATGTTTTAGTATATTTATCTTCTCTATTTACTTCTATGCCTTATTTGTATGGTTGGTGTAGTTATTGCATCTTAGCATAGGATCTCCGCCTGTATTAGGTGCTCTAGTTATTACGCGTAGCTAGAGTAGTAATCGATAGTGTAGACATGGTGTCTAGGCTATAGGTTACCTGAGGTTGCACCCAATTCTTACGGTTAGTTGTGGTAGCCCATAGGGATGACAACTCTATGTGGCCTTCGTATTCCACCACATCGGGATTGGTGTTTCGTAGGGCTTTTGGCAGCCTTCCCCAACTACCTTCTTCCCAGTCTTATTCGAGAGTTGGAAAGGTACTGCTGCCCCGAAGTGCTATTGTGTGTGCTATACTTACCCATGCATTCGTTACATTCTAGTGTCAACTAGAATAGAACCCGAGTAATAGAGAAGTACATAGGAACCTTGATCTCTCCCTTAGTCCTCTCAAGTTAGTTGACTATATATTATAGGATTCTTCTCTGTGTGTGATATTGTGCATAACTCTTATCATTTACCACTTACCCCCTGCTTAGGTCTAGTTAGTATACTAGTTAGTAGATACATGATAGTGAACTATCAATGTCTTTAGCCATTGTTTCCCAAAGTGGTAAAATATAAATAACGATACCCGAATACTCCCCGGTAAAATGCTACAATGGTAATTACCGTGCGCTTGCGAATCCTTCATATTTTAATTGTGCATAAGAAATACCAAAAAGGCGGAATCCTTCATATTTTAATTGTGCATAAGAAATACCAACAATCATGATCAGAAACAAACAATCAATACAAACCATGTCATGCTTCTCGAAAATGCTTTTGAAATCGAGTTTGAAACACATAATTAAACTTTTCAAAAGATTTGCCTATCATACTAGTTGGTCAATCAGAGGCATGCTATATTTCAAACCACGTTACGAGAATCAAGGATATTTAATTCACTTCGCAGCGCACAAAACCTTGACTCATCGAGAGGCTTAGTGAAGATATCGGCTAGTTGCTTTTTGGTGCTCACATGGCGAATTTCGATATCTCCTTTGGTTTCATGGTCTCTCAAGAAATGATGATGGATGTCAATATGCTTGGTTCTAGAGTGGCTTACGGGATTATTTGCAAGCTTTATGGCACTTTCATTGTCACACAAAAGTGGGATTTTAGTGAATTGACATCCGAAATCTCGAAGGGTTTGCCTCATCCAAAGTAGTTGAGCACAGCATGCACCCGCTGCAACATACTCGGCCTTGGCTGTGGATAGGGCTACACAATTTTGCTTCTTAGAGCTCCAAGACACTAGGGACCGTCCAAGGAATTGACAAGTCCCCGAAGTGCTTTTTCGGTCTACTTTGCAACCGGCGTAATCGGAATCCAAATACCCAAGTAGATCAAACTTGGAGCCCTTAGGATACCATAAACCAAGGCTAGGAGTGTGTACTAAATATCTCAAGATTCTCTTAACAGCCACTAAATGACATTCTTTAGGGTTGGCTTGAAATCTAGCATACATGCACATGCTAAGCATAATATCGGGCCTAGATGCACATAAATATAGTAGGGAACCGATCATGGAGTGATATACCTTTGTATTCACGGCCTTCCCTTCTATGTTGAGGTCAAGATATCCATTGGTTGGCATGGGAGTTTTGATAGGCTTTGCGTTCACCATGTCAAACTTCTTTAGCCTATTATGGGTGTAGTTGGTTTGGCATAGGAATGTTCTTTCCTTCAATTGCTTAATTTGAAAATCGAGGAAGAATTTTAGCTCACCCATCATGGACATCTCAAATCTCTTGGTCATGATCCTACTAAACTCCTCAACATACAAATGGTTAGTACTACCAAATATTATGTCATCGACATATATTTGGCACACAAATAAATTATTACCAACTTTTTGAGTAGAGTGTAGGATCAGCTTTGCCTATTTCAAAGCATTGTTTAAGCAAGAATTCCTTAAGGCATTCATACCATGCTCTAGGTGCTTGTTTCAGCCTATAGAGCGCCTTTTGGAGTTTGTAGATGTGGTTGGGGAATTTAGGATCTTTAAAGCCCGTTGGCTGCTCAACATACACCAACTCTAGTATTGGGCCATTGAGGAAAGCACTCTTGACATCTATTTGGTACAGCTTGAAGTCATAATGGGTAGCGAAGGCTAAAAGCATACGGATTGCTTCAAGCCTTGCCACCGGTGCATATGTTTCTTCAAAGTCTAAGCCCTCTACTTGAGTGAAGCCTTGAGTCACCAATCTTGCCTTGTTTCTTGTCACCACGCCATTTTCATCTTGCTTGTTGCGAAAGACCCACTTGGTGCCAATGACATTCGACTTGGGCCTTTCCACCAAGGTCCACACTTGATTTCTCTCGAAGTTGTTGAGCTCTTCTTGCATGGCCATCACCCAATCCGGGTCTCCAAGTGCTTGATCTACCTTGAGAGGTTCCAAAGAGGAAACAAACGAGTAATATTGATAAAAGTTTGCTAAATGAGAATGAGTTGTTACCCCTTCCGAATGCTCCTAAGGATGTTGTCAACGGGATGATCCCGTTGTATCGTTTGGCGAAGCCTTGGATGCTCGATGGCCTGCTGCTCTTCTTGTGGACCTGTATCTTCTTCTTGCTCAAGAATGGGCTTAAGATTTAGCCCTGGAAGTGGTGTTGCAGGAGTCAGGGAAGCTGCTGCAGGAGTAGTGGGGGCGGCACTGCCGCCCTACTGATTTGCAGCAGGTGTGTGCTGCACTTGCTTGTCGAGTACGCCAGCGGAAATTGGTGCAGCAACACTTTGGGGATCCTCCTCTTTTGTGGCTTCATCTTCCTGTGGTCTAATATCACCAATAGCCATTTGCTTGATTGCCTCACATGGTGGATCCTCCATTTCTACAACACTTGAATCAACTTGCTCTACTTGAGAGCCATTAGATTCATCAAATGTCACATCTACCGTGACTTCAGTTCAACCCAAGGTTTTATTGAAGACACGATAGGCATGCTCATTTGATCCATAACCAAGAAGAAAATCTTTATCAACTTTAGGTGCAAATTTAGAGGTCCGGGGTCTTTTAACAAGTATGAAACACTTGTATCCAAACACTCTAAAGTAAGACACCTTGGGTTTGTTACCGGTTAATATCTCGTATGATGTCTTCTTGAGCTTCTTGTGTAAGTAGAGACGGTTGATAGCATGGCAAGCGGTGTTGACGGCGTTGTCGATACGGGACGTAGACGGCTACTCACCAGCACGGCTCCCATCAGGACAAGAGCAAGAAAGGACGTATCTGGGTAGAATACGGACCATCCTAGTTAGACGAGTAGAAAGTAACTTCTGTAATCAGGACAGAACACTTCCTATGGATCCGACTAGGACTAGAAACCATAGCTCTAGCTCTTTTCCTCTTATAAAAAGGAGCCAGAGCACCCTCTTTTGAAACAGACGAACAATACACAATCAGACATCAATCCAACGCAAAAGGCCAAGCCGACTGGAGTAGAGCTTTTACTCGACGACGAGAGCTCGAACCAGGATAAACCGTGTGTCTCTTGCGTGAAACCGCCGAGTTCTAGTCGTTCGCCGAGGTCCGAATCAACTGCTGCGGGAACCCCGTGGCAGGCTATCGGTGGTCAAACACCGACAGCTGGCGCGCCAGGTAGGGGCCTTTCGGCGAAATCAACGTCAAAAGCTCGACGGACCTACACATGATGATTTTTCCGGTGGGATCAACCTTCGTTTTTCGGAAGTTGGTCTCACGGGGCGCACGAACAAGGAATTCTCCGTGATCGACTACTTCAAGGACCCGAACCAAAGATACAAGAAATTTTTCCAAGACTCAAGCTCACAGAGGAAGTCGAAAACCCAAATATACAAGACAAGCCGAGTTCTTTTCACTACGGTTTCAACAACTCAAAGACGAATATATCAGAGTATCACCCAGAAGGCAATGGAATCTTACGACTTCGACCAATGGAACATCTTCAAACAAGATAAGTACTCTACCTTCCTTCCTTTTCAATACGGTAAACCTCTAGAAGGAGAAGAACTCGACCATCCATCCAACATGCACGAAGAAGTCTTCATGATAAGGCAGCCTCTAGTACCACCAGTCCAACCCGACTACAGATCATCAGAAGAATCGGGAAGTCGATATTCCAAAGAATTCCGTCATGAGAGAAGGAGAGACTGACAGCCAGAAAGCAGCAAGAGAAAGAAGGAATAAGAAAAAAGGAGGAAGAAGGAACCGAGTTCATGAGCGAAGAGAAGCATGGCGCAAATATGAAGAAGAGCTAGCCGAGTACAATCAAAAAAGAGCCGAAAAAGAAGCCGAAGAAAGACGAGCTGCGGCAAGGACAAGGCTCGATCCTATCGACAAGATACAAGAATTAATTAATGAAATTGACGCCATACAACGACCAAGTGAAGAACAAGCCAGGATTAGAAGTCTACTCGTAGATACCGCGCAAAAAGAATACAAGACGACCGAGTACCTCCCCCCACATATCATCCGAATGCAGACAAGTCAAAGAACTCGGAGGATTTCCGCTTTAAAGGTTATCAACTCCAAATCATCGAGAAGAGCTCAACCTCATCACGATTGGACAGAAAAAACAGGGAAAACAGGGGAAGATCTCCAACACCACCCGAAGTCCCCCCCGAATTCTTATTTCAAGATACGACAAACAGGCGATTCCGACTACGCACTGCAAAAAAGTACCCGACAGATTTCCTTGCTTCGCAGAAGACTACTCACAAAACTACTACCTCACAAATTTAAACCATCCAATCATTCAAAATATGATGGCAAGACTGAACCGATGCAATGGCTTAGGATTTATTCCCAATCTATAGAACTAGCCGGAGGCGATGACGATATAAAAGCACTATTTTTTTCGATGGCCCTGGAAACATTACCACTCCAGTAGTTCGATAAGCTACGACCCGGATCTATCAAAGCGTGGGGCGACCTCCAAAAAGCATTTTGCGAGAATTTTGCAGGAATACTGATCCACCCGATAACGCAAGCCGAGTTGAAAGGTTTAAAGCAAAATCCAGGAGAAAGCCTCAGAGACTTCTATAGAAGATTTGGAGAACTCAGAGCACAAGTACATGACATCACCGAGAGAGAAGTAATAGAAGCATTTTCATATGGCTTAAAAGTAAGATGGATGTTTCACGATTTCTGCAAGGAAAACCCTCGGACAAACAAGGAATTCAAAAGAACAGTTGAAAAGATGATCACAGCAGAAGAGAAGACAAGAGAAAGATTTCCGCACAAATGTAAACAACTCGTAAAAGGAGAAACAACACGTAAAAGAAGAAACAACTCGAACGATCAAAACAACACAAGATGGAACAACCAAAACAACTCGGGTCATCAAGACAACTCGAGATATCAAGACAACTCAAGAAGATGGAATATTCAAGACAACAGACAAGAATTCCACAACAAAAAGAGATATTCTGACAACATGGTGGCATCCACCGAAAGGAAGAAATTCTACCCGGCAAGAAGATTTGAAGACCTCGAAAATATGAAATGCATCTATCATCATCAACAGAATCCACCCAATGGGAGAGTGTCGCATATTTCAAGAAAAATATATGAGAAAGGACAAACAAGACAAGGAAGAAAACAAAGAGAAGAAAGAAGAAGACAACACAGCTGATAACGGTTTTCAAAATCCAAGAGCAACAGTATCAGTAATATTCTCAGGAGTACCCGGTTCTAGGAGCAAACAAGAAGACAAACTTGCTTGGCGAACAATCATGGCAGCAGAGCCAGCAACACCCAGATATTTAAACTGGTCACAATATCCAATTCAGTTCTCACGGGAAGACCAATGGACAAGTGTTGGGAACGCAGGGCTATATCCATTAGTACTCGGACCAACAATTGCCGCCATAACAAAGAACAAAAGTACTCATCGACGGAGGAGCGGGACTCAATATCATATTTGCGAGACACCACGAAGAAAATGGGAATGAATTCTCAAAAATGATCACACCTACAGCGTACCTTTTATGGGATAGTACCCGGAGACCAGCTATGCCTCTCGGACAGATTACACTTCCAAGTAACATTTGAAACTCCTACAAATTACGAGGATAGAGCTCATCAAATTTGAAGTTGCAGATTTTGAATCATCATATCATGCGATATTAGGAAGACCAAAAAGCAAAATTCTTAGCAATACCACATTATCCATATCTACTACTCAAGATGCCAGGACCACACGGAGTACTCTCTCGAGAGGAGATCTAAAAAGAGCATATGAATGCGACGCACAAACAATACAAATATCCTCAAAAGTACAAGGTGAAATCAACTCGGCGTGAGCGTAAATAAGAACGAGAAGAACCGGAGATACCAGCCAAAAAACAAAGTACACTCACCACGGTGAGGGAGAGGGCACCAAAAAGATTGATCTAGGGACGGGTGACCCATCAAAGATCGCCACAATCAGCAAGCACCTGCCTATCAAATAGGAACTCGCTCACCAACTTCTTACGGGACAACAAGGATATATTTATCTAGAAACCAGCAGATATGCCCGAGTCCCAAGGGGAGTTGGCTAAGCACAAAATTGAAGTCAACAAAGGAGCAAGACCGATCAAACAAAGACTACGGCGTTTTCACCGGACAAAAAAAGGAAGCAATAAAAAAGAAATAGCCCGACTACTAGCGGCGGGGTTCATTAAAGAAATCTTGCACCCAGGCTGGTTGGCAAATCCTGCTCGGTACACAAAAAGAACACGATGAATGACGTATGTGTGTCGACTACACAGACCTCAACAAACATTGTCCAAAGGACCCTTTTCGGATTACCAAGAATTGATCGATAGTGGATTCAACAAAAGAGGATCAGCTCTATTATCCTTTCTAAATTGCTACTCGGGATATCACCGGATTGCACTAAAAGAAGAAGACCAAAGCAAAACTTCTTTCATTACACCTTTCGGCGCCTATTGTTACAAAACAATGTCTTTTGGACTCAAGAACGCAGGAGCAACATACCAAAGAGCAATCCGACTTGTTTGGGAGATCAAATTGGAAAGAACGCGGAAGCATATGTAGATGACGTAGTCGTCAAAACAAAGAACCCGACTCTTTGATTGAAGATCTACAACAAACTTTCAACAATCTCAAAAGATGGAAGCGGAAACTTAACCCCAACAAATGTGTATTTGGCGTATCATCGGGGCAACTACTCGGATTTCTGGTCAGCCAAAAGAGGAATTGAAGCAAGCACAAAACAAATCAAGGCAATAACCGACATGGGCCCGCCCAGATATCAAGGATCTACAAAAACTAACAGGTTGCATGGCAACTCAACAAATGTATTCATCTCCGGACTAGGGGAAAAAGGCTTACCTTTTTTCAAATTACTAAAGAAACCCGACAAATTTACCGAACAAAGAAGCACAAGAAGCCTTCGACAAGCTAAAAGCATACATCAAAGACATCTCCAATATTTAGTACCACCAAAGAAAGACGAAGATCTCATGCTCTACATCACCGCAACTACTTTGATGAGTTAGCACGGCTATTGTGGTCGAAAGAGAAGAACAAGGACACATCTACAAAGGACAAAGGCCAAGATACTATATAAGTGAAGTACTCACAGTATCAAAAGTAAGATATCCTCACGTACAAAAACTACTCTACGCAATACTTATAACTTCAAGGAAGCTCAGGCATTACTTTGAAGGTCACAAAGTAGTCGTCGTAATAGATTTTTCACTCGGAGACATCCTAAGAAACCGAGACTCAACAGGACGAATTTCAAAATAGGCAGTCGAACTCGGAGCACTCAAGATAGAATTCACACCAAGAAAAGCAATCAAATCTCAAGCATTGTCCGACTTCATTGCAGAATGGACTGAAATACAACAACCTACTCCAAACGCCATCCTAGACCATTGAAAAATGTACTTCGATGGATCTCTAAAACTAGGAGGGGCAGGAGCAGGAGTACTACTTATCGCACCCGATGGAAAACAACTTCAGATATGTTCTACAAATTTTATGGCAAGCCACCAACAATGAAGCAGAGTGCACCTTGAAGCACTCATCCACGACCTACAAGTCGCAACATCACTTGGAATCAAAAGATTACTAGTCTACGAAGATTCGGCAGTAGTAATCAACCAAGTCAATAAAGAATGGGATTGCACCAAGGAAAACATGGATGCCTATTGCGCCAGAAATCGAAAAGCTTGAAAAGAATTTTCAAGGTCTAGAAATACATCATATATTACGAGATTCAAATGTTGCGGTGATGTGTTAGCCAAACTAGGCTCGAGATAGGGCAAAAGTACCCACGGAGTTTTTGTAAAAGAATTAAACAAACCATCTATCAAGACAGAGACGAAAAAAAAGACGAGAAGAAGAAGACGAGTAAGAGCAAATTCTAATGATCGGCCACGAGACAACTCAACATGGATGCAAGTATTCATAGATTACATCAAGGAAAAGAAGTTACCTGGAAATAAAGCAGAAGCAACTCGGGTAATCAGACGAAGCAAAAACTACGTCTTAGTAGGAGATAATCTTTACAAAAGAGCGGCATCATCAGGCGTATTATTGAAATGCGTATCAACAACGAGAGGGAAAGAAATATTACTAGAAATGCACTCGGGATGCTTTGGGGAATCATGCATCTTCAAGGACACTAGTCGGAAAAAAGCTTTTCGATCAGATTCTATTGGCCAACAAAGATTAAAAAGACGCTGAAGAACTAGTCAAATACTGCAAAAACTGTCAAATATTCGCAAGACAAGCACACGTTCCAGCTCACAATCTAATATGCATCCCACCAGCATGGCCGTTCTCATGCTGGGGGCTTGATCAAGTCGGACCACTTAAGAAATCCAAAGGAGGGTTCAAGTACATTTTCGTGGCCATCGACAAGTTCACCAAGTGGATAGAATACAAACCGTTAGTAAAATATAGCGCAGCCAAAGCACAAGAATTCATCCAAGAAATTATGCACAGATTTGGGATGCCAAACAGAATAATTACAGACCTAGGATCACCATTCACAGCTAATGAATTCAAAAGCTGGGCTCAAGACTGCGGATTTAGCATTGACTATGCATTAGTGGCCCATCCTCAAGCAAACGGTCAAATAGAAAGAGCCAACGGACTCATCTTGGCAGGATTAAAACCAAGACTATATGAAGACCTCAAAGATTACGGAGCAAAATGGATAGATGAACTTCCCAAAGTAGTCTGGGGATTAAGAACTCAAATAAGCAGAGCAACTGGTTACTCGCCTTTCTTCCTAGTATACGGATCAGAAGCCGTACTACCGGTAGACTTGATCTGGACATCTCCCAAAATTGAGCAATATAACGAAGGAGAAGCAGAGGAAACCAGGAAGACTAGAAATCGATAGCTTAGAAGAAGTCGAGTCAATGCAACACTACAATCAGCAAGATACATGCAAGGACGAGAAGATATTACGACAAAAGCGTTCAACCAAAAATCTTACAAGCCGGCGATCTAGTTCTCGAAAAAAAATACAAAAACCGGATGGAAGAGACACAAACTACTCAGCCCATGGGAAGGTCCCTTCATAGTAACAAAAGTAACAGGACCAGGATCCTACGAACTGATGACTGAAGACGGAGTTCCAATAAAAAATTCATGGCACATCTCTCAATTACGACGATTTTACGCCTAGACAACAAAGACACGTACTACTTCCTTCAACAAAGATTCATAAGAAAGATTACAGTATTTCAGCTCCTTTTCAGAACCAGGATCTCGACTTCTAAGAATACGGAACTTCGAGTAAAGACCTACGGTCCAAAAAGCACTCAACCTCCCAAAACCCCGATGAGAGCAAAAAATGCTCGACCCCCCGGGCAAACCCCGATGAGAGCAAAAATCGCTCGACCCCCCGGCAAACCCCGATGAGAGCAAAAAAAAGCGCTCGACCCCGGGTTGTTTTCACAACACCGATGAGAAATACGGCTAAAATAAAGTCAACACTCGCCCTATCCTAGCTCCTTTTCAGGACTAGATGAGAGCAAAGAGAAAGCTCGACCTGTCCCGACTTCTAGATAAAAAGAACTCGGATGAGGGCCTACGGTCCGAATTATTCGTTGAAGTGCAAAATGGCTACAACCTAGCCTGAACCCAACTATTCCGGGTTGTTTTCACAACACCGATGAGAGTACGGCTAAAATAAAGTCAACACTCGCTATATCCTAGCTCCTTTTCAGGACTAGATGAGAGCCAAGAGAGAGCTCGACCTATCCCGACTTCTAGAAAAAGAACTCGGATGAGGGCCTACGGTCCGAACTAATCATTAAAGACGGCTACAATATTAATTATTCTTAGATGGATTCACAACGCCAAAAGGAGTACAACAGATATCAAAATATTCAAACATTTCAACACAGCAACAAGATATTTGGCCAGGATTCAAGAAATTTTATCTGAGAAGACAACAAAGTTTCATTACAACAAAAAGTTTACTACTGATGATCATCACCATCATCAGCACGCACTGGCGTAATCTCTACAAGATCAGTAAATTCCTGAGCTAAGGGCAGAACCGCAGCTTCAGATTCCACGAGTGCTTGTTCATCCTCAGGAGTATGAGTCCCATCCATCACTCTACCAAGAGGAAAGTTGGGATCAACCACTCGGATGCGAGCCAAAACACCCTGAACACCAAGCAACACTGCATCCTTGGCAAAGTTGATGGTCCGCTCGGTCAGTCGAGGAAGGAACTGAACCCAGGTCAGACCAACATCTTCAGGCCTCCTCAGCATAGTGGCAAGACCTCGCACAGAACTCAGCAAGGTTGACCACCTGTCTTCTGAAGCCTTCAGACGAGCGGACAGGTCTTCAATCGATGCCTTAGCCTGCAAAAGATCTCGATCAGCACCACGCCTAATCAGCCGAGCCTGGGCTAAAGTTTCTTCAGCATCCGCCTTTACCTTCTCCGAATCATTGCGGAAGGTTTTCACTTCAAGCTTCAAAGCTTCAGTCTCTTCCGAGTACTTTTTCTTCAAAGCTGCAAAAGAAAGCAGAAAGAAGTCAGAGAAAAAGCAGCGACAAAACTATACGCAACAAAAAAGCATTTACAAAATACCTTGAAGATCCCGAGAAGCTTTTTTCTCAGAATCAACAGCAGCAGCAACCTGAGCTCTCAAGGCAGTCTCCGAAGACTGACGTCCTTGACGCTCTTCATCAAGCGCCCACCGCAGAGAAGCCAGCTCATCCAACAACTTCTTTTGAGACTCAGACGAGCCAAAAAAGAGGTCAGAATCACTGACATACTCCTGCACATAAAGAAAAAAGAAGGATAAGAAAAAGACAAGACAAGAAATAAAGCAAAAAAGTCATCCTACCTGGAATTGTTCAGAAAAAGACTTGAATTCAGCCTCAAGCTTCTTAAGGCGGGAACTCGGATTGAAATCTTCCTCCAGATCCTGCATCAGCTTCAAATCACGAACAGAATCCCAAGGAGCATAAGAAGGAGACAAAGAAGGAGAATTCCCAACCCTAGAAGAAGTCAAGGGCTGGGCAAGAGGCAACTTTTCTGCCACAAAAGCAGTCGAATCAACCGCTTGCGCGACCAAAGAAAGAAGAAGTCCCAAAGAAGAAAGATGAAGCCACCACCGACAGAATCCACAATAGGATGAGGATCGAGGATCACGACGCTGACCCATAGCTCCAACACTCACGGTCCTCTCGTAATCGGCCGAAGCTAAAGACCTACAAGAACAAAAAAAAAAAAAGCTAAAGACAAATGACACCAAAAGGAGGAAAAGAAGTCGGCACCGACCGAGGAGCACGGCGAATAGCAAGACGAGGACGAGGAGGCGGAGGCGGCATAATCACATCTAAACCCACCAACAACTCGGCGGTGGAAGGAGGAGGACCCGGCAAGGACTCCAAAGCCGAGAAGGAGAGGAAGTCGCACGAGGGCTACAAAAAGCCAAGTCGAACAAAAACAATAAAGAAGTATGTACACCAAAGCCAAAAAGACAACACTTACCGACGAAGAAGAGGAGAATCATCAACATCCTCAGCCTTATCTTCAAAAAGAAGAACAGATACACCGTCTGCAAAAGAGAAGAATCAAGACTACTTTCCAAAAAAAGAGCGAATAAAAGTAAAACCAAACAACCTCTCACCTATCAAAAGGTTACCTGATGGCTGAGGGAAGGAGAAGAACGCGCCTGCCGTTTCGAGCTGCTGAAGAAGAAGAATCCCCCCGCAAAGAAGCCTCTTGGCTTGGCACCAAAGACGAGTAACTCGAGGAAGGGTCACCGGGCCCGTAAGGAACATATTCAATGGTTTCCCTCACAAAAATACCCGCAAATCAACTCGACCTTCTGATACCTGGCCGGAAGGCCGAAGGAGCAGACCAAAGGAGCAGCGGAGGAACAATCTCCCCATCAACAAAGAGAGAGGCATCAACATTAAAATCCCCGCCAAAAGGCTTCAAAAAAAGATAAGAAACTAGTCAATCTCGGTCAAAAAAGAACTCGGAAATACAGCTTATAAATAGGAAGAAACACTTACAAATAGGGGGGAGGCTTATCGCCAGAGTACTCGAATCCAATCATTGGGACCACCGACGCGCCTTTCAAAATCTTACCGGAGACGAACAAGCATCTCTTCATCCGACAACTTCGGTCGTGGCCACCATACGAGAGGGATCCTCGGCACCCGAGTACTCAAAGCCAAAATTCTCACGCGCCTTCAAAGGTTGTACTCGGGCGGCGGAGGTAACTTGCCACGATAGCAAAACCGGACAAGCCATTCTGCTTCAAGTACCTAATCCTACTAAAAAAGAGGTTCAAGAAGAGACAACTTCGGCGAAGTGAGTCGCTCTTTCTCCCACCGATCATTAGGACCAGGCGGGACCCCCGAGTAGGTTTGGAGGCTTTGGAGCACCAAAGCACCTCCATCAAGATTACCGGCATAAAACCACTCGGACCGCCAATCCTTCACGGAGTCAACAAGGTCATAGTCAAAGAAGTGGCTCGACTTACGCCCCGCCGAATTGATCCCACATCCACCAAGGGCATGGAGGGAATCATTGCGGGGCTGCGGCTTAACACGGAAAAAAAAAAAACGGAACAGATTAAGAGAGGGAGGAATGCCAAGGAAAGTTTCACAAAAAATGGACAAAAACAAAAGATGAAGAACCCCATTCGGGGGTAAGATCATGAAGAGAGATGGAAAAGAAGCGAAGAAAACGGTGGAGGAAGGAACAAGCCGGCAAACAAAGCCCGAACGAACAAAAGAAACAAAAAGCACAATCTCCCTCAGGCGGGGAACGGGTACACGATGCTCACCCTACGCAACCCAACCGGAGAATTCCTTGGGCTGGATCATACCCAAATCCTGCAGCTCAACTAAATGCTTCTCTTGGGTAGTCGGGCGGGAAGTTCTTTGCGATGGCCTTCATAGCAAAGAAACTCGGGGTTCACCTGCTCGTCGACCTCCTCCTCAAGAACGACTTCTCAACTACCGATTTCTTGAAGCCACCTTCTTCCTTCCCATGCAACGAATCAAGCACCCAAGCTAAGAAGAGGAAGCGTGGCGGCAATGCAAGAGCAAAGATTTGGGGATTTTTTCTACGGCGCTAGGGTTTCGGAAGCAAAGGCAAGGTAAAAAGAAGAAGAACAAGAACGCAACCAATTTATAGACCGGTCTTAAAAGGCCCACTTAAGGGGGCAACGGTAAAAAGGCCAACGGATACAAGGCGCAAGAACAGAAAGGCCCAATGAACGCTTAAATCACGTAATAACGGTCTTTTTCCCCGTTACCCACCAATGATAAAGTATCTTGTGCCGTTACAAAGGAAAGATAGCTTTGCTAATATTATCATAACAAGTCGACCCAAAAGAAGACGGCCACCAACAACTCCAAAAAAAGGAAGCCACCAACTTCCGAGCCAAAACAAGTCTACTAAAAGATATACGTCTTCATATCAACCAAAAACAAGTCGGCTCGAAGGCTGACAACCATAAACTTCGAGGACAAAACAACTCGGATCATTGCAGGGATCAAATATTCTTCAACAATACAGATACAAGGTTACAAGTCTTACAAGACCCATCGAATTCGAAGAAAAAACCAAAGCAATAGCTACAAGGAACCCGGTGGAATTCTGCCATAGAAAACAATTACGCAGAACCCCCGGACAACCAAGGTGATAGCCATTGCCGACCCAGACTACCTCCGAGACAGGTCCGGCCGAAAGCGGATCTAAAGCAACCTAGATACACCAACACAAAGACATCTAAGATCGCCAAAAGTAGCACCGACTTCTCAAGCATCACATCGCCTCTCCACCCACAAGTTGAATCGGACCCCATGTGAACAAGAGGGCTCCAGGCTGCGTTGGCCGGTCGCCGCTTGCACCGCACAGCTAGAGAGGATCGCGGCGGATCGGCAACCTTCCCACACAGAGCATATGTGTCCGCGAGTGGAAAAGAAGAACTAAGAGTGCAAAATGACCCAAAGATAAGGCACATCTCAAGACTTCTTCTACCTACCGAAACGAGCTTCCAAACACAATGCTACTCGGGATTAGTCTCGCTCTAATCCCTATCTCAAGAATTCTTCTACCCACTAAATAGACCATATTGGAAGAACAAGAAAGAAGCCCTGGGCTGTTCAACCTCACAAACTATCATTGTCACAAGAACAGAAGAAGCATACTACAAAAACTCTGAAAACAACCGAAAGAGAAGTGCAATTTATAGGCCAAGATCGGTGTACATGGACCAAGCTTACCAATTCAGAAAAGCATTGACAAGGACAATAAAAGAAGGCAATAAAGAGAGCAAATGTAAGAGTATATTCCGGCATATCCCGGCCTGAAAAAAGCCTTTATACCACCAAATGCCAACGCCCAACCATAAAAAGCGGACATAAAGGACAAGTAAAAAGCAAAGTCACGAGCCGTCGTCCGTTTCCCACACAGTAAGAACTCGGAAAAAAGCCCGGGGGCTGCAACTAAGGAAGAACTCGGAAAAAAGCTCGGGGGCTGCAGCTAGCTCGAAAAAAAGCTCGGAGGCGGCATTTAAAGAAGAACCTAACTACTTTTTCAGAAAAGAATTCAAGCTCAAGAGCTACAACTTCAAAGCCATCATGCTATTTTAGACCCTCCAGCTCTTTGTTCCAAAAAGCAAGAGGCTCGGGGGCTACACTCATTGAGTGCGCCAATAGGCGCACGTCAGTCAAAAAGCCACCACCCGACTACTTTTGGGCTACAACTTCAAAAGACATCGTGCTACTCTGACCCTCCAGCTCTTTGTTCCAAAAAGCAAGAGGCTCGGGGGCTACACTCAATGAGTGCGCCTATGGGCGCACGTCGATCGAAGCCATCGCCCGACTTCTTTTCGACAAAAATAACTTCGGACGAAGGCTCGGGGGCTGCTGTGGCATACACCCTCAACTTTTTCTTTGTCTTTAGATCCTCCGCCTACTTAAATAAGTAGCAGGAGGCTCGGGGCTACTACACTCAATGAGTGCGCCTACGGCGCACAAAAGGGAACAATTCTTCAACTAGACCACTTCGAAGCATCACTCCAGAAGCAAAGCGCTCCCCGAGTTCTACTTCGAAATGCTCGGGGGCTTGTCGATACGGGACGTAGACGGCTACTCACCAGCACGGCTCCCATCAGGACAAGAGCAAGAAAGGACGTATCTGGGTAGAATACGGACCATCCTAGTTAGACGAGTAGAAAGTAACTTCTGTAGTCAGGACAGAACACTTCCTATGGATCCGACTAGGACTAGAAACCATAGCTCTGGCTCTTTTCCTCTTATAAAAAGGAGCCAGAGCACCCTTTTTTGAAACAGACGAACAATACACAATCAGACATCAATCCAACGCAAAAGGCCAAGGCCGACTGGAGTAGAGCTTTTACTCGACGACGAGGGCTCGAACCAGGATAAACCGTGTGTCTCTTGCGTGAAACCGCCGAGTTCTAGTCGTTCGCCGAGGTCCGAATCAACTGCTGCGGGAACCCTGTGGCAGGCTATCAGTGGTCAAACACCGACAGGCGTCACACCAAAAGATGTCCAGTGTCTTGTACTCATCTAGCATTGTCCTTGCCATGTCAATGAGTGTCCTATTCTTCCTCTCTACTACACCATTTTGTTGAGGGTTGTATGGAATTGAGAACTCATGCTTGATGCCCTCATCATCAAGAAATTCTTTTACTTGAGTGTTCTTGAATTCAGTCCCATTGTCTCTCTTTATTTTCTTGATTAGAAGACTGAATTCTCTTTGTGCTCTTCTAACAAAGATTTTCACCTTCTCTTGTACCTGCGACTTATCATACACAAAGAATACCCAAGTAAAACGGGAATAATCATCAACAATAACCAATCCATATTTGTTACCCCCCGATGCTAAGGTAGGCAACCGGTCCAAAGAGATCTATGTGAATCAACTCTAATGGTTGTGTAGTGGTCATGATGCTCTTTGGTGGGTGAGGTACGCCTACTTGCTTTCCAGCTTGGCAAGCGCTACAAATCCTGTCTTTCTCAAATTCAACATTGGTTAGTCCAAGGATGTAATTGTCTTTTAAGAGTTTGGCCAAGTTCCCCATCCCAACATGAGCTAGACGGCGATGCCACAACCAGCCCATGCTAGATTTTGCCACTAAACAGGTCTCAATCTTAGCTTTGTTCTTGCTAAAATCAACAAGATAGAGCTTGTTTCTCAACTGACCCGTAAAGACAATAGAGGAATCCTCTCTCTTAAAGACTTCCACACCCTTATCTGTAAAGAGACAATTGTAGCCCATCTCACACAATTGAGAAACAGACAGCAGATTGTAACTTAATGAATTAACATGTAAGACATTAGTAATTGAATGATCAAGTGTAATATCAACTTTACCAAGACCTATCACTTCCTCTTTGGAGTTATCACCAAATATGATGTTCTCATTTGAATTTGTAGTTAGGGAATATGATGTTAACATACTTCTTTCTCCGGTCATATGATTTGTACAGCCTCTGTCAAGCACCCAACTTGATCCACTAGAGGAGTATGCCTGCAAAATAAATTTAGTTCCTTGATTTAGGTCCCCAAATATTCTTGTGGCCTTGCATGTTAGTCACTAGAATCTTAGGAACCCAAATGTAAGTGTTAAGATAAACATTTCTATCATTGCCAACATATTTGACCATCACTTCACCTTTGCTGTTGTTCTTCAACACAAAGCAAGAACTCAAACTTTGTCTTGGTGTATGGGCCTTTAGTTGATAAGAATACTTGTTTGGTGTGGCCCAGATTGAGTTCTTTGGTTTCTAGACTTCTTACTTTGGCTGGGGAACCTTCTTCTTGGGCATTTCATATACAGAGGAATGATGGGTGGCCTTCCCTTTTCTGTGGGGGCGGCACTGCCGCCCTTGGGTGGCTGTGCTGCTCGGGGCTGCGGTTGTGCCACCTTCTGTGCAGGCTGATCTGTACCCATCTTTCTCTTGCTCATGAACTGCACACACTCATAGCTATTTATCACTTTTCTTTCAATTGTTTTGGCTCCTTTTATGTGTCCAAGTCCATCTTTGATGTGTGGATGCCTTCCATTCTTGTATTGTAGCTTCTTTGGTTGATTTTTGCCACTAGCTGCTTTCTTGTTATCCATGCACCTTCCACCCAGCATGGTATTCAACCTAGCAATCTTCTTCCTCATTGCTTCTATATTGGCAAGATTAGTGGAGTAAGCATTTATATCAAGATTATAACATTTTTCACAACCTTGACTAGTGGAGGGTGTAGAGGTGTCCATTGTTTTAGAGGGATGTGAGGAGCTCTCCCAAAGAAGACTATATTACAGCTCAATCTCTTTGTGCTTTTCACTTAAGTCATAATACTTTTGATTGAGAGCAATATGTGCCTTCTTAGTGAGAGCATGTTCTTCTTGCTCATCGGCCAAAGCCTTGTGCAAGGAGTCCACCTCACTTCTCTCTAAAGCAAGAGCTTCCTTGCAAGCAATATACATCTTTTCTTATTTAATGAGATCATCATCTCTAGTTGCTAGCTCAGCTTGGACACTCTCTAGATCCTCTATTAGTTGAGTGATAAAGATTCTTGTTTTAGGATCTAAATTCTTAGTTAGCTGAACAAATTCTTCATCACTAGAATCATCATCACTAGAGGTGTCACTAAATTCACTACTAGAGACATCACTAGGATGGGGAGGGGATTTAGCTTTTGGTTTTACCTTCTCACCCTTTGCCATGAGACAAATGTGAAGGGAGTAATAGCCATCATCATCGGACATGTTGTTGAAGAGCTTTGGTGGAGAGGAAGATGTGTGAATTACCACGGTTGTCATCTTTTCTTCCTCATCACTTGAGCTATCCCTTGATGAATCCCAACAATGCCCAATGTGAGCTTCCCCCTTTTACTTGTACCTCTTTTTAGGCTCATATTTATGCTCTTTGTTGCTGTCCTTCTTGTAGTTGTCGTCCTTCTTCTCATGAGGACAGTTTTCAATGAAGTGCTCGGTGCTGCCACAATTATAGCATATTCTTTTTTTCTTGTTGGGGAACCTTCTTTGTACAACTTTGTAGCCATTTCTTTTTAGCCCCTTCTGATACTTCTTTATGAAGAAGGCCATGTCTTCAATCTTCTTAAAATCAGCACCATCTTCTTCCTCACTTGATGATGAAGTTGATTCATTGTCTTGCTGCACTTGTTTGAATGTCTTGGGCTGACTTGTTGATGCTTGCTTGCTGCCCTTTTCCTTGTTGGAGGTGCTTGGCTTGCTTGATTTGTTTGCCTTGAGAGCTACATCCTTGATCTTTATTCCATCTAACTTAGCTTGCAGCTCACCGAGTTTTCTCCTCTCATTTGCTTCTTCTCTTTGCATGTCAAAGGTCAACAATCTCCCAAGCACATCATTTAGAGTGAAGTGCTCAAACTTCTTCTTGTCTCTAATCAATGTGACTACGGTCTCATTTCTAAGTGAGTAAGCTTCCAACATGATGTTCACTACCTTGTAGTCATCTAGCTCATCACCACCATAGCCTCTATCTTCCCAACTAGCACCATCAATCTATCAAATATTTCTTGTGGCCCTTCTCCATCAACAATCACAAATCTATTTAGCTTGGCCATCAACAAATCAATCTTTGCTTTTCTTACTTTGTCAACCCTTCATGAGCAAGATGTAGAGTGTCCCAAATCTGTTTTGCCACATCAACATTCATCACTCTATTGTACTCATTTCCATCTATAGCACTAAGAAGAATGCTTGTAGCTTGCCCATTGAGATGGATGGCTGTCATCTCCTCATTTGTTGGCTCATCGGGGTTCTCTGGTGCCTGAAAATCATTGTAAACAATTTCCCAAAGACCGGGGTGAAGTGCAATAAGATAAGCTCTCATCAAGTGCTTCACTTGGCAAAGTTAGTCCCGTCAAAGTGAGGTAACTTGCCCACGGGCACATTGATGAAAGATTTACGATCACGATTGTTTAAGTATAAATAATTAAAGGATATGACTGCATATTTCTTCGTGTTGTTGCTGCTGCCCTTGTCCTTCATCTTCATCTTTTCACCCTTGGAGGCATGATATGACACATCATCATCACCATCTTCGGAGCTGCTCGATAGCTCACTTGATGATGCCTCATTTTTGTTGCTTTCCTCCTTCTTCCTTGCTGCTCTTCTCTTGGCTCTTTCTTCTCGAATTCGCCTTCTATCTTCTTTTCTCTTCAGTTTCTCTTCGAGCTTCCACTGGTCTTCCTTCTTCTTTTGCCTTTCTTCTTTTTTGGCTATCTTTGTGGCTCTTCTTTGTTGCCTTTCCCTCCCCCTCTCACCATCGGTGGAGTTGAGGGGAGGAAGAGACGCATTGCCAGCGATAGAGGCTGATAGCTCGCTGCTGCTGTTCTCATCAACAACCTCGACACTCACTGCAACCGGATCACGACCGGTCCTCGTACCTCCGCCGATCTCCATACTTCATGCGGTGAAGCGTATACGAAGCAACGAGGCTCCGATACCACTTGTAGGATCCGATGGACGTCAGCTGAGGCCTAAAGGGGGGTGAATAGGCCTGCAAAAACTCAACTCTAAATTTTATCAAATATCAGGAGCAGGGCGGCACTGCCGGCCTCTCTAAAAGGGTGAAAACTGGAATCTGATTTCGCAGTTAGAATCTACACAGCAAGGCCTACACAATCCTGCAATATCACACAGAGAGCCAGCTCGAAGACTGGTTGCCACAGAAAACTTAAGAAATGTAAGATTGAGCCAAACCCTAACCAAACTACTCAACCAGCCACAACCACACCAGCACGCGGAGACAAGTATTTATCCCATGGTTCAGCTCGCCAACAAGGCTTGTCTACCTCCATGTTGTTGAGGAAGCCACAAAAGGCTTGGGCTTGCCACCAAGGCTTGCCTTACCCTCGTTCTCAAGTCAAGAGTGTTATCTCTTGAGATGAGGGGTGATTTCTTCTCTAGTTCTTGTTTTTTCTTCGCAACTTCTTTTTTTGGTAACCCCTTCAAGAGATCGCTGCCGTCACCAATCCGGAAGGTGTGCTTGTTCTCATATATTTTTTTGGGCTAAGGTACCTAGCCCTTTGCTCTCATTATCGCTTGGTCCAGGACCGTAAAACATCTCGTCTTAATCATATTGCATTCTGCAAGGCACAAGTGCATGTTAGAAAAATTCAATCTTAATACAAGTCAATAATAATAAACGATATTCGTTAGTACGGGAGCAAGACTTACAATGCAAACAGCGTTACGAGCTGAACGTCGATCCGCTTGAGGTTCATCATCAACCATATGTCCTCAAAAGCAATGAAAGCCTATCTCGTTCACTTCTGAAAGCCGATGGTGGTATATTCACTTGGATTGCATCGATGCCGATAGAAGCTGCTCTCATATACCAGTTATGAAGTCTTTTAATACCAGCCGGGAGCTTTTGGAGTTTTTTCCAACTTCGTAGAGGCATGCCCGGTATATATGTATTAGGGAAGTTTTGATAATCATCCCATGTTGGCTTCCTGATCTCCAATGCTCTGATCTCCGGACCTTTTGCCAACTTTCCTGCTCAGCTAAGTCCACGATACGTGACTTGTAAGTCTGAGCAATCCCTTCTAAAAATTTGGCAGTGCAAGCAGTTTTTTTCTTCGGCTCGTAGGGAGAGACCAATTTAGGAACCGGAAATTTCCTCGCCTTAGGTTTTTCTTGGATTTTCTTTGGTGGCGGCGGTGGTGTCCAAGGTGAAGCTTCGACGTATTGGGGCGGTGGGGAAGAAGCAGGCTCATTGAATGGTGTAGTTTGTGGTGGAGATCCTGCTTGTTTTGGTGTTGACGGTGGGGTTCGAGAAGGATCGGCAGCATGGGGTGACGGTGGGTTAGGAAGAGACTGGGCAGATGGGGATGGTGTTGGATCCAGATGACGGTTGAGAGGTGCTGACTCTCGAGTTTCTGGCAAGGCTTCAGAAGACGGTGGTGGTGAAATTCTTAATGGCCTGTCCGAGTGTCTCAATACCCTCGGGGCAGTAGCGTCATTTACGCAGGCGGTTATCTTAAGCAACCGTCTATGTTGATTCTCATTAACACTGGCGGTTCCTTAAGTGAACCGCCAGTATAAATACTGCTATTTACAATGGCGGTTAATCTATTTACACAGGCGGTTCTTGTAGTGAGACCTACCTGTTAATTTTTAGTGGCGTTCTTTGGCTAAAACCGCCTGTAAAAATATTTTCGTACCGTTAACATAAATGCTCTATGTACTTGTGTCGGCTGAATGAATGCCTGATTGATAATCCAAAGAACGTACGAAAACGGATCAGAAGACCACGCACAAGAAGGGTCAATGGATAACTACAATGGATCAGAAGACCACGCACAAGAAGGGTCAACGGATAACTACAATGGATCAGAAGGCCACAAGTAATAAAATTGAATGTTTAAATAGAGGACAGAAAAATACCGAAATAAAAAAAATCTAGAATCGATGTCTCGTTTGGTACAACTCTTCTTCCGAGCTAGTGAAACTACCTTTTTTTTTTTTTTTTTGGCTTTGGTTGCATGAGCAAGTTTACTTGTACAGCAAGCTGAAATCGTTTGAGAGAAACGTTGGGTAAAACAGCTCCTCATAATAAATGAAAATAATAAAAATATTCATAATGTTTTTACCTTTTATATTTTTTTCTCTTTTCTTCTACTCCTATTTCTCCTTTCTTCCACTTCTCTCTCCTTAGTCGCTTGCCCCTCCCTGCCTGCATCGTCTCCCTCACCTCCACCCCAGCTCCGGTTGCACCGAGCACGAAGGAGCCGTCCACCCTCACAGGCGTGGAGGAGGCCGCCCTACCCACGTCGCTTTCATTTCCCCTCGCTCTGCCTCGCACGGAGGAGGTCGCCCCGCACCCTGCTCCGAGCATCTTCTGTCGTGCCCTGGCCATCATCCACCTCGCGCTCGCACAGAGGAGAGGCAATATGGACACAGGGCGCACACGCAAGGAAGAGGAGCTTGGAGAAGCCAATTTTTTTTGCTCTTGTGGGACACTAGAGAGTGTTTTCTGCGTGGAGTGGACGAGTAAAACGTTGGCGAAGAACCCTGTTTGGCAAAAAAAAAAAAAAAAAAAAGCATGTCAAAAAGCTATACCATATGGGACCTAGCTAAATGTTGTGGCATCTGGAATCCTATCTCTACATCTACAACTAAAAAAACCCAAATATTATCGTCTGATTAGCGCTGATGGCTTCACCCCACGCAATAATTACCCGCGATAATCCCCCGCCGTCTCGACTCTCGCCCCGCTACCTCCATCGCTGTCCGCACAACCGCCGCCCGCCCACGACGCCCAGTCGCCCCACCAGCGCGTACAACCGAAGCAGCTTCGGATCGAGGACTCCACCGAGGAACGGCCGCGCTGCGACCCAGCCCCGCCCGACACAGCCTCGACGCTCCGACTCCCACGCCGCCGCCCGCTCCCCCCGCTCCAGCCTCGTCGCCCACCCCTGCCCCAGCCCTGCACCAGCCAACGCTCGCCGCTCCGGCCATCGCACGACGCCGCGGATCCGGGGCTCTGCGCCTCCGCCAGTGTCACGACGCCGCCGCCTTGAGGACGCCGGGCGCCTCCTCGACGGGACTTCGCCGCCGCATCACGCTGTCGCTGCTAAAGCGCCACCCCGACGTGCGCCCAGAGATCGGCGAGATCCGGTGACCCACGATATCCTCTACTTCGGCATCAACCCCGGCGTCAAGGTCGACCTTGTGCCGGCACATCCGCTCCATTCCACCATCCAATCGGTAAGGACGCATCCGCTCCAGTCCACCATTCTTTGTACTGTTTCTCCTGGTTCAACTTAACAGAAAAGGTGGAAGCATCTCTACCAGCTACTACAAAAAAAAAAAAAAAAAAAAAAAAAAAAATCCCTACAGAAGGAACACCATATGCATCACGCCAACTAGAAGGCCAGAGGTACGTCCCCAAGCAAGCTGCACGCAAATTCTCACTGTGTACATACACATTGATATTGCCTTCATTTCTATATTGATGTTGGATTGGTGATCATTCCCACGGAGAGTAGTTACAAACCTATGGACCAAAGCTTGTGTAGTGGAGTATAGATCTTTGCAAGTTTGCATCTCTCTTACTTCCTCTGCTTTTTTATGTTTGTTTGTCAGTGTGCACATCTTTCTATGTCAAATTAACAATTTAAGTGATGCAGTCCATCAAATTAACACTTTTAACTGATGCAATCCAATAGGAATACCAAGATAGGGCATTGAGTAAATCTAGCAATCCATACCAAAGGCTCTGTTTGCTTGAGATTTCAGAATTGATGGGCTGCAGATGCATGGTCTAGGTTCAAGCTGATAGAGATGGAAAACAGAATTATCAACTGTTCTGTGTGCTTTGATCTGAATGTTGGTTGACCTAGGGTTAGCTGTTGTCTGAAAGTCTGCAATTTTGATATTGTTGCTAAATAACTTGTCAAATATACTGTTGTAACCAGCCTAATTAGAGTGTAATATTTTTATTAGTTTATATCTCTAACTGTTTTTGTTTTCTTTGTTCATAATTTTGAAAAGGAGAAAAGAAGAAGCAGCTTAGCTAGGAGAGTGAGATATTGCACCAAGTAGTGAATTCACTAGGGGGTGAGTGCAGCTTCATTTCTTCAAGTTTTGATATAATGTTGAGACATGAGAAGCTAGCATATGCCTGATTTGTGAACATTTCAAAGGACGAAAATATGAACCTAAATTATGCCCTGTGCATCAATAATGCAACGATCCAATGACATTCATACATTATGATAATTATAATAGAATTGTATTAACTGATATAAATTTCCTTGGATAATATTAGATCGGAATCCCATTATAGGCACACATTCTTTTTCTATTTTTGATAAATGTGATTCTATTATCTATTATGCGATGTCCCTTTTTTCTATAAAAAAAAAGCATGGCGGCTGGGATAAAATTTTCTGCAGGTAAGTAACTATTACACGCGCGTATAATATGCTTTCTATCAACTGCTCTAAATGGGTGCAATGAAGCATCGCTTTGATCTTTTGTGTTCTAGTATGATTTCCTCATTCCCCTGTCTTCGACCAGTGACTGCACTGCATTTCATATGGTTTATGAATTCTCTTCTCAGGTTTGGTCTTCGAAGAAATAGTAATTCTTGGAGGATTTATATAAATTCCTACCATTAATTAACCTGCATTGTAGAAGGAGGCCTCACTGGACTAGGAGAAGTGCCTAAAGGCAAACAACAACATTCTCAGAGGTACAGATCTCAGTTTTTCACTTGTGATTATGTAAGTTACATGATTATTGTGATAATTTTTGGTCCTTTCATAGGTCTGGATTTTAGACAATACATTGTAAGGAACTTTCTTAGATGGTCTTGCTTCATTTCTATGATATGATGGGTAGTAGTTGTTTGGGTCGTTGAATCGAATCCAAATGATTAGTTCGTTTCTCATGTGCTGTGGGTGACACCTGAATAATATACTATGCCTCCAGAGAATTTTGCTGTGGTTTTGGAGTATGCTAGGATTGTTTGATTAGTGTAAGCTGAGGCCGATTGGGTGGGATGGATGCACGTTTCAATCCGATTAGTGTGCTGCTGCTGCCATGCTTGGTACATTGAAATATACAAGTGCAAAATAGATCTGTACGACTGAGATAGAATAAGCTATCTGTTTGGTCGAAAACTGGACAAAGACATATAAATAAATTGTAAATGCATAGAGACACATTCACACATTCGAGAACCATATATTTCATTAATTCTTTCTTGAATATACAAAATACATGATCAACGAAAAACATCTTCTTCTGTCTTCAGCGTCGTGCTTAAGGAGAGGTCTGACTCGTAGAAAATTGCGTAGTTCACCGATTCCCGGGGCCTGTTGGGCCTGGCCGGTTAATTACATCCGCAAGACGAGCTTGTGGAAAACCTCCGATTAAGCTGCGCTTTATGGTTGTCATGTATTTGATTGATCATCGTCCAGCCATATGCAATATATGGCGTAATAAAAATATGGGTGGCTTTATGTCGTCGAAACTCGGTCGTGACATCGCCATCGCCACGTCGGAGTAAACAGAATTTGTTGATAACGAAGGGGATGACTTTCGCCTCGTCAGTGCCCAGTCATGTACGCCGGCCTTCATTAACACGGACATGTGTGTGAGTTGCTTTTGCCTCGTCGGTGCCCAGCAACAGAGTGTCCGATCCCGTTAATTGAAACATGTCGGTGGAGTCGTGACCTCGCCTCACCGGCATTTGGCCATAGTTTCGTCTAGCCTCGTCGGCACTAGACGTGTAGTAGTAGCATAGAGCAATCCGCAACAATTGGCGGTATTGTGTGGACGATGCTTGCTCAAAAAATCAAATCGGCAGCCTCCCGGCGTCATATTTTAGAGCAAAACGAAGATAACTCGTCGAATCACCGAGCTTGGTGACTCGCTGAGATTACCAACGTAACGAGCTCATAGTGTAATTTCCGTCAAATATTTCGGCAGCCTTTCGGCGTCACTTGCATTAATCAGTGCATTAAACCGAATCCGGTTGCAACGGCTTTTATGTATAGGGGCGGAACCCTTGGAAGTAAACATCTCCATGAACAGGCCAACGAGCGGCAACATTGCCATAGTAGATGTATTCGGCAAATAGCATGAACGGGCCAACAAGTAGCAATACCGTCATGGTAGATGCGTATAGCAACTAGCATGAACGGGCCAACAGGAGCAACACCGCCGTGGTAGATGCATCTGACAAGTAATCGCTGATGTGCAATTAGATAGGTTCAACCATTAGATTGAACGCTCACCGGGAAAAGTGACGGAGGGCAGGGACGACATGATCGGCGCGAGCGTATGGGGTGCAGCAGCGAGAACTCGACGGCGGGTTGAAGCGCTACTCTGCTTTTGCACGGCTTCACGTCGAGATTATCAGCAGTAGAGGTGTCGGCAGCTTGTGTACAGGCGACGGCGTCTGGCACGACCTCGGCGTCGAGCGGCAGCAGGAACTCGGCGTGATGTGTGCGCGGGTGGAAACTGGCAGATCTAGCTCCGGCCTCTAGGTGTATGTCCCAGCCTCCCCGGCGTTGGGCAGGGTGCCGGTTTATATAGGGGGCTGAAGGCGGTAGACGATTGGCCTCCTCACCAAGCAAACGAGTTTTGATTAGATTGGAATACGAGTCTATCTCCGGCCGCCTATCTCAACCGGACTGAATTGGTATTTATCCGAACCAACCCAGGCTGATCTTCCCCAAGAGTCCACATCGACGGGAAGGTTTGGCACCTCGATGTCGGCTCTTCGCCACCTGGAGCTGTAGGTGGTTCCAAGGGTTGGGCTGTTCGCCCATTAATGCGGTACGTGAGCTGGGTTCAGAACGTCGTGAGACAGTTCGGTCCATATCCGGTGTGGGCGTTAGAGCATTGAGAGGACCTTTCCCTAGTACGAGAGGACCGGGAAGGACGCACCTCTGGTGTATATAGTACGCGCTCTTGAGGAACTCGTATGATGACAAGGACAGATGGGCCAAGCTTTCTGATACATACGTGACGAGCGGCCATCCTCGCGGGCCTATATAGTAATTCAATACGACAGTACACGTATTTCATCAAGCCGTGTATGATTATAACGTGAAGGATCCACACCGTGTACATGCATGTACTGTTTAAGAAGCTAGCTAGTTATGAAAAGCCAACCAGCAGATAGGTACTCGTCATGCATGCATGGCATGGAGCTCTGAAGCTGGTTTGTAAAGTATATATACTTATTCATCGTGATATATAATAAAAATCTCTTGTATATATACATATGAGCATGAATATATTCACGTAGCTGTTTTGGGCCAATAATTGTTCATGGCCAACTTCTATTCCATGAGTCAACCCAGAGATCATTAACTACATAGACTTGACACCATAAAATTTGTAAGACGTTCTAACAAGACAGAACATGTCAAGCTAATTATAGGGCTCCAAATATTAGAGCTGCATATTATAAAGACATTGCACAGGCTCCCTCATGCTGGTAGCCTATGTTACTTGGTGTTGGCAATATTAAATAATTTTATGCCAAAAAACCTTCATACACTATCTATAATATCAACTAAAGGATTGGTACCAGAAGGCAAGGCAAGGGCCCTAATCTACTGTCATCGATGGTGTCCCAGCCTCCCAGGTTAGCTGAACTGTCCATAGATTTTTTTTTGTCAACTTTACCTTCATGCTACATACATATCATTCAGTTTTTAATTGAGTTGGAATTTCTTCTGGTTATTTATAGTGTGGCATTACTTAATGGGATTGTACTGCTAACTTAGTTCCGTTAGTCTGAAATCCCAAAATCCAAGAATAGGGGGCATGTGCTGAGTGCTGACTAATTTACAGAGGAGAATTTAAACCTGCCTATCATTGTTCTTTTTTTTTTTTGCATGTTTATGTTGCTCCATTGGCATATGGTTAGCCAGGATGAAAATAAACTTACACTAGCGAGCCTAATTTTGCCGAAGCAGGGGGTAATAACAACACTCAAATCCAAACAGTTCCTGTCTTCCTAAAATCTGCAGGGATTCCAGCTAATAATTTTAGAAGTATTTTCTAGAGGGGAGTGGAATTTAAAATCTGCAAGTACTAACAATGGCATGCTTGTTGCTATGGCCTGACTAATATTGCACAGGTTCATATTATTTTCTCAAATTTGCACAGGTTCATATTCTTGTAGCGATGATACTACCTTTTCTTGTTGCATGCAGCATCAAACTGCAGTGAGGTATTTCCTTCCCCTTGCTCCAAATTATTGCTTGCATGAGAATTTGAGAATAAGTAACTCGATAAAAATAGTTCCTAAATGCATTAGTGACTTTGGAGTTTTTGTTTGATGGTAGAGATAGAATAGAACATGTGTGGGTCCTGAACTGTCATGAATCTCATATGGGTGTGCTCTGATGGTCTAATAACAGAAATGCCAAATAAATCAGTGTGTAGGTACAAAGTAACAGAAATGCTGAGATCATTAGTTTCTCTTGCATGTCATATCATTCTTTTTTAGCCTTTATCTGTATGGCAACATAAATTGATGGCCCAAATTCTCAATTCTTTAATTTTTATTTGGTGGATTTTCACCAAGTTAATGCCTTCCTGTTGTTTTTATACAGATAGCCAGGGTACGTAGAGTACAGTCACAGGCAGGATTTTCTTCATCGTTATATCAAGCCAATAAATTTCTCATGAGCTTAGGCTGTAAGCAAGTCAGGTTGCTGCTACTCGTGAGCATTTTACTGATAAAACAACTTTTATTGTGACTGGTTTGTGTCTTCCAGTCATAGCTCACAAGTCAGAAAAAAAATTCTAGCACTATATCCTGCTATAGCTGAACCTATCCCTGGATATAGTTGTTTGAGGAGGGTTTAAACTTTTAAATCTCTATAGCTGAAGCTATCTCTAGATATGTCTGTTTAAAAAAAAATATTGAAAATAAACAAGATATTGCAAAAAAGAGTATCATCTAATGAAATTGACTAAATCAGATTTATGTTCTCATACGCATAGGATCATTTGAATATGTTGTTTAATTATACTGCAATAAGTTTGTTCAAACAAAAAAAATTACTGGAATATGAGAGTGGTCTATGTGAAACTTTCTTCCTCTATATATTTTTTGTAAGAAAAAAATACAGTTCTGCTCTAGGTGAAACTTTCTTCCTGCTCTATGTGAAACTTTCTTCTTTTATATATTTTTCACAAAATGATATTGAAACATGATCAGAGCTGCTTTGATCTTGTAGTGGTGGCCTGCAACCATGGATTACTAGATTACTCCATCGAACTTTTGTTTGGTTTAGAGGATCACTGGATGCTACCACGTACACATACACCATCCTTTTTCAATTCTTCTGTAGACTGATGTGCTTTGGACTAATGTTCCTGCTGCTATGAAAAACTTGTATTGGATATGTGTGAAAAACTTGTATTGGTTATGTGTGAATTTTGATCCACTGCTGCTTTTTTAGAATGGTCTTGATGTGCTCTACTGTGTGGTCTACACTTCCTTTTCAGTAAAAAACAGTGTGTGTTCAGCCTATAATGCTGATGTTTTCTTGTGTTGTTATAAATGCGCTTCTTTGGTAGGAATTGATAATCACATTAGCAATGATTTAGCTTTTGTTTGGTCTACGTAGTTTTAGCTTCACCAGAGTGTCCTCCCCAATCCTATGAGAATTCGGCTAAAGCTGCAAGCTAATAAACGGTTCAATACATATATCTGTACTCAATGGATTCTATTTGTGTTTTACAGATGTGATTGTATGTCTTCACATGTGTTTTACCGATGTGATTGTATATCCCCATAGCAACGCACGGGCACTCAACTAGTAGATTAATAAAACACACCAAACAATAAGATTGAACATTTGGATGGAACCAAATAAGAAATTCGAATGGCGCAAAGAAAACTTCCCGTAAGATTTAATCTCTTGATAAAATTACTCTAAAATTCCTATAAAGCAAGCCATTCCATAAGAATTCCATAAGATTTATAGTAACTCAAATCATTCAAAAAATTCTTATAAAATTTCACTCCTCGAAATTCCTTCATTTCTTCTATGTTCCAAAGTAGACCTGCTAACTTTTTTGATACACACGATGGATGGATCCATCCACTAGGGGAGTAGAATATCTAAGCAGAGAAGTCGATTCGCTTCTGTTCTCTTTCCCTGCATATCTTAATCAACATTACTAATTGGTTTGACTTTCAAAACGGCGTGGGATTATTATGAGAGAGAGAGAGAGAGAAAACTACTCATTGATATAGACACTACTACAGTAATTTTAACAGAGACAGACAAAATCGTTTTACTGAGGCGGTTTTTGCAACCGGCTCGGAGCGAAGGTCATGGTTAATCATGGTCTTTTCCCAGGGGGGTGGATAACCATCGCGGTTAATATATTAACTGAGGCAGTCAGGTTAAGGTAACCGCCTCGGTTAATAAAATAATAAAATATAAAAAAAACCGTGGATAGGCCGGCGAGCCCATCCACAAGCCCGGCGAGCCCATCCATGCACTGTCTGGATTTGCACCACCACCGCTGGGATCCGGCGTCCCCGCGCTTGCCGGAGAAGGGAGGGAGGGAGGAGAGCCGTGCCGCCTTTGCTCCGCGCCCGGATCCACCTCCGCCGCCATCGGATCCGCCACGATGACCCTCGAGCTCGCCAGATCCACTTCAGCAGCGACCCCGGATCCGTCGCGGCGACCCTCGTGCTCGCCGGATCCACATCCGCCCCGCGACGACCCTCGGGCTCACCGGATTCGGGCGCGTTCGGCTTCTCATCGGCCAGATCTGGAGCCCTACGAGAGAAAGAGAAAGTGAGGGAGAGAGAGGAGAGAAGAAAAAGGAAAGAAGCGAGAGCAGTAGTACCTGGAAGCCTGCGCCGCCCCACCCCAAGGCTCGCGCCACCATGGCCCGCACGCTGTGCGCCGCCACCTGGGCTCGCGCCCCGTGCGCCGCCGTCGTAGCTGTCTGGCCACGCCCGAGCCCCCACACCCCGCTACGGTCGCCGCACAATACTATATTATGGTGTTGAAATACTATATTATTTTTTTGAGCATCTTAACGCCCTCAAATAAAAAAACTTTCAACTAAAAAGTTGTAGATATCATTTTGTGCTACCACTTTGATATAAAAGGTATCTTTTTTTGACACCATACAAAAAAGATATGAATTTTCAAAAGCGACGAGCTTTTATACGTGTTTATTATAGTGCTGAAAAAGTATTTGATTTTTTTGAGCATCTTAATGTCCTCAAATCAAAAAACTCAAAACTAGAAAGTTGTAGATCTCGTCGAGAGCTACAATTTTCATATAAAAATCACCTTCATCCAACGTCGTATGGAAGAGTTATGTTTTTTAAAAATTCAGTCTTGTCACGCCACTCCGGGTGGCGCGACAAGATTTCATCTTTATCACGCCACATGCATTGGCGTGACAAGATTTTCCAGGTCGGAAATGACGTCCAACGTGTAAGATCTTGTCACGCCAATGCATGTGGCGTGACAGCGTTATTTGGTCACGCCAGCTCCACCGGCGCGACCAAAAAAGGGCTATATGTGCAAATATTATTTGGGTGGAAATATTATTGGAATATTTTGTAAAAAGGGATTAAAAAATAAAAAAAAGTCCGTTGCCATTCCTCGTATGGTATCTCAGTTTTTGTGAGATGGATGTGTTCCCGAATCTAATCTAGAGGAATATTCTTTCTTAGGACAACTCCGTCTCCCATATCCCTCAACCAAGCACCGGAACTAAGTGAGATATCTCAGTTGATCCATGTCTTGCTTGGGAACCAAAAACACTAGCTAAAGCTATGTTTGACTGAATTAATTAACAGAGCCCCACCTTTGGAAGAAGCAGTGGTGGAGCCAAGGGGGCCAGCAGGGGGCCCTGGCCCCCTAAAAACAATGAAATTTTTTTTTTTTTTACTATAGGAAAAAAATTCATTTATACATACTAAAAATCAATTATACACTCCAAAATTCAATTCTACATCATAAAAATTTCTTTTTTTCACCTATTTTTCATGATAATATTGTGATTTTTACTATTAATACTAAATATACATGTATAATACTATGAAGTCATATACTAATTATACATATTTATCGTATTTATGATGTATCAAATATTGCTCGGCTTCCTTATTTAAAAATCCTGGCTCCGAGTACCATCCGAGCTGCTTCGCTGAAATATCTTCGAGGTTGTCAAAGTAGCAGCTTACTCCCTCTGTCTCATAAAAAACGCCATCTTTGACTTTTAGTCATCGCATTTGACCATTCGTCTTATTTAAATTTTTTTATAAATATCATATATCTTATTATGACTTATTTTATTATTAAAGATACTTTAATAATAATTCATTTATTTTGTTATATGTAAATTTTTTAAATAAGACGGATGGTCAAACTTCGATGGATGAAAGTCAAAAGATTAAGGCGTTATTTTGGCACAGAGAGGGATTAATTAACAGGGCCCCACCTTTGGAAGAAGGTACCATCCGAGCTGCTTCGCTGAAATATCTTCGAGGTTGTCAAAGTAGCAGCTTATTAATTAACAGGGCCCCACCTTTGGAAGAAGGTACCATCCGAGCTGCTTCGCTGAAATATCTTCGAGGTTGACAAAGTAGCAGCTTGGCAGAGCAGACAGTAGATCTCAACCTCTACGAACATATTCGTTCCAAGCGGGTCTGTCCAGGAAACCATGTACATATATAGCTAGCTAGATAACCACCTAATAACAACCAGTCCCCACATATATTGCAACCTAGAAAAGAGGGATTACTGCAGTAGCAGCTAGCAAGGATCGATAACCACCATGCGCCCAATGGAAGTCATAGGTGTGTGCCCCATCTCCCGCTCCGAGGGTGATCCAATAATCCTTGGGAACCCACTGCGGGAAGTACACCTGGTCGCGGCTTTCATACTGGCTGCTGCCTTGCTGCTATTTTTCCAGATCCTATGTGGATCCCTTCGGCGGCGAACAAACAACTTGGTCATCCACGGCGGGCTGTGGCTGGGGTACACCCTCCTCCCTCCACTCATTACGTACTCAATTGGGCTCATGCACTCCTCTACAGTTGATGTTGTGTTGTACCCTATTTGGGCTTTGTCCCTGCTCTTGGTCGCTGGCGGCACCAACACCATTACGGCCTATGACCTCGATGACAACAAGCAGTGGAGGCGGCATCTGATTGAAGTTCTTCAGTGTGATATCTACTTTTGCATAATACTCTTTCGACTGCTCTATCCAAAGGAGAAGGATGCAGATGCAGACTACTTCCTCGTATTAACTTATCGTCCTTATTATTATTATTATACGACCGGAGTTCCAGTAATCCTTATGCTTATCGCTGTTTTCATTGACCCGATATTTGGAGTAATTGCTAGCTGGATGGTCAGCTACTCCGATCCCAGCAAAGTTGTTGCCGACTACATGAAGGACTATGCCAACGACTCAAGATTAGGAGGTGATGGTGATGGTGATTCCAGTGAGCACTTGTCGTACTTCAGTCCAGCCAACGCCATGAATGGCTGCAAATACATGGTAATAATTCGGAACCGCAGTGTTAGTGCTAGATTCTCCACCAATAGATGGCAGGTTCCACTAGATGGTGTTATCACCGTCGAGAAGATCTGGGCCAAGTGCAACGAAGAATATCCCCTGACCTCATATGGCGTCAGCAGCTCCCGGATTAGAGGAGCCTGCCTTGCATATTCCTTGTCTCACCTGCTGATGCGTCGCTTCTTTGGACTGGATTGTGCCGAGGCTAGCCTTCTGGAGACACGCAAGTTTGTTCTTGAAGGGTTGCTATCTGAGAGCAACACTGATGAATATACGGAGGCATTCAAGATAATCGAAGTAGAGTTAGCATTCCTGTACGATTTCTTCTACACAAAGTATGGTATTATATTTGGGATGGAGGGGCTCTTCTTTTCTGTGTCCATTGCAAAGATAATTTGCTCATCTGCTGTTGGAATACTACTGGTCTTTGTTTCACAAAAGCCTCCCTGCAACAACAGTTATATAATTGTCACACCCGGAATGATCAGTGTCATCATCACTGTCATAATTATTCTAGCATTCCTTTCAGTGGAAGCACAGCAGTTCATACAATACCTGGGATCAGATTGGGCAATGATATCCCTTGCTTGCTGCTATGTCACGGGAAAATCCAGTGGTTTCATCCCATTAGGCTTCCGCAAACGATTTCGATTTCTTTTGAGTAAGCGGAGGCGCCTCTTCTTCAGGTACTGGCAGAAGAAATTAGGCCAGTATTCTGTTGTAGAAGGCTCCAAATTCTTTCGTTCCAAGAAGGACTTTGCTTTCGAACCTCATAGAAGTCTGACCAAGTTTCTGTTGTCAAAATTCATTGCTCATTTGGTTAACTCTTTGTGCAACATATTTGCAAGAAACCGCGTGCATTTTGTTGAGTTACCAGATACTATGAAGCCTCAGATTGTTTCCTCTCTAAAGTCCAGTAATGGCCATCTGACCAATGGGGAAATATCATTGCGGCGCAACCATGTTTTTGGACAGTTCTCATGGACATTACAGAATGAGACTCAAACAGAGAACATGCTTATTTGGCACATCGCAACTGATTATTGCAGAATCGCGTCATGTGGCGAGGAAGATCTGCAGCATGCCAGATCTTCACAGCAAGTGGGGACTGGGGATCATCTTTCCATCTCTCAGTACCGTGAACTGGCCACCAAAATATCATGCTACTGCGCATATCTGATCTCCAATGCCCCAGAACTGCTCCCAGGGAATTCTGTAGATACTAAATTTGTCTTCGACCAGGCAATGTACCAAGCAAGAGAAGCATTGGGATCCAAGACTCGAACTAAGGAAGAACTGCAGAAACATATCAAAAAAGAAGAAGAAATGCAGGAGGCCATCGACAGCTCAACAATTGATAATATCTTCGACAAAGGACTTCGCCTTGGGGAGGAGCTAGAAAAGAAGCAAGATGGTATTTGGAAGGTGATGGCCGAGTTCTGGGTAGAAACCATCCTCTACATTGCACCGTCGGACAACGCCAAGGCGCACATGGAGCATCTCGCTCATGGTGGGGAATTCCTGACGCACCTCTGGGCTCTCCTCACTCACGCGGGTATCCTTACTCGTGACTAGAAGCCATCCGCCGGAGATGGCATTGCATAAGGCCAACTCTCTCTCTCTCTCTCTCTCTCTCTCTCTCTCTCTCTCTCTCTCTCTCTCTCTCTCTCTCTCTCTCTCTGCCTTTAGCCTCGGTTTTTTTTCCGCGATCAGGGTTTAGCCCGGTTTTCTTTAGCCTCAGTTGGGTAATAATGTTCTGCCGAGTAGTGGCATTATTCATCAGTTGGGTAATGTAAAACTTGTTTCCTTTTCATAGAACATGGTTTGTTGTAATGTAATTCGATGTGATAGCTCAAGAGCACTTTCCTATATATGTTGTATTCTTTAATTTCCATATTTCCTGCATTGCATGTCATTATTGTAATGTAATTCGATGTGATAGCTCAGGCAATTTCCTATTTATGTTGTATTCTTTCCATATATCCTGCATCGCATGTCAATAATGGAACCTGCTTGTTGTTTGTGTTGGTTATATTAATATAAGCTGTTTGTATGGGTGTGCCACTCTAGCTTCTCTAAGCGTCGCGTGGCGAAGATCTACTCCCCTCGGTGCTCGCGATGGCTGTAAGGTATCCGTTATAAACGTTTAACTTCTCTCTTAATGAAAAACGCGTTAAACGGACGTGTTCTTAAAAAAAAAAAAAAAAAGGTCCCGCGCAGCAACCCCATGCCGTTGGCTGTCCGTCGCCACACCTCTGCTAGAGTCAGGTTTTGCTTCCTCCCTTGACCCTAAAACTCCACTGTTGACATAAAAAAAAAATGTGCCAACAAACAGTGGCGGACCCAGGATTTGTTAATGACTAGGGCCCTCTTCCTAATAAAGGTGAAAAATAACTACCCATTATGCCTCGCACAATTGTACGGCTGCACCCAGGTTATGCCTTTACGGATTTTTACCCAATGGTGAAAGTAACCGTTAATGTCACAAAGATAGATAACAAATTAAAATGAAGGTAGCATTTCCGGCCATGCTCAAAAAAAGATAGTTAGGTTTTCATGCCTTTAGGATCATTGGAATAATAAAAATAGTTACACATGAAAACAATTTGTAATTGTTAGGTTTTTATTCTATTTTAAAGTTCCGATCGACTTGAGTAGACTAATAAGAAAATTAGTTTCATAGCATTGGAAGGTCGCCACATCCGGAAAATACCATGGAAACTTTGCTGCTCTGTAAAATACCAATCGAAAGAATGCAAGGTCACCTGGATATAGCTAGCATTCCGTCGTGTTGGGAGCAAATTAAACGTCGTCGCCTCCGTCAAGCTCCTCCCCTTCTCCTTCCTGAGGTGAGTGTGGCCACTGCCTCTGCTCCGGCTCCTCCTGCGTAGCGCCGGTCCTGCGTCGCGTACTCGCGTACGAGGTGGACGCTGCTGGTGACGACGGTCCGGCCGAGCGGGCCACTAGCTGACGTTAGTTGTGGTGGAGCGCGCTGCAACTTATGCACGCAGTCCAACGTTTTCAACCTTCCGAAGAGCATCCAATATATGGCCCAAGCGAACCAATGCTGCTTGTCTATCTTGTTCAACGAACCAGGCACGGTGCGGAGCTGCTGCGTTGGCAGGGCACCCCAGCTGCTGCTAGGCCATCGATGATCGAGATCGTGATCGACTGCTTGACGGAGGCGATGACGGACTAGTCAACTATTAGAGAGGATTGAGGAGACGGAGGGTACCCAGCAGCACCCGTCCACCTGTGCCGCCGTGCGGGTAGGCCTCCACAGATTGGAAGGGGGCAAGGGCGCGCCGGCGCAGACGCAGACGCCCCACAGCCCACGCCCCGGCGACAGATGACGCAGACCAAAGGAGCAGGTGGACTCTGATCCGGCGTTCCGCGGAACGCTAGGAGGAGCTGGGCTCCGGCGCTCCAGCTGCCGGTGGTAGCTCAAATCGGCGGTTGTGGTATTTGACTGTTTGGTGGCGGGGCGGCGGAGGACGGGAACAGAGCAGAAGCCCGGGCGTTGGAGTGACCATGCCGAACGACTCTACCTAGACTTGTTGCTGGGCTAAGCATTTGTGGGCTAAAACTACATGTTAGTTGTAGATGCTACTGGGCCCTAGAGGCCTTAAGCCTAGGTCCGCCAGTGCAGGCAACAAAGAAATTGGGCTATACCATTAAGTTTCTTTAGCATTAATAATATATTATAAAATATTTGGTACAACAAGAATCCAAAGCCCAAGCAAAAGAAAAAACCCTAAACCGGCCAGGCTGGTTTTTCTGCCTTTTTTTTAGACCGTTTTGTTTCCAAATCTATTTTGATCTATTTTCGACGTGGAAGAGTTGGAGATTGTATTTTAGACTTGTTTCTACTGGCCCCCTATATAAACTAGAGGGCCACGAGACTAATTAAAGAATCCAACTTACGGTCGTAAAAATACACATCTACTACCAGGCACCAGATCGACGAGCCACCACTGCCCTCATGCTGATGAATGTCGCTGCAAGCGCGCATCGTCAGCCACCAAGAGACCAAAGGAAAGAGAACTCCAGCCTCGTCGCAGCTTTCCTCACCGATGCACGGCCCTCCGACGACTAGCTCTGGCAGCGGCGTGGCTGGAGAGAGGGTGAGGAGGAGGTAGCTAGGCGGTGGACAGGAGTCCCGCCCGTGCCTCCTTGGAGACAACATGAGAAGCTGTTTTTCTAATATTTATATAAATATAGATATAGATGCAGCAAAATATGTATTCTATTGGCCATATGATTTAATATATACTACTTGAAACGCGTTCCTTGCCGAGGGCCTGAAGCCTTCGGCAAAGGCCCAAAATCCCTCGGCAAAGGCTGTGCCGAGAGCGGCCCTCGGGAAATTTTAAAATTGAATTTTAAATAATATATTATAGCTCCAAAAAAAAAAAATTGGGTCCAAAAAACAAAAAAAAAAATTCTTTGCCTAGGGCCAAGCCCGGCCCCTCGGCAAAGGGGATCTTTGCCTCCATAGCCTTCGGCAAAGAATTTTTTTTAAAAATATATATAATAATCTTTGCCGAGGGCCTGATGGCAAGCCCTCGGCAAAGACTGACGCCAAGGGCCGCCGTCACCCATCCAACAATCTTTGCTGAGGGCCGCCTCCGGCCCTCGGCAAAGATTTTCTTCGCCGAGGGCCTGTCTTTGCCGAGGGCCTGTCTTTGCCGAGGGCACCCTAAGCTGGCCCTCGGCAAAGAGTGCCTTTGCCGAGTGCCCGAGATCTGGCCCTCGGCAAAGCCAGGAACCCTCGGCAAAGAACCCGTTTCCTGTAGTGATAAGAGATAAATCGTAACTACTTCAAAAAGTTGTGTTACCATTTGTGTGCCTTTTTCACTCGCTAGCTAGCACAAAACTGAGGATCGCTGCCGGTTCTAAAACCGCCATGAAGTCCTCCGACACCGTGCGCTACCAAATCTGGCATCCCCCTTGCCGAATCAGACCTATCGCTGCATCGTAGCTCGCTGCCGCCGCCGATCACTTGCCCCATGCGACACCGCTGGAGAGAGAGAGAGAGAGAGAGAGAGAGAGAGAGAGAGAGAGAGAGAGAGAGAGAGAGAGAGAGAGAGAGGCAGTGCTGAGTACTGTGAGAGAGAACAGAGAGGGTGTGGACGATGGTGGAGTTAACTTATATTGAAGGAAATTTTTGGTATGAATATGCATGGCAAACACGTTAACTATGACAGTAGCTTGATCATGCATACATAAGAAGGGATCGACAATTCGATATACAGCAATACTGCAATAGTACGAAGGGATGCAAACGGCTGGATCGAGAATTAATGAAAACGGAATCAGGAAGAATACAACAAGGGTAAATGGATTACACCAGTAATTAAATTGGACGAACGAAGCCACAAACGTACAGTGTACCTAGCTTAGCTATAGCTACTTCTTCTTCGCGGGCACTGCCGCCCCGTCGGCAACAATGGCGTCGCTCTCCTCCTTTTCGGCCTCGCCGTCGTCGTCCTCGTCGTCGAGCTCATCGTCCACGAGCTCGATCTCGGCGTACCCCTTGGCGCGGTACTGCCGGAGGATGTCGGCGTCACGGTCGTCGGACCGCTTCATCCTGGCGGCGATCTGGGCATGCCAGGCGCGGAAGCCCGGACACAGGCGGTCGATGGATTCGATCAGGGAATTCACGCAAAGGCCGATGAGGCCGCTCGTGCTTGAGCGTGAAGTCGATGGTCACCTGGTCCACCCTCACCAGCCTTGTCCGCTTCCTCTTCCTCGTCGTCGGCTCCATCATCGCCGCGTAGTCCATGTCTCTCTCGACGACGACGATCTCTCACTCTCTCAGACTAACTCTAGCTAGCTTGGGTTGCGGCGGCGAATACGACTACGACGACGACGACTAACTGCCTTGACCAGGTGTATATATATGACAGCAAAAAACTAACGAAGGGACTGGGCGGCAGCAACCCATGTGCATTTTTCACAGGAGGTACCGAAGGTACAATCATGCATTTTTCATTGCTTACCATGCATGGTGCATGATGCGTACGTGGTGCCTCCATCTCATGCATTTTTTTAGTGCCTATCAATGCATGCAGTTTTATTTATTTATTTATTACTTGGTCGTTGCTGGCCTTCATGCAATTTTTTCATGCATGCATGCGTGCAACCCAGCTACAAGGGATCAATAATTTTGGCGGCTGCGCCAGTAGATTAACCTCTGTTCATCATCTATATAATCTAATAATAATTCAGACGAGGCGATGCAAAAGAAAATCATATCATATATTAGTCGTCGGCAATAATTTTACCTGGTCTCGGCAATAATTTTACCACATGATCAGATTGCAATTACGCCAGTAAGATGCACAATGCCATTGACCTAAGCTAGCTATCTACTTCCGGATCTGAGTTCTTCCTGTGTACGTTGGTTGACCTCCGATCCATCCACCTCCTCCTCCTCGACAACGGCAATGGCATTGCCCTCCTCCTCCTCCTCTAGGACTTCGTCGTCGTCGCTGAGCTCCACCGGCAGGAGCTCTACCTCCGCGTAGCCCTTGGCGCGGTACTGGCGGAGGATGTCCGCGTCCCGCTCGTCGGACTTCTTCAGCATGGCGGCGATTCCGGCGAGCTTGGCGCGGGACCCAGGGCGCAGCCGGTCGATGGATTCGGGGAATTCAGGGAAAGGCCGGCTAGGCGGGAGCCGCTCCGCCTGCTTGACCATGACGTCGATGATCTCCTGGTCCACCCTCACCCTCCTCGCCGCCGGCTTGTCGTTGTTGGCCTCGCCGCCCACCGTCGCCGTCGTCTTCTTCGTCATGGTCTCCTCCTCCTCCTCCTTCATCTGCTGCATATATCGTCGCTCGCCACCTGATGATCTCGTACTCCTTGGCTATGATCTCAAGAAACAAGCTCCGTCGATCGGGATCGCCGTTTTGCATCTCCCGTCGGCAGATATTTATGCCCTGATATGAAACTGAAACCTTGGCGTGGTGGGGAGATTTTTCTGAGCACTTGAGCAGCAGGCATCATCGGGGCCAGGAGATTTGAGAGGGGCCAGATCGATGGTTGGGTGGGTGCGTGGTTGGGCCGGGCTCGACAGGCCGTCTAGCTGGACTAATATGGCCTTGCGGTGCGATGCAGTGAAGCCCAAAGCTGATTGGGCTGGGCTGCCTTGTGATGTAGTGAAGCCCAAAGCTGACCATCGTGGAGCGGGGATGTCAAATCTGGCCTCACTACCTTGACCGACTACTGGTAGATATGAGTAATTCTGCTAAAAAAAATGGTAGATATGAGTAATTTATATGCAAATCAAAAGGGTCACTTTGTGTTATCTATCATAATAGAATATATGGTTAATTGAAAAGAAAAGTTTGGTGTATTTTGTATTATCTTTCGTAGTAGTAGATATAGGTAATTTAGATACAAATTTAGAGGTTATTTTAAAGTCATATTGAGAAAATTTGCCACTTGGACACTGCAAGTGACCGCTCTTTTTTTCTGAACACTTGAAGAAGTTAAAATTTATTTGAGGACATCTTGAATCTTGTTAAATTTGCTTGGTGGACACTACCCCCCAACCAAATATTTTATAAAAAATAAATATAAAATCATATAAATGTTACAAAATTATACCATAAAATCCGTTAGACTCTACGTGATGAGAACTACACAGTAAAATATTGTTTTGCATTGAAAATAACTATATTGTCTCTCTTCATAAATAAACAAATTTGATCATGGTTAACTTTATTTATTTATGAATGGAGGCAAAATAGTTATTCTAGTCCAAAACAATATTTTACTATTTAGTTCTTATCATATAGAATCTAATGGATTTTATGGTATAACTTTGTGGCACATATAATTTATATCTATTTTATAAAAATATTTGGTTGGGCATGATATAAAATAGATATAAAATCATATAAGTGTCACAAAATTATCTTGGAAAATCCATTAGACTCTACATGATGAGAACCACATAGTAAAATATTGTTTTGTATTGAAGTAACTATTTTATCTCTCTTTATAAATAAACAAAGTTAACCATGGTCAAATTTGTTTATTTATGAAGAGAGACAAAATAGTTATTTTTAGTGCAAAACAATATTTTACGTGTAGTTCTCATCACGTAGAGTCTAAAGGATGTTATGGTATAATTTTGTGGCACTTATATGATTTTATATCTATTTTATATAAATATTTGGTTGGGTGTGGTGTCCACCAGCAAATTCAATAAGAATCAAGGTGTCCTCCAGCAAATTTCAATTTCTTCGGTGTCCAACACCAAAGAGCGGTCACTTACATTGTCCAATAGCAAATTTCCCGACATATGTGAGTATTTTTTTAGAAAACAAGATAGATCTACTGTCTCTTATTGGCAATGATCATTAGAGTATCAAATTAGAGGTCAAGTATTTGTAGTTTTGTGAGAACTTTGAGGATTCATCACTTTTTTCTAGAACGGCTTGTTAGGATTAACACGGATGCTTCATATTAGGGCCTTGTTTAGTTCCATGCAACTTTCAATTGGAATTGCAAGTTTTTCCACTCTCTCTCCATCACATCAATTGTTTCCCGTATGTAAATAGCATTAAATATAAATAAAAAAATAACTAATTGCACAGTTTGGTTGTAAATCACGAGACGAATCTTTTGAGCCTAGTTGGGCTACGATTGGACAATATTTACCACAAACAAACGAAATGCTACAGGACTTTACAATCTCTCTCCTCTCACAAATTTGTTGCCGCATGTAAAGAGTATTAAATATAAATAAAAAAATAACTAATTACATAGTTTTATTGTAAATCACGAGACGAATCTTTTGAGCCTAGTTGGGCCACGATTAGACAATATTTACCAAATAAAAACGAAGTGCTACTGAGAACTTTACAATCTCTCTCCTCGAAAAGTTTCGTGGAACTAAACAAGGCCTAGATGCGTCTAATAACTAGTAATGTATTAAAATTAATACAGTATTAGAAAATCATAAAAGTTTGTTGACTGACATTTTCATGTAGAAAATGGTTGGGCTTTTCACTCTAGGAATTTTTTGGGTTTAATTGATAGCATGAGTGCATGAGTGAAAAGGCCTCTAGTTGGTTTAGGTGGATTTAGAAGCACTCCTCAGATCCTAAGTTCAACTCGGGAGCGAATTTTAGGCCAGCGCTAGTAAAAAATTTTAAATCCCTTTATCGTCCCACGCCAAAGTATAGGTCTAAGGTCATGGACGGACAAAAGGTCATTCTCACATGGGCTGTTAAACCGTTGGGCTGTTATACCGTTGGGCTGTTATACCGTTGTGTATTTATGTGGAAGGCACACTTCACTCGGAAATTAAATCACTTATCATCAGATTATGGGCGTTCTTTTGTTCATACCAATTCTGCAATATTGCTATCATGTGCAGTGTAGCTTAACACGCAAGTCATAATAAGGCACCACACCACAAGTGCACAATGGATGGAGAGCGTGCATGCAAATGCACGCATATACATATAGCTATACTATATCCCCTCTTGATCCATACAGTATATATGTACCAAAGTCTTCTCCTAGTGGATACTGGCAATCATGTGACAATACACATCGCGTCGTTGTCACGAAGCTAGCTAGTAGTATAGGCATGCACATCAAGAGAGGGAGATTTTTCCCCAACCGAATCCAATCCAAACAGCAACAATTCCAAGCAACTAGTGGTTCCATGCACGATGAGCAAGTCAATGGCAAATTGGTGATGCTATATCATCTCTTTGGTCTCCACCAAGCTAAGCAAACGAAAACAAAAGTCCTCTGCTAGTACTGGCTCAAGCTGAGTACGTACGTCTCCTTCAACTTTTACCACTCCTCCATTTCTCAAATTGAACAAAGAAAAAGACAAAACAAAGCGGATGGACCGCTTCCGTGTATTACTTCTACTGTACTGTATATTCCCTCAAGTCAGATTTATATGAAATGGCAGGTTTGACTTTGTGTAGTCAATAAATTACGTATACAAGTTTAGGATATGAGCTCATATGAATATATTTGTATTTAAAATGCTTCTGAGATTAAATGATAATATATTATAAGACAAATTAAGGGTTAAAATTAATTTTGTATGACTTCTCCTTAATCAAAATACATCGATTATTCTGAGATAGAAGGAGTGGTTTTTATTATGTTGCTGTCTGAAGCGTCATGTAAACTAGACCGGATCGAGGTGATATACTTTTCAAATAGCCACCAGAAAGGCGACAGTCACTCTGGAAACAAAACATCCCTATTTTCCCTAGGGCTCATTCGTTTATTCTAGACTGTTCCAACTGAAATGCATGATAGGCTTATTTATATTAACATTGATCAGCTAGAGTATTTTCTAGCCTCAATCCAGGCTAAATGAACGAGGTCTAATTATTTTCCATGCACGCCTCTCTTGAAACAAAACATTGACGTGGTGGGGTGGTGGACGTGGCATAGAGTCAATATAATGCAAGAGCATCTCCAAGAGTTTGCTAAAATTCAGTTGGCTAATCTTATAATTTGATAACTTTCTAAAATATATGACAAGTGAAAAAAGAGTTCCTCTCCAATAGTTTGGCATAATTTACTTGCTAAACCCAGATCAAACTTACATCAGGAACCATAAGACAGAAACAAAATTATGTTTATATCCTTCCACTTCTTAAAAACTTATATCAGGAAAACTAAGGCTGAAACAAAATAATGTTTATACCCTTCCACCTCTTCTAATACGGATGGATGCGCGCACGGAGTCGAGAGCGCATATATATGCGTCTTGCCGAAAACTCTTTTTCTCAACTTGAGATAAATGACAACCTAGGATGGAAAACGTTGGAGAAGATTTTTTGTGTTTTTGCAAAAAAAAAAAAAAAAAAAGATGACAACCTGGGATTGGAAACTGTTGGAGATGCTCAAGAGCATCTCCATAGTTCTCTATTTCCCTTCCTCATCTTTGTTTTTTTTTAACAAAATGAAAAAAAAACCCTCTCCAATAACTCCTAGTCTATCCTCCTATGTGGTTGAGAAATCCTGATGAGAAAAGCGTAAGAGAAAGATCTGGTGAGAGGACTTAAGTGCATACAGAAACAAATTCAAAGTTTCTAATGCAAAACAAATTTGATTTTTAGAAGTGGAATATTGGAAACTATTGGAGATAGCTTTTTTCTCCCAAGGAGTTGGAAAATATGAAGTTTTTAGGAGGATTATTTAGAAAACTCTTGGAGATGCTATAAGGTAGACGAATGCGCATCATGCACATGACAACAATCTTATTAATTTGTAGATGATAATAATCAAACGGGGAACATTAACAAATTGGAGAATAAAGAAAAATGAGTGAGCATTATGTCAGACCAAAATGCCCAATGCATCACAAACAAATATCCTCAAAAGGAATAATACGACTTGTGTGTAAACTAATTTTTTCTTCCATGCATTTTCATTGCTTACACCATACAATGAATCAAGCGCTTTGATCGATCAACGAAAACGGAGGGACGACAATTAAGCCGTGATAGAACAAACTAAATGATTGATTAATTAATGAACTATTTTTTCCCTAGTAGCGACGTCATGCGATTCATGCATAAAAGAAATCTGAGATCGTTCACGTCAGAAATGATGGAATGTATAGGCATTCATGCATGCATTGGTATATATTCTATTATACTCATGCACATATATGATAATCTTGTTATTTGACGATGATTTAATGCCACCAATGGACGGCAAATTTTAAGAAAACAAGTGTGAACAACGTACGTGATTATATACGACCAAGCCAACCCAAACCGCCCAATGCGTCACAACTCACAACACGTACGGCATCAGCTATATCTTATTCAATTCTTGCTATGACATCACCACGACTAGCAAAAACATTAGGCACGAGCTTTCATTGTATGCAAACTAAACCCTGATGATGCATCCTACTCTACTAGTTACACAAAGATCTTTTTGCCAAGTGTGTTCAGTGGAGGGAGCCCATATTACGAGCGCAAGTTACTCACCTCTTATTATATATCACAAATTTAAGTACATCTGTGTTTAAATCAATCTTTTGACCTAAATTTGATTACCAATTAATGAAAATACATTGCCTTGACATAACATAAATAGTCTTAGTTTGTCAACCTATATAAGTTTTCAGATCGAAACTAAGGGTCAAAGTTAAAAATATTTGACTTGCAGTAAACCTAACTACTATAACTCCAACCAAATGGATACTTGAAAAATTATAAAAGCTTTTCCTAATATAATATAAAGCTAATACATATATCTTACATGTTTATAAACTAAACATTCAAAATTTATCGATGTTTTGAGTTTTTATTTATGATTTGACCAAAGATCTTATCTTGAACAATACAATTTTTTTATGATAATAGGGACTAATGTTATATTCATCATCGTGATTTGCATATTCTTTTTTGGGATAGCTTTTGACTTGCGAACACGAAATAGATGCCTCAATTGGTTCAACTTGCAATTGCAAGTGTGGCCATCATAATAAGTTCCTAACCCATCCGTAACGACCGAGAGAGAGTAGAGTGGTACGGTGGCAATCATCGTCGTCATGGATTGGGCGATATAGACTGCAACGACGTCTTGTCACTTGTCCTTGTTTGGGATCACTCAGAGCTACTAACACTTAGTAACTTAAACTCGATCAAACTTATTTTAAGATAATTTTGACATAGGGCAAACCAGGAATTCTTGACCTCTTGGGACATATAGGGAATAGTTTTAAAATTTTTGCAATAGGGTGAGAGCTCTGTTGATTGTTCTATCAATGCATACAATATTTTAGATCGATATAGATGCATGTTGAAAGTTACAAAAGATTTGGCTTGCAACAAACCTAGCTCGTTCCATGCACTGCTATGTATTCATGCATCATCGCAATTTGTATGGTATTCTTCTTGCCGTGGCTTGCTTTTTTTGACTTGCATTGTGCGCGAGATGGACCCATCAACCTTGCGGTTGCAATTGCAACTTTGCAAGTGTGGGTGGGTGTGGCTATCGATCATCCGGCAGCCCAAACGCGAGCAATAGTGGTCGTCGCCGTCATGATGGATGGATCAGGCGATCGATGTGGCCTAGCTAGCTGCATGGACGTCTTGCCTCTTGTTGTCCCTGCACTTGCATGCTGTCTGCTTCTTCAATTCGATTCCTACTCGCTCTCTCTATCGCATGCATGAGACACACCTTCATCAGGCTTCTTCAGCTGACTAGCTTTTGATCTGGACCACACCAATAGCAGTTAGCCAACCATCCATTTGCTCTGACCCTGACCAAGCAAGTGGCTGCATGCCTCTTCTTCTTTGCATAGTACAGAGCCTTGCCAATTGACCATTCGGAATTTCAGGTTAAAATGCCAGACATTGACACTCCAGCAAACTTGCATTAGGATGGACATGTGCTACTCACAGTTTTTTAGTAGATAATAAGGGAAATGAATCTGGGTAGAACTTCTAAAAGGTTCTCGAAGAAGGGATAATTTTTTCTAGGCCATATATTTTATACTAAAAATGTATAAAAATTAAAAAAAATCCAACTCTGACCTCAATTCTAACATTATTTGGCCATCTAAAGAACACAAAAAACTACTCGGTCACTTTCAATTTTAAACTATAAGACATTTTGGATTTTCTAGACACGCTGTACCTTTGGCCATATCTAGATAGTGATTAAAACAATGTTTCTAGAGAGCCAAAACCGTTTGTCTCGTATTTTAGAATTGAGGAAGTACATAATAGACGTCTCTATTACTACATAGTAATTCTCTTTATGTTGTTGTTTCTGTAATTTTGTTTTGTGGTGTATGGGCGTGCGTGGTCCCACTGCCCACGGACAAACAATCAACCGAACATTTGGGTGACACATGTTGAGCGGCCATACAAAATGTGCGTGGTCGGTGACAAGAAGAATATATATAAAATATGTATGTGTGTATATGGCAGACCACTCCATGTGCAAGCGTACAATACAGAATCCAACGAAGCTTAGTTAAAGTGGTCGGTCTTTGTTTAAACAAAGTAAGATCAAGTGTAAGTGACGTGCGAGCCACACATACATGGCCATATGGGGGTCTGTCGATGAACCAACAAATGGGTGGGGCAGGCAAGAGCTTGAGCTCAAAATGGCCATGGATTGAGGGGTGCACCATCATTGCAGTGCATATACCAACTTACCAATTGATGTTCAGCTTCTCATAGCCACACATATATTGATGTAAACCCCATCGATCCCGCCCCCGCTATAAAAAAATCACTTTTTAACGACAGTAAATATTAAGTTTGACTAAAAATAAATAAAGACCGACTGAAAAGTGAGAATCGGTGTAATGATCCTCACTTTTCAGCGATCAATAAGATGATCCTATTTCTTGTTTACATTTTTTTGGTCATCTCAGTTTGCTGAATTCTAATCCTATTTCTTGTTTACATTTTTTTGGTCATCTGGACTTATAGTTAGCATATGGTTGGTGCCAGATGATAGTCGACAACGAGATAACTGACAATTAATGCGCTCTTTCAATGTGTTAAGAGCAAGGGAAGTTCCATCATGGCATTAGATCATGCGACGTTTATTTACAAGGTTTGAGGCTTGTGGTTGTGGATGATTGTCGGGGATGCTGCTTATACAAGGGGGTCATTGGCTTCGCTAAGTTTCGACATATAAGAACCAGGCAATCGCCAAGAAAATAGATTGGAGTGACGAAAATAGATTTGAGGTACAGTACGCTATAGTATACCTTTGTTACGTACTGTTAGCAACTTTAAACAGGAATATAATTGTTCTCTGAATTCTCCTTCTCTTAAAAAATTTTTTGTCGTTCGGGCAGCCTGACATGCTTTAAAATGTGACGATGAAAATTTTATCGTCCCACATGACCAACCAAACTAAAAAGCAAGTTATTACTTGCGTACGTTGTCTCTCCTCTGTATTGTATAACAATTATACACTTTTCTAGAACGAAAATAAAACATATGCACCGCCTTTTACTATACCTAGATGCATAGCTATCTTGGCGCATTTGGTGATTTGTCTCGATGTAGCAAATCTCATTTGGATTTGCATGCATGGCTGCTGGGTCTTCGTCTCTTGGCCCGATCTGACTGTGTCGTCGGCGTCCCGGCACGCGCGTGTCGCCTCCGGATGCCTACGCCGGCCGGCCGGCCGGCATGCATGACGCCGCACAAGCAACTAGCGGACGTATGCCGCCAGCGACCAGCGATTGAAAAAACAAGAAGACATCCATTTTAAATTATTGTTCTTTATATAGATGTAATATATATAGTTTTTGTAGTTTTTGTTATATATACACTTATATAGCTAAATTTCATTTATATCTAGATGGTACATATACTATATAAAAAGTAAAACGACTTATAATTTAGGGGGAAAAAGAGTACTATACAAAATTAATGGCGGTATAAAGTGGTGTGTATGCACGCATGTACATATATATTTCACTATCATCTATCAATATGTTCAACGGTCTTGCTGATCTTGTTTTCTCGACAGAATTTGTTCAATGCATCAAAGTTGATAGAAAAACTGTAATAAGCTCTCCCTGTTTTCAATTTTCTCAACACTACTACAGAACAGGCCTTTGGTCACTTCGTCAAAATGAACAATAGTCTCGGTCACATAAGCGTCCGGGACAAAAACATCTTTAGTCCCGGTTGGTGAAACCAACCGGTCTAAAAATCCGCTGCCCAACGGCTATATAGTGGCAGGATTCTGCAGGAGGGACCTTTAGTCCCGGTTCCAGTCACCAACCAGGACTAAAGCCAACCCTTTATTCCCGGCTGGTAACACCAACCGGGATTAAAGGTTTTGTCCTGGTCCGTGGCACCGGCCGGGACTAAATGGTGGACTTTAGTCTCGGTTGGTGATTGGAACCGGGATTAAATGTCCTTCCCCATATTTGAACTCTTCTTCTTCCCCTCCGGCCGAGCCCGAGCTTCACTCTTTTGCTGTGTTCTTCATGTGTTCTTGCTTGTTCTTACTCTTATCTCCGGCTATTGATTCATTTCATCATTTCTACGCCGTCATCGACTTGTTAAGAGGTCACTAGCTTCATCTTCTCAACTTTTAGCAAAGGCATGTGTTATTTTATGAATTCTACGCTATTTTAAACTCCAATCACTTGATCGTTTGAATATTTGAATGATAGCAACTACAATTAGTACCCTAAAAATTAACTTTTCATTACTATTATGTCTACCACATTTTATGGTTTTGTTAGAGAAATAGTGATATTAGGGTTTTTATTTTAATTAGTTTAAAAAAATAGAAACTTATAATACTTTAATTTGCAATTTGTGACCAGGCTAATTAGTTAATTATAACTAGTATGCATACCACATTTCATGATTAGTCGAAAAATAGAGAACTTTTGTTTTTTTTTTTAATTTTGCTTGTTTAGAAAAAATTAGAAATAGAGAATTTTAGGTTATTTGTTACTTTAATTTCTGTATAAAAAAAAAATTAGAAACTTATAATACTTTAATTTGTAATTGGTGACCGGGTTAATTAGTTAATTATAACTAGTATGCATACCACATTTCATGATTAGTTAGAAAATAGAGAACTTTTGTGTGTTTTTTTTAATTTTGCTTGTTTAGAAAAATTAGAAATAGAGAATTTTAGGTTATTTGTTACTTTAATTAGTTTAGAAAAAATTAGAAACTTATAATACTTTAATTTGCAATTTGTGACCGGGTTAATTAGTTAATTATAACTAGTATGCATACCACATTTCATGATTAGTTAGAAAAATAGAGAATTTTTGTGTTTTTTTAATTTTGCTTGTTTAGAAAAATTAGAAATAGAGAATGTTAGGTTATTTGTTACTTTAATTTCTGTATAAAAAATTAGAAACTTATAATACTTTAATTTGCAATTTGTGACCGGGTTAATTTGTGATCGGGACTAAAGGCCCTTATGGCCCGGGGCTAAAGCCCTGTCCTGTAGTAGTGCAAGAACACACATTATAGCTAGTAGTAGGATCGCCACGTCTATAATATGTACTCTCTCCATCCCAGAATATTTGTCGCTTTCATTTCAGAGAAACAATTGTCGGCAATTTTTATAAATATTAAGTATCATCGATCTGTATCATAATTAGTATTATTAAAAAATCGTTCAATCTAGTTTTTTAATAAATTTATTTAAAGATACAAATGTTGCATTTTTTTTATAAATTGAATCAAACTTATGACACGAAAACAAAAAACGACAAACATTTTGAGACGGAAGGAATATACATCAATTTGCATACTTATCTCTCTCTATCTCTATAGGTAGCTTCCTTGTGGCAAATGCTTTAGTAGCAGCAGGTATATAGTGACGCCTGCAGTTTCTATTTGCAATCCTGTGATGTGACACGACAAGACCAAAGACGTGGAAAGTGCAAATTAGGTGCATGCCAAATGGATCACCAGAGTAATCTATAGCCATTGTGTGTTGTTTCTTCTCCTCCATTTGGCAGCATCTATCTAATATGCAACACCCGTCATCATCATATACTTTTCCCTTATTGATGATCATCCACACATCTATATGATGCTGTATACCACTCGTTGCCATCACACCAAGCCAGCCAACACCCCCGATCTCCCTTAATTTGCAGAAACTGAACAAGCATCTAACATGAACAAGAAATCTACCAGAAAAAAAGAAGAAGATATACTCTATCTCCATCCTCAAAAGGATGTAATTCTCATATTAGTCAAAAGTCAAACTATTTTAAGTTTGATTAAATTATAAAAAATATTTTATCAAACATATGTATGACTTTAAACAATATATTATAAAAAAGATAAATTGATATATTATTAAAATGCATTTCATAACAAAATCTAATAGTATTTATTTAATATAATAAATATATCTATCTTATATAAATATAGTCAAAACTTCACGTCATTCGATTTCATACTATTTTAAAATTATATTTTTTTTATATATATAGGGAGTACCAAATAAAAACAAACACACTGTGACCAAGGTACACATCAGCATATATCTTTCCAAAGTCCAAAGTCCAAATAAAAGCACATATATAGCCCCAGAAGCAACACCACAGAAATATCACGTCATATCTCTTGGCTATTGTTGTATTGAACGTTCATATCCACAGTGCAGACCTGCATTGCTATAGCTAGTATAGGTGTGTGTACACTAGAGCTAGTGCGCATTGACTTTTGGGGCACGCAGCGTCACGCCTGCAGCTGTTGACATCGCTGCACCACGAAAAATGGGCGGGGTACACGGCGTAGGGGCCCCGAGAATTCAACGCTACCACCACCACCGAGGGTGGGTGGATATACAGGGTGTACGTGTGCCGTCGCTTTCCGTGGTTTTAATGGTTTTTCTGACCGCGGAAAATGGAGGCAGATGCTTACAGTATATACTACTTGCATAAAGGGGTGATGGGGATAATTATTAATTAGTTGGTCAAATACTCAAGTTATCATTATGGAAAATTAGTTTCGTGTACTGGCTCACATACATGTGAAAAATATGTGGTGTGGAAAGGAGATGGAGATTTTTCTTTTTCTTTTTGATTTCCACCCGAGTAGAATCAAGCAAAGAATATCTGGACATACATATGCGTGATGCGCGTGCAAAAATATTTGTGATATATATTTCTTTGCGTGTATGTATCCGTAGTTTAATTGTACTACAACGATAGATACTATTAGTCAATGTCTATGTCAAATAAAATAATAAAAAATATATTTTATATATATGTATATAATTGTTAATAACATGCACACCTAGAAAATTACACTGGTATATGGACTTGTGACTTCTTCTTTTAAAAATAAATAATACCTCCAAAGGCTAGAGTAGACTTACAAAGACCTGCCACTTTATTTAAATAGATATATTTATGATATGCGTATATGATACTGGTACATTATTAATAACATGCACAGCTAAAAAATGACATACTGGTATATAGACTTGTGACTTTTGAAAAAAAAAAACAAACTAGTAGTACCTCCAAAAGCTAGAGTAGACTTACAAAGATATGCCGCTTTATGCTTACAAAAGATAGATGTATGATATACATATATATTTTATCTCAACCTGCTTGAAGAGATAAATATATAATTGATGCAAGGGATTATAATATTTTGCGTGCTTGCAACCACGTATACGATTTCGTGCACAGTTGGCATTGCTTGTGAGTCGTGGCCTCGTACGTGCACTTTGGGGATGGATTGGAATTGGAATTGGAATAGTTCCCACAGCCTGCCATGGATCGAATTGCTTGCAGTGGTAGCTGCTCGCTGGCATATTCTCCCCCACCTCTCTAGCTGGCTGCACCTACCACCACCTAGCCCAACCCAAGCGATGAGAAATTCGATCTGCATATTTGCACATGCCTGCCATCCTGCTAGCATCTATCAATTGTGTCAATAGACTAGCTAGCCCATCCCATGCAATGCACATAGGAACTTCATACTCCCTCCGTTTCAAATTGACTGTCGCCGTGGGATGCGTGCCACAAGTTTGACTCGATTTATAGAAAATACGAGCAATATTTATATCTCCAAATAATTTTGTTAAAAAACTAGATCCAAAGATCTTTCCGATGATACTAATTATGATACTAATCGATGATATTTAATATTTATAAAAATTGACGGCATTTGCTTCTCGGGAAACGAAGCGACAAACATTTTGAAACGGAGGGAGTATATACGACCTCCAATATTTTATTTTATCTTTCTTTTTTCTCAATTGCTAATTCACTGGAAATTCGTTCAAAATTTTCTAGAAAATATACTTAAAATATATAGTCACATATATATAGTCAACTAATGTTAACGAAATGAAGGGTAACTTTTCACACTGCTTCTTTTTTTGCACATTTGGATTTTCTAGTCTAAGGTTTAGTGTGTTTAAATTAAAGTTAACAACTAAAATGTTAGACTGCTTTAGCTCACTTGTATCGTTACATGGTCTAATTTTTTGTGAGACGGTCTAAATTTTAGACAATATTTTAGACTTTCTGTTTTTGACTCAACTAAAATGGTTAGACCATGAACGGGCATCCACACAGGGCCATAATCCAAGCATGCTCTCATGCACCCCAAGAGCCAGAGTAATCATTCTAGGGTCAGGTCAATCCACGCGTGTCCACCTAAAACTTGTGTTGTTAGTTTAGTGGCTCGGCAAGATCACCATCAAGAGTGGGAGTAGTAAAACACAAGCACAGACTAGACACGCTTTAATTTGCTTTGAATAATGGCTGGACATTTGTCTGGTTCTTTGTGTGGACACACTTTGCAGAGCCATGATTACATACATAACAACGGAGGAACAAGTGCACACATAATATATAGTTTGATCGCGTGTGACTTCGTCCCTGCCTTTTGTCTTGTTCTAAGTTCTTTTTCTTTTGTTCCTTGACCCAGTGGTTATGTGCCACCCCAAGTACTTTGTTTTGAAGGCAAAAACTGTGGGGCACCCCAAGTACTTTGTTGTTAAGCAAATACTAGCTCTTGGGGCACACTGTATAACTGCTCAAACAGTGCTCCAATCCTATTCTATATTCTGGAGAATTCTATCATCTGAAATTTGTTGAGCCTAATCCCCTGAGAATGCAACCCTGCTCCAATATGAAGCTCACTATTCCCTCTGTTCTAAATATAAAAAGTTTTGATTTTTTTAGATATATATTTTTTATATATCTAGACGTAATGTATATTTAAGTGCATAGCAAAAGTTATACATATAAAAGGACCAAAACGTCTTATAATTTAGGAGAGAAAGAGAGAGAGAGAGCGGGCATTTTATCATGTGTGGCATGACATTTCAATATGCCAGTGTGTGTCGATCAAATCATTGCTCGAGAATGTATGACACTTATTTGTGGGTAATATGAAGCTCTCTTTTCCTTAGAACAAAAGTTGTCACTATTAAGCTTACAAAATATTTAATATTTACTTTATATGAGTAAACTAAGCATGTATTTTTAGAAGAAGAAATTATGGTTGTTCGTTGATCCTTATAAGTCAAACCCATCTTGCACATGGAAGAATACATGGATATTGTCAGTGTATGCAGTTCCTTCAAAACAACTCTGGTTCCTTGGAGGAGCTCTGCCAAACACCACCTAGGTAAGAAAAACGACTCAAATTAAACGAAGTCCATGTAGGCATGCACATCACATTCTCAAGCTGATATAGGCCTAACTTAGTTTAAAACATTAAGTTTTTATGATAATTTTCCAATACGAAAATATCAACTTTTCTAGACAAAAGGAGTAGATACTCAAGGCAATCTTTTCCAAATATAACGTATTATGACCAGATAAAGTGAAAATGGAGGTCGAGTGTGCCACCCCACTGACCATCAAATCGTAATAATGTTAATAATATGAATATATACATAATATTATTCATCCGTGTTAAAGACCTGTAGTAATAAAATGAACACACGTATGTATATCTGAGAATATTATCCTTGCAAATTGCAATAATACTCAAGAATAAAATGACATCAATAAAATGTGCTCGAACATATTCCGAGATATATTTCCTTTCATTGTTGAACATGAACTCGTCGTAACCTACCCAACCCAAAATGATGTCATGCAACGCAATACAATGCAATACATGCGGAGACATCCTCAAATAATGATCCAACGGCTCACCTTGGAAGCAACGCGAGTTATCCGAGAAATTATCGCAATAAGATTAAAAATAGATGAACAACACCCCCACGATTAACAGACTTATCCGTAAACCCTAAAATAGCATTATCCAGAAACTCAAAAAGGACAAAAACAAAATTAAAAACAACGAAAAAGTAAAAAAGCGAAATTGAAACGACAGCAAAGGCGAGGCCGGCCGGTGGGCCCACCACAGCGATATCTCCCACCCCAGAAAATTACAAAAGAAATAAATAAAATTAATTAATGAACTGGTAAAAAAAGCTTTTTCCTCCCCCTATTTATTTCCTGTGTCTCCTCTCTCCTCTCCTCACTCTCCCTCCTCCTCGTCGCTCCCTCCCTGCGTGCGTGCATCTCTCCTCGTATATTCCCGTCCCAATCTCCAACTCCCTCCTCAAATCCCGACCCGCCCCGACACAAATCCGCGCCCCTAATCCCGATTCCGCCGCCAAAATCCAACCTTGCGCCGTCCTCTTCCCCCAATTCGTGGATCACTGGGCCGGTCGGTTCGGGCGCGGAGATCGAGTCTCCCTCCCGTGGCGCTCTTGCAGCCGAGCTTGGGATTTTTCGGTGACAATTGGGGCGTGGCGCACGATCTTTCTGTGTGAGTTTGGATTTCCGGTCGGAGTTTGTTGGTAGTGTGGTTGCCGGGGGAGGAGGCTTCATCGGTTTCTTCGCCGGAAGGGCGGAGGAACAGGGCGGGCTGTTTGACCGCCGGTGCGGTGATGGTTGCGAGGATGATGCGGTGGCCTCGGCCGCCGCCGGCGCGGAACTTCCGCGTCCGCCTGGTGGTGCGGCGGGCGGAGGGGCTGCCTCCGCCGCCTGCGCCCCTCTCGCCTGAGGGGTCCCCCGAGGCCGAGGCGAAGGTGTTTGTGGAGGTGAGCTGGAAGGGCCCGAAGATGTCTCCGCTCACCTCGCTGCGGCGCGCCCAGCGACCGCCCAGGAATCAGACGCGGAAGGAGGCGCTGCCTGCCGTCGCCGCGGCCGCCCCGGCCGACCTCGAGGATGGCGCCGCCGCCGCCCCTGCGCCGGCGGTGTCGGCGGTGGCCTGGGAGGAGGAGTTCGAGAGGGATGCGGCGCTCACGGCGACGTCGCACCGTGACCCCGCTGCGTTCCACCCCTGGGACGTCTCCTTCTCCGTTGTCAGCGTGAGCATCCTCTTCCTTCCTCTCGTCTTCGTCTCCCCTGTGCACTGAGCTGGATTCAATTTGTTGCGCGTTTGTTCATACGACAAAAGGAGTAAACTTTTTTTCTACAGTTATTATATTTGACCCCTCCATTTCCATTGGTTCGATGGATTTGATGTTTGGGTTGGTTGTGACACCGGATTAATTCTGCCATCCGTGCTAAAGTAATTCTTGTTTGGTTTTTTAAGCATTTCATCTTGGTCATATCTGATGGTGAAAGTTTTGACTTTTGCTTGGATTGGGGTCAGGCCACAGGCCTAATTGGTTATTTGTTCGTACCATAGAAAGTGATGAATTATTAAAATTCTATCAGGTCTTGTCTTTACAGGGTGAAAAAAACTTAGAAGGCATCAAAATGATGCTTTAGCAGAAGAAGGCATCTAGGTCGAATTATTCTTTGTACATAGATATATTCTGTCCTACAAAGCCAATCATTTTCGGAGCCTTGGCAAAAATTGTTCCTGTTATCCACATATATATATTTAGAGTTGCCTTTGGTTTTAACTCTTTTTTTTCTGCCTCATTTATTGTATTTAAGATGAATAGCCTGGCCGCTTTTTTATTTCTTCCGTGATGAAGTCAATTCATGGTGTTACTTTTTGCAATTTCCTTACTGAATTGGTTTAATTTGGGTAACTTAATAAGAAAAAAAGATGAAATACTTTTGGTAGGTAAATTATGTTGGTTTTGCAATCTGAGTTATTGGTTAAGGAATAGTCTAGCTGTCAAGCACTTAAATTGACAAGTAATTCAGTAGCTATCCTGCTCCTGCCTTGACTAGTTCATGTTCCGTGTTATCTATTTGTAAGAAGAGATGACAAATCAGCAAGCGTGCATAATTTACACTCTTGTTGCCCCGTAAACTCAGGAGAAATTTTGTTTCCGTTTGTTGTCCTTGTCTTGCATTGTTGCCTTTGGGTCCCCGAGGCAAGCACAAACACGCTAACTTTTTATGCTTACAAGGATACTGTTTTGTCTTTTTTGTGTTGACTTGGTTGCACTTGGTGGAACTGCCATTTTGCAGTGCCATCTCCTTGGTACGTTGTATCAGCCATTTACTTTGAGTGCATCGTGTGAATCAATCACACAAAACAATCATAGAAGCTAAAACTGAGGTCATTAAATCCCTATAGTGGTCTGTATACTTCGTGACGGATATTTGGATTTTTACGAGAGAGGCATGATTCTACTGTCCTTAACCATGCAGAAATAGTAATGGATGCAATCTATCCTTTGTTGTTGCACTGCAAAAGTGGGAATAACTTCTGCAGTTTATTTCAGCCTGCTTGACCCTTTTTTTTTCTTTCTGTTGCTCCAGGAATCAAATAAAATGTCAAAGAGCAAACTTGTTCTGGGGACTGCTTCACTGAACCTAGCAGATTATGCATCTGCTGCTGAAGAGGAAATCGAGATAATCCTTCCATTGTCTGTGTCTAGTAGTGCAACAGACCTGGCCCCGTCACTCCATGTATACCTCTTGTCAAATATATAGCTTCATGTTTTGGGCTTTTGGTTTGTGATTATCGTCAGATAGTTAAACATTGCATGACATTTAGTGTTATTTTTCTTTCCAGCTTACTCTAAGCCTGGTGGAACTAAAAATATCTCAACAGTCACCTGGTGCTTCACAGCGTTCTGTTATTGCCCCACTGTCACCTTCCTCTGGTGACTCTGTTCCTTCTGGAAAAGATGAGGTTTCTGTCATTAAGGTGGGGCTGAGAAATCTGAAAATCCTTAGAGATTTAGTGTCTACACGGAGGTTCAAAAAGACTAACCAAGACTATGACGGCAGTGAGGAGAAGTATTATATTCACAGTGATGGTGCAGAATTTTCTTGTGATACTGACTCTCTTGATGATGATCTGGATGATAGAGAGCAGGATGATGAGTTTGGGGGTTCAGCCGTCAGGAAGTCCTTCAGCTATGGCTCACTGCAGACTATGAATGTCGGTGCCCTACTTTATGCACCTAGGATTGATGGAGCTGATGAGGGTTGGGTACATTACAGTCACCGAAATTCTGATGTCAGTTATCATGTTGAACAAGTGCCATCCTCCGCAACTGAGGAGCCTGCTTCCATTCCTTTGCGGCGAAAGAGGAGCCTACTTCCAGCTCGATGGAGAAAGACAAAATTACCAAAGGCTAAAGGGGAGCCCCTGTTGAAGCCATATGGAGAAGAGGGTGGTGATGATATTGACTATGATCGGCGGCTGTTGACCCCTTCTGATGGATCTGTTTCAGAGGTACATATTTTCTTGATATGTCAAGATTTTTTTTTTTTTTTTTGGGTGCTAGCTCTATCCTGGAGGTTAATTGACAGCATGTCATCTTCTCCATTTGCAGGGATCAAATGGCTCTACTAACAGTATGGTGTCGGTATTTGGTGATGACGATTTTGTTGTGGGGAACTGGGAGTTGAAGGAAGTATTTAGCCGAGATGGCCACTTGAAGCTTTCTACACAGGTTTTCTTTGCATCAATAGACCAGAGAAGTGAACGGGCTGCAGGGGAGAGTGCTTGCACAGCACTTGTGGCTGTTGTTGCAGACTGGTTCCAAGCAAACCAGGATCTGATGCCAATCAGGTCTCAGTTTGACAACCTAATCCGAGAAGGATCTCTAGAATGGAGGAAACTTTGTGAGAATGAGACCTATAGAGAATGCTTCCCTGACAAGCACTTTGATCTTGAAACCGTACTTCATGCAAAGATCCGCCCACTCACAGTGGCACCCAGCAAGTCGTTCATTGGGTTTTTCCATCCTGAAGGTACTGAGGATGTAACTGGATTTGACTTCCTTGATGGTGCAATGTCATTTGATAACATCTGGGATGAGATAAGCCGAGCAGCAGAGTGCTCCTCTGGAAAACCTACCCTATACATTGTCAGTTGGAATGACCACTTTTTTGTCCTCAAGGTTGATGCGGATGCTTATTACATCATTGATACACTTGGTGAGAGGCTGTCTGAAGGTTGCAATCAGGCATACATCTTGAAGTTTGATGACACCACCACCATTCACAAAGTACCTGCTGAAAAGAAGGAAGCAGATCCTGATACCGGTGGACACCCCAAGGATTCCTCAGAGATCTGCTCAGCTGAGGAGGACAGTGGAACAGACACCGAAGAGTGTGAGCTTGTGTTGAAGGGTAAGGATGCATGCAAGGAGTACATCAAGAGCTTCTTGGCCGCTATCCCAATCCGGGAGCTGCAGGCTGACATCAAGAAGGGTCTCATGGCATCAACTCCCCTGCACCACCGTCTCCAGATTGAGTTCCACTACACGGAATCATGCCCCGCCGAGATCACCGTGCCTGCTCCATTGTCCCCGTTTGAAGCCCCTTTTGAGTTCTGTTGGCCTGAGCCACCATCACCGCCACCTGCCATTGAGTTCACCATAACCCATCCACCTGCCATGGAGGTCGCCATAACCCAGGCCGTCGCCGTTGTATAGCCGGCCTTGGCTGCTGCTGGGACCTAGGACAGGCAGTGGCTGCTTAGTTTAACATACAGAGAGCTGCGCTTTTCCGAGCGAATTGTGAAGTGGACCAGATCGAAGATTTGGCTTCGTTTCTAGTTTGCTCCGTTTGCTGTCCAACAGCTAAGATGAACTGACTAGTATAGATGCTTAACTGTCTTTTGGTCTGTGTGTGCGTGTGTGTGTTTCGTTCACTTCTTCAGGCTTTTAGGAGCTTTCATTTTGTAAAGAAAGGATGTTTGCTCCTGCACATCTTTACCTGTGAAGTGAGTTTGCTGGACCTGTAATCCTGGCTACATTATCATTATGTTAATTATGCCCTGTTCTCCTCTGATACTACATGTGTATCCTGGTGATGGTCTCTGAAGATATTTACAACCTGACAGTTTCCTGATCAATTCCTTGGACTCTGAAGGAATTACTAACAATGAAGTGAAATGTAGACTGAATGAAGTGGGTGATTTGGAATGCACTGTAGTTGAACTGGGACAAGGTCACTGAGTGCAGCCACACAAATGGTCCCTGAACCTAACGAAATCGTTGGAGAACGATTCGGCTCGGTGTCTCCATCAGTGAAAAGATTTATGCCAAAAGCTGACCTCTCGCTGTCAAGGTCTGCTTTTCCGGCGCCGATCCACCACAAGCAAGCAAAGCTTCACGAATTAAAAGCGCGAAAGAACCGTCAAATTATTATTGGTGAGCAAATGTTTCTGGTGAGTGCGACAGGTGAGCTGCTGCGACTCATTGGCAAATAAACTTGGCAGGATCCAGAGGTTGTAATGGCTCAGGTCAAAAGATGCATTTGGGTGTAGCCTAGTCGTCGCCAATCAGAGCCATATATGTATGGGTGGGATATTTGTCACCTGTTTCAAGAGAAAAAAAATTAAAATGTTTGGTCATTGGGTTGTAGTTTATTGCAAGCGTGAGTTGGCACCACCACGGCCCTTTTTCCTGGTCAACGATGATTTTTGTATGCTCGTCAGATGGGCCAGAGCTGATCCGATCAAACAGTAGTAATAATAATGCAAAAGCAAGCGCAAGTGACAGCTCAGTTTTTCTATATGAAAAAAGGGATGAAGTTCTTAAAACGCTACTAACAGTTCACACCTTGCAGGACTTTGACTTGCTTAAAGAAACTACACTTTTCAGTAGAAATCAGGCCAGGAGGCCTACTACTACGCTTTCAGTGGAATTAGAATCAGGCCCAGGTGGTGGTTGTGGCCTTTATTTCCACTCTCATTCTCGGCAGAAAGGTTCAGAGATTACAACTATTGGATCCTAACTATGAAATTCAGACGATGATCGCCGCAAAGATGATACTGTACTTTTTCTATATAAAAGAGTTTGACAGCAGAGCCTACCACCTTTCATGGTCTTAAGCCTTGACTAATGACAATCACATGGCATGGGAGTGGAACCAGACACACCAAAGGCTATGGTTTTTGACCTTATTGGCTGCAGAGCCTTACTTACTCCCTCCGTCCCTAAATAACTGTCGCTTCGCTTTCCGAGAAAGAAATGCCGGCAATTTTAATAAATAATAAATATCATTGATAATATCATAATTAGTATCATTAGAAAGATCTTTGGATCTAGTTTTTTAACAAAATTATTTGGAGATATAAATATTATCCGTATTTTCTACAAATCAAGTCAAACTTGTGGCACGTATCCCACGGCGACAATTATTTAGGGACGGAGGGAGTACTTGTTATCACAAATGTTTAAGCATTAGGCAGGAGGTTCCAGACAGACATGTTCAGAGCTCCAGCGCTTCACTAACCAACCAAGGCTGCACCAATGCACGTCACTGATGAAACCAAATAACCAACAGTGCGTTGGGGCGTCCGCAATGATACCATCTAGCAGTGGGTGGCACGGCCATTGCAGGACTGAAAGGCTGCTGCAGACCTGCAGTGGTAGCCCTTTTAGCTGACCAATGGTTTCGTGCCGTTAGCATCAATTAAATTTGAGTTAAATGTACTTGAGGTCCATTAACCTATGAGCAAGTTTCAGTTAAGTTCATCAACTTAGAAAGCGTCTTTTTGGATCCATAAACTTCGTATACCGTATCACTTAGGTCCATATCCGTCCATATGGGCTTCCTCGTGCTGATATAGCCTACTAACTTGTCCATCTGAAGCAGTTGTTGACGTTCATATCAAGCACCTTATGGGCACACGAGCAGGCACCACCTCCACCGATGCGAGCGCAAGAACGAGCCGCCGCCGCGGGCGTGCAGCCAGATGCGGGCACATAGGCGAACGACGTTGCCACCCCGACCCCGACGATGCGTGAGCAGGCCGCCACGGCCACATAGACATATGAACAGGGCGCCACTGTCGCCACGCGGGCTATCCTATGCATATGGGTGAGCGAGTGTTCTTGGTGCTCTATTTGTCGTGAACTTCAAGCACAGGACGGCGCGCGATCGCCCACCAGCCCTCGTGGCCATGGCGGCCTACTCGTGTGCCCGTGTGGCCTTGGCAACGGCGCAGGGGCTCGCTTGCGCGCCCTCGTGGTTGTGGTGTGGGGGCAGCGCTTGTCGGGGCGGCCAAGACAGCCTACTCGCGCTTCCTCGTGGTCGTGGCACCGCTCGCCTGCGACCGCGTGCTCGCGACAGCTCGCTCATGCACCCGCATTGGTGGAGGTGATGCTTGCATATTCACTCACAACGTGTTTGACGAAATGAACGGTTAACAGCTGTTTCTGATAGACTAATTAGTAGGTCACGTCAGTGCAAGAAGTTCACGTGGAGGGATATGGACCTAAATGATACGTCATACAAAGTTTATATGGACCTAAAAGCCCACTTTTTAAGTTGATGGACCTAACTTGTAAGTTGATAGACCTAACTGAAACATGTTTATAAGTTGATGGACCAAAAATCCACTTTCTAAGTTAATGGATCTAACTGAAACTTGCTTACAAGTTAATGGATCTCTGGTGTATTTAACTCATTAGATTTCATTCGGATTTGGGTGTGCTGTGGGAAAGCTTCAGAGATCGACCAAAGCGGATTCGATTCAGTACCTGCTGGCAGCTGCTGCAGTACTAAAATTTCGTCTGAAATCTTGGTGCGGATTAGATATCTGATGAAGCAAACAACAGCACTAAATTTCGGGATCGGTCGGATCATGGGATTGAAATCATAACTTGAATCCTTCCGAGGTACAAATACTGATGAAAGCGATGCAGTATGCGCGGTCTGGCTCACTGGTTGGCTTTGCACTTTTTGCCGCTGATGGAGAACAGAGACAGGAGGAAGCTGGTGAGGCCCCCCAGGCACGTTTGTTTCTCAGGACGGAAGCGAGAGGCGAAAGCTGCCTGCTAGCTACAGCACTGTGTGTGAGCATGTAGCTGTCCCGTTCGCTGCTCTGTTGCTCTCGGGACCGCTTGGCTTTCTCTCTAGTCTAGTAGTATCAGTGAGCCACGTATATTTCCAGCTCCAGAAGAGGCTAATGATGAGAAGAGCATAACATGGAGTGATAAGAGACAAGCACATGTACGTACAGTCTGCATGTGAGTGAGTGAGTTCTTGGCTCAGAATGTTCAGGCATGTTTGGAGTCTGCATGGGTGCACCTCAAAATCCAAAGCCACAGAGCAAGCAAGGATCTTGGAGACGCACGCACGCATGCCAGTTCACTGATGCCAGTAATCAGATATGATTTGGCAGAGGAAAAAAAGTTTCCTTTAATTCAACAAATAAAAAAAAAGTACTAACAGAATCGCTCTGCGTTATCTTAGCTAAGCATGGGGCAGGAGGTTAATTCAACAAATAAAAAAAAGTACTAACAGAATCGCTCTGCGTTATCTTAGCTAAGATTTTATCTTAGCTAAGCATGGGGCAGGAGGTTGCAGACAGACATCTTCAGGCTTGAGAGATTCACCAACCAATGAACCAACCAAAGCTGTACCAATTCACTTCACTGAAACCAACAGAGCCTTGGGGTCGTAGTACTGCTAAGTAGTACTCTGCTAGTAGACTTTTTTTTTTTTTTTTTGATTGCTGCTAGTAGACTACTAGTACTAGCAGCTGTTGGTGGCACGGCCATTGCAGGACTGAAAAGGCCCTTTTCGGATGACCAATACTAGAAGCTTCGTTTCGTAGCATCAATTAACTTTCATTTGGATTTGGGTGTAGAAAAGCTTTTTAGGAGGATCGATCAAAGCGGATTCGGTTCAGGTACCTACCGGCAGCAGCGGCACCAGCACTAAATTTCGTCTGAACTGAAATCTTGGTGCGGATAAGATAGATATCTGAGAGAGACAGACGATCCGATCCGTCTGTCAGGCGAGATCGTGGATGCTAGGACAGCGTCCGGGGACACAGCTAGCTAGATTTTCCTGCTGTGATGAATCCCTGAGATGATCTGTTGAGCAGGAGCGATCACCAAGACGAGGATAGCGTCTGAAGACGTTTTTTTTCTTTCTTTTTTCTTTTTTTTCGGACGACACAGCATTGTACATTTGTACGGAGACAGCATTGTACATTTGTCTGACCGTCGTCACGCATATAGGAAATCGATGGCCTGGGAAGCTACCCTGGGCCTGGCCAGGCACCTTTGGCCAGGTTAAAAACCAAACACGGCCATACTGTTTGAGCGAAGCTCTTCTGTTAGCATGCTACTACCTAAACACGGCGTAAGGGTCTATTTGGTTGGATGGACGGTGTTTTAAAAGTGTTTAGATTGCAGATTCTTTTCACTCTCTCTATCACATCAAGTTTTAACCCGCATGTATGGAGCATTAAATATAAGTAAAAAAATAACTAATTACATAATTTAGTTGTATATCATGAGACAAATCTTTTGAGTCTAGTTGATCCATAATTGGACAATATTTGCCACATACAAATAAAACGTGCTACAGTTGTAAAGTTAAAATTTTTTCGCAATCAAAACATGGTTTCTAAGCGCCTAATTTTGAATGCTTAGCTAGCCAAGCACACTACTACAAAAAATCTTTTACAAGGCACTTTAAAATAGGTCTCGGAGGTGGTTGGCCCCAAAAACCGCCTCAGTTAATCCTAGGCATTAACCGAGGCGGTCATTTTCAATGTCGAGGCGGTTACAAAATCCGCCTCGTAAAATAGATTTACCAAGGCGGACATATTAAAAATAACCACCTCGGTTAATTACATATTAACCGAGGCGGTTGTTTTAACATAACCGCCTCGTAAAATATATTTACCAAAGGGGTTACATTAGGCGACCCGCCTTGGTAAATATTAGGCCCGCATAACCCAAACAAAGTCCAATAACAACTCCCCGATATATATACCCGAACCAAACCCTAACCCACTCTCATCTCTCCCTCCCTCAGCCGTCCCTCCCTCACTTCTCTCTCACTCTCCCTCGGCCACCCCCCCCTGGCTCTCTGGCGCGACCCTCTGCGGGCGCCGGTGGGTCCTCCCTCCCTTACCCGAGGCAAGCACGGCCGCGGCGCCGACCTCGTCTTGGCGACCTCCGGGCAGCATTGTGGCCCGGTGCGACCTCCCGCATTGGCTTTGGCGTGACCCTCCCTCGGCGGCGGCCCGCGATGGCGTCCCAGCGGTCCCTTCCCTCCCCTCCCATCCTCCGCCTTGGCGGCATGGGCCACGGCCCCGGCCCCGGTGGCGGCGACCCATGGCCCCGATCCCTACGGCCTTGATGCACCCCGGCGGCTCGGCGGCGCGCGGCGCAAAGTGTTCCTCCCAAAGCAAGTGCTCCCACTCTCTGGCGGCGTCTCCGGCTCCGGGTACCTCTCCTCTCTCCTTTCTCTCTCACTTTGTCTTTCTCTCGAATCGGCAACCAAAGGGTGCTCGGCGGCCAGCCGAATCCGGCGTCGGTCACTCGGCGGGCGGCTCCGGCAAAAAGCGGACCCGGCGGCGGCGGATCCGCCCCCAGCTCCCATCGGCCTTCAAGCTTGTAGATCGAGGCCTCCGGCTCCGGATCGGTGGCGGGGATCTTTGAATCGGCCCCGGCGCGGGGAGGCGAATCCGGCTCGGCGATGGTGTCTCGGCGGCGGAATCCAGTGCGGCGGCCTCCGGTGGCGAGTGGGCGTGGCGGTGCTGCAAAACCGGCGAGCAGCGCCTGAATGGGCTCGGCGGGCCCTGGATGGGCTTGCTGGACTTTTTCCTTTTTTTTTTTTTGTTTGATTAACCAAGGCGGGCATCCAACCGCCTCGAAAAAGGTTTGCATTTACCGTGACCTTCGATCGAGGCGGTTGCGATAACCGCCTCGGTTAATCATCTTTAACCGCCTCGGATAATCTTTTCAGTAGTAGTGGCAGCTTCAATCCAAACGGCTGAGGTATACTAGCAGTAGCACTGTAGCAGTGCACTGTATTGTACGCAACCTCGTCGTAAGGGGAGACAAACAACGTGAGGCTCATGTCCTGATGAGGCCCAGCAGGGCAGCACCACACCTTTGGTTTCGTTTCTCAGGACGGAAGCGAAAGGCGAAAGCCAAGGCCTGGTACAGCTACAGCACTGAGCATGTAGCTGCCCGTCCGTTCGCTGCTCTGTTGGTCTCAGCCCAGGAGCTGTGCTTCTACAGTACTAGTCTATTCCTTGTTTTCAGAGCCGCGTAGTACGAGTACTCCTTGTCCTTTGGATGTTCCCAGCACTCACTGAATTCCAGAGGCCAATGATCAGAAGATCATCAGTATCATCACATTAGAGTATACTCCCTCCGTCCCTTATTATCTGTCGTTCTAGCTACAGCGTCAAGTCCCGTTTTAACTGTCGTTCGCTACGAAGCCTAGCTCTACATAGCTACCGCACCAGCGCCTGTCTCCCGGCCTCACACCAGTACTAGTATATGCACCCAACATTTTCTACCAAAGCGGAGATGGCCAGTGAAATACCGAAGGGGAGATGGACATTGAATGCTGCTTTATGTAGTGTAAAAGATCTGTGGTGTGGCGCTTGCATTTTCACTGCAAAAGGTGAATTATTGCTACGCAGGTTCACCTTGTTTTCTACGTTCGGTAGGGGTGTGCAGGGTCACCTTGTTTCTTGTGTCCGGTTCTCAACGACAGATAATAAGGGACGGAGGGAGTATGCTTTTGAGTTCGTTTGCTCAGGCATGTTTGAGTTCTACATTTGTGCACTCCAAATCCAAAGCCTGGATTCTGCAGCTAAATCTGCTGCAGAGCAAGCAAGATCTTCGAGATTCTGCAGATGCATGCCTGCCTGCCTGCAAGTTCAGAGTTGATGATCCAACACCACAATAACCAGATACGATTTTTTGGTTAGTGGTTGCAGAGAGGAAAAAACAGTTTTTTAATAAGAAAAGCAACAAAATCGCTGTACGTCATGGTCTTATTAGTGCTGTATGGGCTCTGAGAGGAGAGGAGTGGAAAATGGGAACTCGTGTGGGCCGTCCCGATCTTCTTCCTGCTGTCGGCCCAGATCACCATCTCCAACAGTAGCCACGAAGACACGGCCCATCTTGGTCCATACTACCACGCAGATATGGACGGACGAGAAAGATATAATGTGCCCGGCCCAACTGACGACCACGCTTCCTCTTACAAAAAAGGAAAAGAAGGAAAACTTGACGACAACGCTAAAAGTCAAAAGGTGGTCAATGCGTCAGTTTCTCGAATATCTCACGCACGCCTTTCCCTGTCCTACTATCCTATCCGCTCCAAATAAAAAAATATATACTCCCTCCATCTCCAAACATCTCCAAATAAATGTCGTCATGGGATGCGTGCCATAAGTTTAACTTGATTTGTATAAAATACGTGTAACATTTATATCTTTAAATAATTTTTTTTAAAAAACTAGATCCAAAGATCTTTTCGACGATACTAATTATGATCTAATCCATAATATTTAATATTTATTAAAATTGCCGGTAGTTGTTTCTCAGAAACAAAGCGACACTTTGTTTAGAGACGGAGGGAGTACCATTTTAGAGAATTTTTATTTTTAAGTTTAAATAGTATTAATATTTATATCTTTATTTCTTATTATGAAGACATATTCCACTACTTTTTATGTGTATTCATTTATGATCGAACTTCAACCAAAAGAATTAACTCGTCAATACATAGGACGTGTATTTTCTTGTAGAGGAGACCAAGTACTTCGTGAATAAATAGAAAAAAATAAAGAATTGATATAATACTTGTACTAGTACCTGTGTATACTTCCTTCGTTCCCAAGAATAAGACTTTTGTTTTTCTTTGGACATATTATTTTTGCTACATGTATAGACATACATCTAAATACGTACTTCCTTCAGATAGAAAATAGAAATCGTTTTTGGACAAGATTTAGATCAAACATTGGGATCATGAATAATTTTTAAGTTATTAAGTTTGGAAATATGAAAACCATATGAGTAGAGTTATCTTGAAAAATACTCTCATAAAAATATAAATATATCACTTTGTGATGAATATTTTTACAAGAATATGGAGTCCGTGTTATTGTTCTAAACGACTTCTATTTCTAATATGGAGGGAGTAAAATAATTATTTATAAAAAAGTAAAAAACGTCGGAGGGAGTATAATGCAAAAATGAGGGAGACGGGAGAGGAGGGGCCCCGCGCGCCCGCGGTGACACGACAGGGGCCCACGAGGCGCTCGTGCGGGGCGCAGCGCCGCGTCGTCCACGTCACCCCGCGCTCCGCCCTCCGGACCGTCACAGCACGTCACGTGCGCCAGGCGCACGACCCCGCGCCGTGCACCGATCCCTCTGCGCGGAAGGGTTATCCGCGCCGAGGTTGCCACGTGGCGGGCGCGCAGCCCCCGAGGAGGGAGAAAGCTCCCGCGGACGGACTCCACCCGCGCGCAGTGCAATCCGGTTTGCCGTCCGGCCTCTGAGTCCCGCCGTCCCGCCTCCCTAGGCACGGTCCACGTGGTCCCTCGCCGCCGCCCGGGCCCTCCCCAGCCTTCCGGTGCACGGACCGCGCCCACGCGGCGCGCGGCCGACCCCACACACGCCGTCGGCAGCGCACCGTGGTCCCCCCCCACGTCCACCCCGACGCCGTACCAACCGCCCCTGCATTCACGCTCGCTGCCACTCCGGCCCCACCACGGCCTACAGCGCGCCTGGCCCCAAGCGTCGGCGGCGTGCGGGTGGGCGCGTCGCGTCGCGGCCCGCCGAGGGAGCCGTTATCCGAACTCTCGCGTGGTAAAGTGGGGGATGCATTTATTTTTATTACTTATTAATATTATTATATTCTATTTATATAAATATAAATAATAATAGAAATGAAATACCCACGCGCCTGTCGTTTGCCCCCTTCCCCCACCTGCGCACACACACAGAGACACCCAGTACTAGCACCACCACCACCAACACCAAGCGGCGAGCGCGTGAGCGTGACAGCGAGAGCGGGACGGGACGGGGGAGAGCTAGGGATAACGCATGGCGACGCCCGGCGAACAGCAGCAGCAGGCGCCGGCGGCGGAGGAGGTCGTGTCCGTCGAGATGCCCGCGCCAGACGGGTGGACCAAGAAGGTACGGGGGTGATGACGACCTGCTGTCTGCCTGCCTGTCTCTCTTCTCGCTCGCTCGCTCGACCGAGCTGCTTGCTTCGCTCTGCTCCGCTTCGTCTCGCGTCCGATTCGGGGGCCTCCCGGGGTGGAATTCGCGGCGTCTGCGAGCCCTGGGAAGCGGAATTCGACTTCCCCGGCCGCGAATTCTAGGGTTTCGCCGCGGTGCAAGGTGTTTTGGGCGTTCGAGAGCTCGCGTTTCGGGTTTAGGGGTCTAGGGTTCGCGACGCTGCCCCGCGGCCGACCACCGGGATTCAGGTTCCGGAGCTCGATTCGAGCCTGGAGTAGGCGCGTCGCGAGCTCGGCCACGGGTGCTCGACCTCGCTGCTGCTCCGCGGCTGGAGCGCGCGGCCTCACTCACTCGCTCTACCCGTTGCGGTTGGTGCGGTTGGTGAGCAGAGCTACGCCCCGTGCCGTGCCTGGCCTGTAGTACAGCGATGATTCGGAGCTGGGGCGCTCGATTGGGATTACGGGGCTTCTAGAGATTGTCGGGGGGCGACCTGAGCCGGGGCGAAATTTCCTAAATCTGGGCCGCGGTGTGTCGCTGTGCACTTGCTTTGTTTGCCCGCTGTGCTGTGCTTTCTGCTTACATGGAGTTCGCGGGGGTGGGGGATTTGCTATTTTTCGGGCTGGGGCTCTTGCAATTTGGGGTGGTAGGGTTTAGCGTATTGGTTCCCCGAATTTGATATTGGTCATTGATTGGCTAGGAATTACAGTGCTGTTGTTTAGACTGGAATGCTTGAGCTTAGTGTTCGTACCCAAGCTATTACTTCAGGGTTGATTCTGCTGAGTACCTGTGGTGCTTGTAGCGAGGCTGGAATGGGGAATCTCCTGCAGTTTGGAGTTGTGGTCATCACTGCTAATAGGGGCTTTAGCTTACCCATTTCTACTTGGATGCTGATTGTTTGATGATAGGTTCCAGGTTCCAGCGCTTACATCTGTTCGGGCTTGGAATGTTTCATCTATTACTTCAATTAGTGCTTGATGTCCTCACACACACAAAAGGGGAGGGGGGGGGGGGTTGGGGGGCATTACTGGTTGATGTTACTTGAGTACCCGTGGGTTTGTAGTGAAACTGGAATGGGGAATCTCTGGCAGCATGGAGCTTTGGCAATTTTCCAGTCACTGCTACTAGAAATTTATCCCCTGATTTCTAGTTGGATGTTCAACTGTTCATTAGTAAATGGTTGGTAGCTTCCAGTACTTCCTTTTGTTCTTACTTCTAATGGTTCAGCAATTACTTTGGATTCAAGGGGTTACCGTTGGTTTAGTACTAGTGTGCATGTAGAGAAGCTGGAATGGAGAGTGTTCTGCACTAAGAGCTGTTGATTTGCTGGTAATAGGGGTTTGCCCTACCCATTTCCAGGTTGATGTTGATTATAGATGATGTGTGCTTATTGAATCTGGTCATATCTTGGTCCATGGTTTTGGTTTTAGTTTCATTTTACTGTGATTAGTGCAAGTTTTGCTAGAACAAGTGCTTGTTGAGCCGAATCAAGCTGGAAATGGAAGTTTGATGCAACAGAACAGGGTGCTCCCACACTGATATGGGCTCCTACTAAGTGTTTGGAGGGTTTGAAAATGATCCATCTGCTCAGTTGTGGCATCACATGAATACCCACCTGAAAATCTAAAAGATTCAAGCTTTTGAGGTTAGGGGTCTGCTATTTAATCGTTATCGGATGTATTTATGGTTTATTTCAACATCCGTTTTCAACTGGATAACAGAGAAGTGCCAAACAACCTTATTAGGCTAGGAATTGCCTATTCTGTAGTCTAACATGATTAGTTTTTATTCCTAGCTGGAGATCGATGGTGCTTCGTAGGATTTACTGTTGGTGTTTTGTGTCATTGGTTGTTAGGATGCACTTTTCATGCTATTAATGGCTGCAATATGTAGTTTCTCTATTGGAGGGAAGCATTGAATAGCTCAGGCAGTTGATATAGCTTGTCGTCTAGCATGATCTGTTTCTGTTTTTAGCTGGGCGAAATCGAACTCCGAATGCTGGATAAAGTTCAATGTTGGAATCATCTAAAAAGTGGTGTGGAGCGGGGAAATAGTTCTTGTGAATTGTACCTTTAATGTCTTACGTTGCCGCATTAAAATGACCGTTAGAGGTGACGTTTTTAGTTCTTTGTCGGTTACCTGTTTTTCTCGATTTGGTTATTAACTGTTTGCATGCTTATCGTTCTGTTGGTCACATAGCAACCGGACATGTGGTGTTGCTAAATCAGCCACTAGGTTTGCTCTTGTTTGTCGTTGTGTTGAATGTTGGTGGTTGTTCAAACAAAGGGATAATGTTTTCTAATACCAATGGATATTATGATCAAGGGTCTAGCATTATTTTGTGTGCATTTTTTTTTTTTTTTTTTTTGTTGGTTTTGCAGCTATCTGTTATGTTTAGTAATTTATTGTTTCCATATAATGTGATGTTCAAAATTAGTTACATATTTGTTGTTGGCAATGTGTCTGAAGTGGGTGATAAGGGTTTGAAAACACTCTATAACCCTTCATTGAGTTTACTAAGGCATTCAAATTTGCCATTATAAGGCCATCATTTTACTTTTGCTGATAACCTTCTAGGAAACTAATTTGCTAGGTAGATACCCAACAAAGATGTATCACTTCTATTAAGCTGAGATAACTGTTTTTGTCCTGTTCTTTTCTGTAAACACTGTGAAAATCAATCTGCTAGTAATTAGAAGTTTATCTGGTGACACTATATATCTGTTATAAGCTCTCCCCCATAAGTTTCACATATGAAATCTCTGTTTATTTTTTTCCTTGCTGAACTTGAGTGGATTGAAATTGGTTTCTGGCTAATCATGTATCCAATTCCAATTACTTTAGCTAGTTATCTTTGGCCTTTTGAGTCATGTTGACTGTAGTTAAAAAAATAATCTTATTATCTTTCTGCTTCTTAGGGTCACTAACATCTGAAATGTCTCCTTTGAGGCCGGGTTCCCTGTCAGGGAAGTAGCTAGTACTTGGCACAGTTAGCATACTTCCAGTCTAGTTCATGTGAGAGAAAGATAGCACTGATTATGGTGGTGAAAGCCAAGAGTGTAATGTGAAGCTAAAGCTCTAATACTATCTCTGTACAATATAACAGTCTTGTTCTTCTTTGTTGATTGTGTGTCTTTGTTGATTGTGTGTGATACATACCTAGTAGTAAACTGGCAAGTATGCATTCCACTATCTCTGAGCCTTGTCTTTTACTAACCCACCTGTGTCCTAGCTGTTCCTCTGCTTCGCAATATTTACATCAGTACAGTTGTCCCACATGGTGTTGATGACTACCTGGTTGTGGAGCCCTACTAACTTTCTTTTTCAATGTGTAGTAGGCACTCATTTCTTTTTCAATGTGTATTTTATGGGGATATCTGATTGCTGAACTAATACACTTTCTTTTTCAATGTGTAGTTTACTCCCCAGAGAGGGGGGAGATCTGAGATTGTTTTTGTTTCGCCAACTGGCGAGGAAATTAAGAATAAGAGGCAACTAAGCCAGTACCTGAAGGCACATCCTGGAGGCCCTGCTGCTTCAGAGTTTGATTGGGGAACTGGTAGATACCTTTGACTACCACTCCGTGTTATTTCTTTAAATCTATGGCTCTAATAGAAATGTGGATGACTTTAGAAGTCTGTCTTCTCCATCTAACATGCTTTGCAAACAGGTGATACCCCAAGGCGTTCTGCTCGCATTAGCGAGAAAGTCAAGGTATTTGATAGCCCAGAGGGCGAGAAGATCCCAAAACGCAGCAGGAACTCAAGTGGCAGGAAGGGTAGGCCAGGGAAGAAGGAAGCCACTGAAACTGAAGAAGCCCCTGAAACCGAAGAAGCCAAAGACGCTGAAACTGGCAAGGAGGCCCCTAGTGAAGATGCTGCAAAGGAGACTGATGTGGAGATGAAGCCCACTGAAGAGACTAAGGAAGCTCCTGCTGAAACTGAAGACGCTGAGAAGTCTGCAGACAAGGCTGATGATGCTCCTGCTCCAGCACCAATGGAAGAAGATAAGAAAGAAACCGAGAAACCAGATGAATCTGTTGTAGCTCCTCCTGCTCCAACGGAGGAGAAGAAAGAAGATGCCAAGCCAGCTGAGCCTGAAGCCGCAGCACAAGCTCCAGTTGCCCCAACTGAGAACTCAGCTCCTGCTCCTGCTGAGCCTGCTGTAGTTCCTGCTCCGGCCCCTGAAACCAAATCAGTTGCCGAGCCGGCAGCTGTTGATGCTCCAGCAGCTGAAACCAAATCAGATGCTGCTGCTGCTGCTGACCCAGCGCCTGCTGCTGCTGTGGATCCAGCACCTGGAGCCAAGCCAGACGCTGCTGCTCCAGTAGAGAACTCCGCGGACAAAGGCGGAAGCCAGGAGAGCCAGCCCGTGAACAACGGGCAGCTGCCGCACTCAACGGTGAAGTGCATCTGAAGCCAGCCGGAACCGGAAGCCGGAACCCGTTCCGGCGCCCGTGTGTATCTCATTTAGGAACAAAACATACATTTGCATTCGCATTCGCATTGTAATCAGTTAAAAAGTCGGATGGATCCGTAAGCATGTTAATTAGTCAGTCTGACGCTGCTGCTGGGTGACAGGTTGGTAATTAGGCTCCTCTGCATTTAGTTGTTCTGTATGGTTGGTGTCGCCGCCGTACATGTATCCACCTTCATCTTCTTGGTTGTATTGTACTGTACCTAACTCTGCGTAAGCATATTAATCTTAGGCCATGTATACTCCTCCGCTCCTAATGTAGTACTAATGTCTGTATCCATGTACCATCATCTTGGTTGTATTGTGAAACTTGCATAGCTAGTTGCATGTTGGTATGAAAATAAAGAGTGGCTGGAGGTATGTATGGAACTATGGATGGATCAATGCGGGATGGCCCGCACCAATAAACCCAGCCAAGAACAGCAGGATGAGAAGAGAATCTCATCCGAACCTGATGCTATTTGTCGATGTGATGTTTCAGCTGAATTCATGTGGCTGGAATGCATGGATGGATGGCTTCATGTTTCTCAACTTCCTTTCTTCCATTCCATTCTACATTACATGCTGTATATGCTTAGCTACTATGCTAGTACAATACTACTTACATCTTATACTATACCCGGGAATGAAATTCGGTGGGAAGTGAAGTGACGAGAAGTAATAAATGGATCAGGACAGCGGGGCCGGTTTGGCGGTGGCGGCGACGGGTGCGGCCACCGGCGGCGAGCGGCAGACGGGGCACGTCGGGTGCAGGCGCAGCCACCTGTCGACGCAGCGCAGGTGGAAGGCGTGCGCGCACTGGGGCAGCACGCGGAGCACGTCACCGGTGGCGTACTCGCCCAGGCAAACCGCGCAGCACGCCGCGGTCGCCGGAGCCCCCTCCTCGACGTCTTGCTCGTCGCCGCCGCCGTACACCACCTTGGGCAGCGCCCGGAGCGCGGCGTCGTCCAGCCCCGCCTCCACGGCCTCCACGCCGCCCACGAAGACGGCGGCGGTGCGGGCCTCCGACGACGACGACGACGACGACGACGGCCACCACCCCCGGCGCGCGGGCGGCGGCGGCGGCGCGGCGCGGCGGGAGCACGCGCGCAGCAGGGCGGCTATGCCGGCCACCGCCAGCACGCTGACCACGGCGAAGGCCGCCTCCAGCTCCACCATCCTCGACGACGACGGCGGCGACGGACGGTGACGGCGAGGACGATCGCGGTCGAGTGAGCGAGCTTTGGGGAGGCTGATGAATGGCTGGCTGGCTGCCCGGCTGCCCGGCGAGGAATGCTGCTCGGCTTTGCGTGCGCTGCGAGTGTGGTGTGGTGTGTGGGGTACTGGGGTGGCGCCGCTAGCTCAGTGGGTCGATCGCGTGTGGATGGGGTAGATCGATCGCGTCGCGTGGCTCGGACCGGAAAGGACATGCTGCTGCCTTTGATAGATGAAGCCTGGCGACGGCGAGGCTGATGGCACTCGGCGACGACAGTGACGTGGATGGAAGTGACACAAAGAATCTAGACCATCATCATCACTCTCCTGCCCAGTTGAACCAAGTCTCAAGCTTAATTAGGATAACACTATTATATATTTTTTGGGATTAGCACAAGGTTTGAAGTTTGAAGGATTATATGTAGGGTCATGGATAGCTACAAATAAAGCAAGAACTTTTACAAATGTCGTTGCAAAAAGAGAACAAATCTTTTTGGCGCAAAACATGCATGCGTCAGTGTGACAACACATGCTGGACAAATAGGCTACTTGTCTTCTTTGTTTAGTGTGGAAGTGGGAGTACACGTGGAGCAGCTAACTTTGTGCCTTCTCGTAAACATGAGTTGTCGTTGTCAGAGAGATCAGAATTTCAAAAGAGAGGGTATATGATTATATGATTCTCTAATTTTGAACTCAAATGGAGCTTGCAAGCAGGTTGTGAGGTCACCGTGGCTCTTTGAATCTTCTTACTTTAGAAATGCTGAAGAACTTCACCTTGCTCGCCACCACGGTCAGACACCACCATGTTTTTTTTTCCTTCTAATGTAAACGGCAGTCACCACGGTCAGACACCACCATGTTTTTTTCTTCTTCTAGGGGGCGTTTGGATAGAGGGGATAGGGATTGGAATAGGGAAAGAGAAATAGATGAACAATTTAGGATTAAATAAGATGTAAAGAATGAATGACTAAGATTCAATGATACTCTTTGGGAGGTGGGGATATCCCCATCCCTATCCCTATCCCGCATATCCAAACGCCCCGAATGTAAACGGCAAGAGGTCTGGTTTTTCAATTAAAGATAGAAATAAACTTTTACACTTTGGACTTTTTTTTTAAAAAATCCAACACACAAGGCACTCTATAGGAGCAACCTAATGGCATCACCACATTATGGACCAACACAAACATGAAAACTAGAAAATAATTAGGATACAAATTCAAATTCCCTATTGCGTCATGCGATGATGTCGCCCTTCACCTTCTAGTTCCAAGCCACTTGTTGGGTTGTTTGAAAGTTGTTTTTAATATACGCCGGTTTCGCTCTTTCTAAACGTTCCACATGATATAGATGGCAATGCGATGAGACTGCATGTCTTCTCCGTTATTTCTAGGCATAATTTTATACTCCCTTAATTTTTTAATAAGTGTCATATTTAATTTGTCTTAAGTCAAACTTGTGTATCTTTCACCTTTGATTTAAAAAAATTTATATAGTTTCATGTCATAAAATTTATATTTTTAGATTTATTATGAGAAATACTATCATAATATATAATTCCTATATAATGAAACTATAAGAATTTTTAAAAATAGTTGGTCAAAAGTTGCAATATTTGACTTAGGACAAACCAAATGTGACACTTATTAAAAACGGAGAGAGTACAAAATTGGGCACCGCAGAGATTTACAGAACTATAATGGCAGGTGAAAGGTCTATATATATACTTATTTGTAAAAGTTTTTTTTATAAAGGAAGCTTTTATTTCTCAAGAGTAATAATACATGGAGTTGATACAAAACTTTAGAAATAGAAACTCCTTCCGAGTACTTGAAAGAATTTGGGTCGGGCGCCATGTCTAAAGGTAGTTAACAGACTTTTTGGGCCTTGAAATTTTCATTAGTGCCATCATTTGTCTAGATGTTAAAATGACTGATAAACAATACATGCATTATTGATCTAAATGTGTCTTCTCTTTTCATATGTTGGTCAATTTTTTATCTTACAAAATAACTATCTAGTATATATAGGTTGGTTATATATAAAACCTTTGCATGCATATCAATCTCATGCAGATATATCTGTGATATTATTGATATTCCAAGCTCTAAACATGTCCTTTGGCAGATCTGAATACTTTTGTGCATGTAAATCACAAAAAGAAATACTTCATGCATGAGAGATGTGATTCATGCTAGAATAGAAAACAACTATCCATTTCACATAGTTCATCCGGTTTTAACTAAGAATATGAATGCAAAATCCCATGCGTATACACGTTCTTATTAGCCATGGAGTAATGTCCACAAAATAATTAATGTTGTAGAAGATTTGTAGGGATCACTAAAAAGGACATCCTTAATGAATGGAAGATTAGAAAAGAGTAAAAAACACGGTCAGTCTCTAAACATAGCTAGTAGTGTCATTCCGCTCCCTAAACTTTTACTGTGGGTCCCTAAATTTGACCAACTATGACATCTTAGTCCATGAACTTTTAAGGTGACCACCCTTGGTCCCTAAACATGGACAATGGTGTCATTTGGACCCTAAACATAGTTTTGAGTCTCATCAGGATCAAAACGAGACGGTCTACAAACTTTATATCAAAAGATTCTCCCTTTTATATATGGAAGCTTAATTGCACTCCTCAAACATCCTTTAGTACTAGGGCGGACCTAGTGGTGGGGTAGGGGGCTGAAGTTCCCACCGTCACTAATCCTGCTAAAATTTTCAACATGACTATTTTGAGGAGGAGAGGCTGGAGGTCAAAGGTACAATGACTTCAGCTTCCTTGAACTTTCATTTTAGATGGGTCACTGTTTAGTACAACATAGGACATCAGGTGGCTTTCTTTTCAAAAGCTAGCCATGACTGTCTTGTGGACCGAAGCAGCTAAAGGGAAGATGAGAAGACATTATTAATAGGGCGCACTCACTCTCCTCGTATCTCTTCTTATTCTTTTCTTATGTTCTTCTTTGGGCCTCTCTTCTTCCTCCTAGTACGCCTCTCTTCTTCTTTCTAGTGTGTCTCTCTTCTTCCAAAGATAATGTCTCCATGGCCTCTTCATTAGAGGAGAGGCCACACCATGCACGCCCACACAACAGACCATGTCGACAATGACTCCATCTTTGACACTATCATCATCGCTCGTCGTCCCCATTGGACCATTCTTTGGGTTGCTAATTAACGACATGAAATCCACCAAATCCCTTATTGCCTTGCTATATTTGTATTTCCATTTTTTACAAACTTCGAGCACAAAAACTTGGGGTAACCTTTCTAGACTAGCGCACAATGGAGCTAAGGTTTCTAGTCAAGGACAGATCTAGCGCGGGGATTGGGAGGGAGGGCTCAAGCCCCCCTACCGCTGTTGATCCCAAGGAGGCCTGAGCCTCCCCATGACTGCTTTGAGGAGGAGAGACTAGTGAAGGTTTAAGATGAACTTTTGGTCCCCGGAACACCCATCCTAGATCTGTCATTGTTAGTCAAATGTACTCTTTAGGCATAGTGAGGGCTTGCACAGAGCAGTGATCCTAAGGGCTTGTTCACACACACACACACACACACACACACACACACACACACACACACACACATATATATATATATATATATATATATATATATATATATATATATATATATATGATTGATGTTGGGAGCTGAGTTTGGCAAGGCCGTGCTTGGTAGGCTAGTTGTTTTTTCTAGAAGATCTGTTAAGGGCATTCATTCATAAGTGGATAGAATTTTTATAAAGTTTCTTTTGCATATTCTCATAAAATATAATCACATAACTATATATTGTCATCATCTACATATTGTAATAAAATGGTCCTCCTCCATGCCGCTTCCACGCTCTCCGTGAGGCAAATGACCTAGACCCCGAGTCCAAGTGTCGTGGCGTCCGACGGCTCAAAATTGCGCTAAAGCAAAAGCTTGAGGAAAATAATAGATGGTGAGTTTTAATAGAAGTAATGCTGAAGAAATAAACTCATAATATTTAAGATACTACACCAATTATATTGAAGACGGTCTGATAGCAACATGCACGGGTCTTAGCCCTGTCCTTGGTATGTCATCTCGCATTCATTCATCCATCACATTTGAAGGTATCATATAAAGCTAACCATTCAATTGATCCATCAATCCCAAAGCTTAGTTGATGAAAGCTTATGATAATGCTTTTGTGCTCTCTTCATGGTACTCGAAGCCATCAGTTTTTTTAAACTTCACGGGGAGGGGGGATTTGTCCCCCACTTGTGGTGGTTCATAGGCGTTACATTAGAGTCAAAGAAAAGACATCATTGATCTACTAAGGTTCAAGCCACTGACATCCTATAGTGCCTACTTGTTACAGGTTTAGTGCTCTATACCTAAAGATTGCACCTGTATCTTTATAATAACACTAGAGCTCTGCCATGACCCAATGAACACAAGAAGAAGCCTGATGTAGATTTGCTTGACTGGCTTCAGGCCATATTTGGATTCTAGGTTATCACACTTGGACGATCTTTTCGCCATCCTCTCTTGTTCTGAATCGGATTTTCATACTGCTACTGATACAACACTTGGAGCCAAGCCAGATGCTACTCCAGTAGAGAACAACATTTAATTGGGGTGCCATGTCTAAAAGCGGTTAAAAGAGTTTGGGCCATGGAATTGTCATCAATGCCATCGTCTATGTTGACGGTTATTAAGTACACATTTTATACCGTCAACTATCACTTGGAAAGAACCAAAAAATAGAAACATAGGGGTTATTACTGACAAATTCCACGAGTTTTGGTGAATTGTCTATTTTTTAGGGAATTATTCAGAAAAGCTTAAAAAGAGGGATTAGAGTGCATATTTTCCACAAAACTTAACCGCAAGCGGAAAACATCGCCATCGGGACCGGGAAGGATCTAGAAGACACCCGAAGCAATGGGACCCGGAGCGGAGACTCAGGTGGGGCCGGCCGGCCCCACCATGGCGCCGCCCGGCCCCCTGAGGCTAGGGTTCGGCCTCCCCTTCTGGAAGCTTCCTCCACCGCCTCCCACGGTGCATCTTGGCCCTTGGTTAAGTCGGTTTGATCCTGCGGGCGCGCGTTCATCCCAATCGGCTATAAATAAAGAGGCGACCCCCTTGAGAAGAGAACCAATTCATTCCTCCTGCTTCATTTGTCAAGAGTAGACGAAGTTAGGGTTTCCGGAGAGATTAGAAGTAGAGCTCTAGTTCTTCAAGTTCTTAGTTTAGGCGTCTTGCAAGGTTCAAGTAGAGTTGGGCGCTACGCCGGGATTCCGTGACTGCTCGTACGAGAGATCGGTAATTTTATCTTGTATCTCATTATAACTTTGCTCTACTTTAATATATTGCTATTTATTCAGTTCTTAGTTTATTCTAGTTGCATATTTGATATAGTTGTGATTGATGATGATTATTGTCGTATGACCGTAAAGCGCCCGATTCAAGACTCGAGTGAATTAGGTGGTATGTATTATGTAGACGTGGTGTCTAGATATATTGTGTACCTACGGAGACACCACGATGTGCCGGGGCGTGTGGTAGTCCGCCACGTGTGACAAATTGTTGGTTCCTCCGTAGTCCACCCCCCGCACGTAGGACTAGCGAGCACCTGGCCGCGAAGGAGGTGACGCTTGTGTCTTAAAAATCCTCATTAGTTGATGCTCCTTATGATGTTTTCTCGAGTTGGTTATACTATAGATGAGAATGTGTAATATGGCGTAGGCTGTAGGCTTTATATTTAGTAATTACATAGGTTTCTTTTTACTCTAGCCGAATCGCGAGATTGTTTTACTACTTTAGTGAGTCTCTATATTCTATCTCCGGAATACCATTTACCTCATTTACTCGCTTATCATTTATCATATTATTGACTATTTATTGCTAAAGCATTAGTGTAATTGGCTATGATAGGTCTCGCACATTTATATTCTTCTCAGTCCTTATAAATTGCTTACTCTAAATGAATAGAAGTGCTTCTTTATCCTTTTGGCATAAAATAAATAAACGATACTCGGAATACTTCCCGGATGAAATGCTACAATGGGAGAATTATCTGTGCGCTTGCGGATATATTCTATAATATTATTATTAGAGTCGGTGCGTGTAGATTATTTTTATCCTTGGTTTTTGGCATCATGTTAGGGATGACAACTTAACGCCAAGTGATGTTAAAATTACCAACAAGCATTTCGGCGCCGTTGTTTGGGATTGACAATTTTATTCATTAGGATAATTTATAAGGATTTATTGATTTGCCAGAATATATATTTTTTAGAATTTCATATAAGGAATATTATAAAAAAATAAAATATTAAACTCTAATATAAATACCTATTAATAGATCATAGCCTTTTGCTTTAGCGTGAGACTTACCCGCTGCTTTTGTTTAGTTATTTTATAGGGTAAGTGCGATTGGTTGTGGTACTTTCACTCTTATCAGGAACAACCATAGGAAGAAGGGTCTTACACTATTTTGAGAAGCAATGGCTAAGAAAACTTTGCGTGAATTCTCTGCTCCAAGCATCGAGAACATTCGCGTTGGTCCAACCTTCAACCTTGAAGAACATGATTATGAGATCAAGCCAAGCCTCATCAAAATGGTGCATGCTATTATATTTAGTGGAAAGAAGAATGAAGATGCATCCGTAACACCTCGGTGTTAAGCATGCATTAGGCACCTAATTAACTAACTTAATCATCACTAAGCATGGCATGAGCATCATTAAGCATAAACCCTAAGTTGCATTTTGTCATTTCATGTGCTTGCCTTTAATTCCTAATCTCATGCTTGATTGAAGTGTTAGTTAATTAATTAGTTTGCAAATGCTTGATCAAGTTTGGATTCATGTGCCCAGCCTTTCAAAATGATTTAACAAAATTATTGTAAAAAGATTTGGTGCATTTTGGAGCAAAAGAGAAATTATTGGAAAAATCCCTTTTTATGCCCTAAATTCAAAATGAATTTGTATTTCAAAATTTATTCAGAATTTTGAGATGAGCCGTAAATGAAAGTTGTTCATTTCAAAAAAAGATCTACAACTTTTATTTTTGGAGCATCTCTTGAAAATGCTTGAAAGGGGTCAAAAAGATGCATTTTTATCAGCTTTGATTTGAATTTAAATTTCAAAAAAAGAGAAAAAACTTACCGCGAATCCGCAGGCCGTATTGATTCGCCCACGCCCACGGCCCGCCAGCGCCGCGCCTTTCTTGGCGCCCCGCATGCGCCGCGGGCGTGGCCGATCACGGCGTGGCCCGAAGCCAAGCGTGGGCACGCGCGTGGCCGCCGCCGCTGGCCGCCGTGCCACAGGCGGCGGGTCCCACCGCCCCGCGGCGGCTCCCACCCGTGCGCAGTCACGGTGGAAAGCCTCGGCTTTCCATTTCGCTCACTCGCTGCCTCGCCCTCTCTCGCTCTCGCCCGCTGCCAGCTGCAGCCAGCCGCGCCCCGTCATCTTCGCGGAAAGCCGCCCGTTCCATGCCGCCAGCGCGCAAGCCTTCCACCGCTACGCCACCCTCCGCCGCCGTTTCCGCACACCCGAGCCTCCAACCGCCTCATTGACCGTAGGACGCATTGCGTCACTCGCCACCGCCGCACCATGGCGAGCTCGCCCTGAGCTCTTCTTGTGCCCGCTGCATTGCCACCTCGGCCTTTTAACCGCCCTCCCGCGCACGGTAGTCGCTTAGGGTTGAATCGAGGCCGACGAGCTCAATCTTGTCGATTGACGCTCCGCCGTGCCTCTCCTCCGTGGCTTTCGCCGTCGTTTCACCGTCGCGCCACCGGGCCGCCATGCACGCGGCCGAGAACCTCCGGCTTAATCAAGCACCCAAACCCTAGGACTAGGTCCGCCTCGCCTTCGCGCTGCGCGTGCGGCGCTCCTCGTCGAGAGCCCCACCGACGCCGGAGACGGCCACCGCACCTCCGTGCCGGCCGCCGTGCCGCCATCACCGCCCGCCGTCGTAGCTAGGGTTCACCTCCGCCCGCGCCGAGCACGTCACCACGTCCGCCTCGTTGCGAGGAGCACACCGTGCGCTTTGTTGCGCCGGCTGAAGCTTCGCCGGGCCGAAGCCGGGCGCCGCCGGAGGCCGGCTGCCGCCTCGGCCTGGCCGAGGGGCTCAGCCTGGCAGCGCCCACGGCCTGCTGGGCCGGCCCGCGTATTTTTAGGGTTTTCGCCCTTTTCTTTTTATTGATTTCGGAAAAAATGATTTAAATGCTTTCAAATTTGTAGCTGGTGCAAATGAACTCCAAATTTGATGATTCTTGTTTTGTTGAATTCCTGGTAAATAGATCTATCTAGTAAAAATGTGTGATGCAATTTTTGTGGAACTTTTCTGTGTAGATTTATTTAATTGCTTAAATGGCTGAAAACTGGTTAAATGCATGATAAATTGTAGAATGCTCTGAAAAATGTGATTCTTGTTTTGCTAGACTTGTTTTGTGATATAGTTTCTGAGAAAAATATATTGCATGCAGTTACTGTGTAAAAATATTGGAATATGATTTAATTTCATTTCTGGGCTGATTCTTATATGATTTTTAATAAATAAATTATGATGAATTATGCCTTGGTAATTTTTGGTGACTGTTCTTATGCTAAGTAGTTGTAGATAAAAATATGAAATCTGTTGTTTAACACTTTTCATAATGCAAAGTTGTTAAATGTGCATTTCTGGCCAGTAGCTTCATCTTTTGTGTAGGCTGTTGTACTTGGTAAAATATGATGAAAAATTTATCATGGCTCTGTTATAGTATAGTGTAGCTCCTGTAATTTTTGTAGAATTTTCTGAACTGTCTAGATAGAGGTCACAGTTTAAGCCTATTTATTCACATGAAATGATGAGTAGTTGGATTAAATGATTTAATGAGTTCCATATTACTTCTTGAGCACTTTTAATTAAGTTATACTTGCTGGTCATGGGATGAAGTGTCATATCGGAAATGTGATGCTTGGCTAGGAGTAGTGTACTTCTTGTTAGTCATCTTTGTGTGTGTGCTGCACTGCGGCACACCACTCTTCTTTATGCACTTCTCTAAGTGCTTAGAGAAGAGATTTGCACATACTCAGTAAATGAGTTCAGTTTGTAGTAGAGAAGAGATATGCACCTATTCTGTCAAATGACTTGCTAATCATTCTCATACATGAGCATCATGTGTTATGCATTCGCCATACTTATGCACGTGCATCGCATCATACAGGTTCGCAAGAGGACCTCCCGTTTTCGGAGAGCGAGGAGAATCGTCCGGAGGAACCGCAGCAAGAAGTGCCGCAAGAGGAAGGAGAAGAGGAGGAGCTTCCGGAGTGCCCCGACCACCGCGCGTCTGACTTCGTGCAAGGCAAGCACCGGAGCATCTACTTACCTATGCTTTCTAACCGTCTAATTATGATTTATGATTGCTGCATTAAGTATAGGAGTTGTGTGACACCGTTGCTGCATTATATCCTTGCTTTACCATTGATTATCCTACCTTGATACACCCTGCTAGTCTAGGGCGAGTTTATGCTTAGCTTGCTTAGACGGTAGAAAGTCGGGTGATTTCCTGTCATCCGCGAGATAGGTGGTTACCTATGATTGATGGAAAAAGCTTATGTTGATATCATCTGGTTAATGGCTATGGTTGATAAATGGAGACCGGACGGAGTCTTGTGGGGTTGTTGGACCATAGTGATTCCGTCTGTGTCGATTAAGGACCGTGCATCACAGTTGTTGTACCCCAAGTCATGTTGAACGCATGCCTCATGTTTAGCCGGGTCGGATAAGTCGTTCCGACCGCGAAGCCCAACACTATCCGGGCCGGTTCTCGATCCGTTCGCACCGTATTGGAGATGGATGGGGGACCACGGGGCGCCAAGAGTAAGTCCGAGGTCCAAAGCATGGTCTAGCTAAAGGCGTCGGGCGGTCCCCGCACGGTGGTTCCGTGCGAGTCCGCGTGCTTGTCTTCCTGGATACGTGCCATGGTGATCTGTAGCTCTCCGACGGGTGAGTGTGGTTTGCATGAGGAATACCCCCTGAGCTCAGTAGTAATCGATTCGAATCGCCATCGTTCCTGGACAGTGAACACTTGACTTGAGCTGCACCATCGTAGTAATGATTATGGAATGTGGTTAATGATGATGATGGGTTAAGGCGATGTTTATACTTATGGATACTACTTGCTTGATTAATGTTGACTAATATACTACAATGATGAATAGTATAGCTGCTGACCTAGCATAAATAGGAATGATTAAGCCGAGCTATCACTTCAAATGTTACTACGCTTTCCGCAAAAAGAGTCAAGCTATCCCCTGATAAAGCCTGTCATCCTCCTTGGAGTCTTTTACTTTTGAGTCAGTCGGGTAAGTCTAGCTGAGTACCTTCTCGTACTCAGGGTTTTTCCCGCTTGTTGTTTGTGCAGACGGGCATACCTACCACGGGTATTGCGAGACCTGTCTTTTTTCCCTGGGACTAGAAGGCCTTGGGCAAGGTTACTCTTAATATTCTCCCCAACCGCTTTTGATGGATAGACTGCGGGTCGGCAATCGTAATAATCTTTAAATGTGTGAGTTGGGTTGAGTTTTCAAAACTATCTTGTTTCCGCTATTTGGATTTGAAGAACTTGGTTTGTAATAACTTTATTTCCGCACTCTGATGTTGTCAAACTATTTGTGAAATGTTGTAACGTGTGGATGGTGACGCTAAACTTGTGCGATCTTGGTTGATGATGTTTGGTTTGAAATCCTTCGAGATTTCCGGACTACCGGGTTTATAACGGCTTAAGTGTGACAATTGCTTGCTTAGCGGCGATTTTTCACTTATGCTTTTATAAATTGGTCGGTTCTCGTGGACGGTGGCATCGAGCAAGGTTTAGCGACATCGTTCACATGTCTATTTAAAACAAAAGAATTTTGCTTTCAAAACTGGATTTTTACTTATAGATCTATAAGTCTTTGAGAAAATTCTTTTGCAAAATTAAGAGTGTGCCGGTGGTCATATCCTTTATGCCCAAATAAGGACTCTAGGTGGCTATTTAAGTACTAACTTGGGGATTGCATCATATTTTATTTTCACTTTGTTGCCCATGCAAAGAAGGTAATTGTATGGGTGCCATTCGCTTGAATGGTAATGTATGGTTCAATTTGCCTCTACGCCTCGGTAAGTGGGAGTTGTGAGAGCATGGTTGTCCAACCGGGCAATCTAGGGGAGTGCTAGTGTGATACCGGAAGTACTTATATGTCAAAACCATGTACTTACCAAGGTGTTTAATTGTGGGTTGTGCCGTCTGTTGAGACGATGCCGTCTTTGGACGAGGATCGGGTAGTTGTACTACATGTGCGTGTATTTGGGAATGCACGTGCGTGTGAGTGCTTAATCTTTACTTTCTGCAATGCATTTATTCATACTTTGTTGGGATGGGCTGAAGTGGATTTTTTCTGCAGGTACATAACAAATGATTCGAGTAGAACGACTAGTTATGCGCTATGAGAGAACGTTGTATGTGTAACATCCCGGGTTTTACTAGACACCAAAAATCTGAACTTTTTAAAACTTTTTCTACAATCATGTGAATCATATAGTCACTAGGTCAAACGTAGGAAAGATTACTTGGGAAGACGTTGCATTCATGTAGAAGTGGTTGTAGGAGAGTGCCAGTGCTCTTGAGTTGTTTTTGGAATTGAGCTTCATCAGGGTTTGTAGTGCATAGTTCATAGCAAGTTTCCTAGAATCAACAAAAGGAAGAATCCTTCTTCCTTTTTATCCAAACCTCTATCAATATCCTTTTGTCTTCTCATAAAAATTCCTTGACATCGGAAACCTACTTCTATCACTTGGACCAAATGTCTCTCAAACCACCTCCTAAAAATCCAACTCAATACGTGGCAAGTTTTTTCCTTCCTTCTTCTCTCCCAAATCTCCTTTGCATTCTATTCAATTCAAAGAGAATCCCTTTTGAATGTTTTGTAAAATGCCTTGGCAAATATAGGGAAAACCTTCTAACATCTTTTAGTCCGAATCCCTCTCGAGCTTTCCCCGGACTCTTTTAATTTAATCCCAAGTCCTATAAGTAAAAAGGGAATTCTTTTTCTTTCCTTTTGGGCCTCAAGCCAGCCCGAAAAAGCCGGGCTCCTCCCCCATCCCACGCGAGCCACACCAAAGCCCCGGCTCGCCCTCCATTTCCCCACGGGCCCGGCCCAACCGGCCCTCTCCCTTCCCTTCCTCCCGGCCTGCCCGCCCCTTTTCGCTTCAAGCGCGCCAGGCCCACGGCCCACGCGCGGGCCCACCGCCGCAGCGGCGTCAAACCCTAGGGGCGCATGCCCCGGAGCCGCCGCCGCCGCTGGGGAAGACTGGGCGCGCCTGCGCCGCTGCCGTCCTCGGATGGCGCCGCCGCGTGCCCAGGCGGAGTGCACGGGCGTCGAGGATCGGCGCCTCTACACGGAACCCTAGCCCGGTAGCGGCGTAAAAGTCGGCCGCCCTCGCTTGTCCTCCCTTCCCAAGCTCGCGCCGCCGCCTCTTCTTCTCTCCCCACCCCGCGCCGCACCTTGCGCTGCTGCGGTCCTGCAGCGCCCGGCCGCTCACGCGATCGCGCGTCACCGCGTCCATCGCCCGGGGCGCGCTTCGCACCACCGCGCTCCCGCCCTGAGGCCGCTCCCCCGCCATGCCGTCCCCCCTGCGCACAACATTCGCGACCGAAGACCCGTCGCCGTGCTCCGGCCCGCGGCACGCGATGCAGCCCCTGCACCTCGCCTCCCCCGAGCCCGGCGCCGCCCGTTCGTCGCCGCGACCCGTTACTGTACCTCGGCGCGCCGCTCGTCGTCCCTTCTGCGACGGCCGGCGAGAACCGCCGTCGGCCACGCAACCGCCAACCGGTGCCATCCCAAGGCGCGCCGCCGCTGTCTGCCTTGCCGGCTAGGCTCTAGCCGGCCGACACCGCGACGACAAATTCCACCGCACCTAGCCTTCATCCTCGCTTGATGCCGGGTGAGCCAACAAAGAGCCCAAGCTCCCACCTTTCTTCCATCCTTGCCATGAACCATGCTGAGACCGGCCTTCGTGCCGCTGTTTTCACCTCCGCAGGAAGCTATGCCCTCGCAGCACCACTCGCCGGAGCCACCGCTGCCCTTCAACCGCCCGCAGCAGCCTCCGGCTGGCCATAGCCACTACTGGCCAGGCTGCAGCCACCTCTCTGGCCACCTGCAGCTGGCTGCAGCCTGCCCTGGCTGGCCGCAGCTGGCTGCTGGCCACCAGCAGCTGGCCAGAGCTGGCCACGGGTGGCTGCGACTGGCCACAGCGGGCCATGGTTGGCCAGGGGCCAAGTCGGGATGGCCACAACCTCCTGCCACTTCCGGCATCGCTTCCGTGAAGCTCTTACCGGCCTCGCCATCTCCTCCGACAAGGTCGAGCTTTTGAAACTTCAGTAGACGCCCGTCCCCGACGTCGGCAACACTTCCGCTTTTACTCATATTCACCAATGTTGCATTATATCTATATATCTACCTATCTATGCATCGCCGCCGTGCCTTCGCGCCGGTCTATCTATCTCATGCTATGGATCTGTGCACTCTGCCTGTCATGGTCATGATTGGTTTAGTTCTTGTATAGCGTTGTTGTTTCTTATGTATTTGCGCGGTGTTTGTCTGTGGTCCGAGCCTTCGAGCCGGCTGAGTGAGCGACGCGTTCGAACGTGCGATTGCGGGTTTGCCTCGCCATGATCGTAACGTCGAACGAGGGTCCCTTATCTCGTGTTTAGTCAGCTCCGTAGTACTACGATTGCTAGCGACCCTATTCGACCCTAGGACATGGTCGCCGAAGGCTCAACTCGATGCGGATATAACCCGTACACGACGAGCCTTCGCGACCTAGTCCGATGGGAGACGGACTAGGAAGCGACTGTCGTGGGACGATGGACGTCGACTCGTGTAGGTAAAGCTTGTGGTCGCGAGTCGTCTCGCCATGACCATCGAGTGTACCTCTTTTCTTTTCCTTTCTTTTTTGCTTCTTCCTATCCAGCTTTCGTATGCTTGCACCACATAGACCATAGTGATCCCCTTGGGGTTCGCGCGGTGACAATCGCACCGCTAGGAGCCCGAAGGGATCACATTGTGCCGTTTTAGTCGCACGGAGGTCGTGGTGCCCTATGAGATAGTGTGGATCGGGGAACCATATGAAACTCGTATCTCTTCTCGTCCAACCTTCGTCCCACTCCATGACGAGTAGGTTGGAAGGGAGTGGAACCCATTCTATCTTCTTTCGTCTTTCATAGATCCTCGCCATTCCAGTAAGGCGTGGACCGAGTCCCTTGCCCCAGTTCCTTCGGTCAGTGACCATTGCCATGTCCTGTGGATCGAAGTGTTGTGGGACCAAGAATCTCCTTTTTCTCGCTTACTCGTACTTATTGGTAATCGTTTACTATTTCTTGATTCCATTCCTTCGATTCCCATCGACTAACGATTTCTTGATTCCATTCCTTCGATTCCCGCCGACTACCGTGGCAAGTGGATCAAAGGAAGGCGAATCCCGCCTCTCCCCTCTTTTGGTTCTTTTGTACTTAAGCCCCTAGTATGCTTGTATCCCTTGAGACCAAAGCATTCCTTGGGTTCTCGCGGTGACAACCGCATCGCTACGACCCTAGAGAATGTCTTAAGTACATTTAGTGCACCTTGGTCGAGGTACCCTACTAGCGGGTTAGGCACCTGTTTCTCATTGTGCGTCACTCTCTTCCGACGCCTCGACCCTCGCCATGGCGTGAGCATTGGAAGGAGTGGATCACTGCTCCCTTTCTTTTCTTTGCATCCCTTCCTCCTCGTTAGCCGCTCTGTTCGATCCCGTCCTTAACCATGACGATCGGATCAAAGACCGGGCTGACACTTTTAGTTAGCGAAGCCATGATCTATGTCTCGTTCTCGGACCATGTGAGTCGACCCGATCGACCGTTGGACCGAGGTCGCTGCATGAACATGCCCAGCTAACTCTCCTCTCTTCCCCTCAAGAAGCTCTTGTCTTCTCGGCTCCCGACGTTGTTGTGTCGTATGGGTCGAGAGGACCTGTAGCCGCTCCTCTGTTGTTCGTGTTCCAATCTCTTTTGCTACCGTCGCTACCATGACGGGTAAGCCAAAGAGCCTCGGAACCGAGTCACAATTCCTCTATTTCGTGATAATCATTCTTACTCGAATCCTATATAGTAGTTGTGACTTACGGGTTAAAGGCCGCAAGGGCCGAACCCTACTATTCCTAATTCCCTTTTCTCTCCAAAATGGTGATCCTCCAGTCCCCGCCAATTTCAATGACGTCCGGATTGGAAGGTCACAATCGTGGTGTTTGGTTAAGTTAAGTTAGGATCAAGGCCTCTTCTTTTGAAGCCGTACAGGTCGACACGATCGACCCAGGAAGTACTGGCTATACCATGGTCGTGATCCGGGCTTGTGCTTAGCAGACAACCACTTCTATTTATTTGAGCCCGAGGATCGGACGCTCTCCGCTAGGGCTAAGTCTTTTCGGTGTTTATTCGGAGTTATCTGGTTCCTTCGGGATCTTGTTGCTTTCTAGGGAGTACTAGATTTTGGTTAGGGATTGATTGCTCTTTGCCTTGTTTGTCACTATATCGAGGTAGTTGCATCGCGATGACAATGGATAGACCGGAGATCGGCTAGAGGAGGAGATGCGAAGAGCAACCAGGATGTGGATGACTATGGATCTGCTATAAACAGGTGCCACGTCCCACCCAATCTCATAGAATCCTATTAGGCATGCAATATGTAGCCGCTAGCGCTTTACTTTATGCAAATGAACTGTGATAGGTTGCATGGTAGATTGCTTGATAAGCCATTACCTTGACACCACCTTTCTCCCCCCACACCCGCCGCTAGGATAGACGCCGCCTACCTCATGATACTTGCTACACACTTACACTTTACTCATACATGTTTGTGTGTGGCTAAGGCACGTGGTGCCGTAAACCGGATAACTTGGGGATAACATGGGAGAGATCGTGGCGTGTGTCTTGGGTGCGTGTGATGTGAGGGTCGAGTCGACCGGACAGGATCTACGACAAGTCGGGGGGGGACGAGTCTTGCCGGGGAGTGTGATCCGGGCACTCCCTAAGTGAGAGTACCTGTGGCGGATACATGTGATGTGAGAAGGTTCCGGGAGGAGTGTCTTTGTGGGACGAATCCTCGGAACAGAGGTGCCATCGAGGCACGGGGCATTAGGCCCCAAGGTGAAGATGTCCCTCGTCTAGTCACCCCTAAGGACTGGTATGTCTTGAGAACCGGTTCATAGGACCCCTTCGTACACACCACTCGTTCCCCGATGGGCGGAAACGACTTGACGGCTAGCTGGCCCCTTGCCATTACTACTAGGTTGATAGGTGATAGTGTAGGGAGGCGGGTGCTGAGACCCACACCCTCCCCGAGACAACGTGGAACCCTTAGGGATCCGGTACCACGTCTCACGTCTCGGCGTCTTAGGTGGATCTCCTGGGGTGCCCCAGAGCTGAGTGGTAGGGTGGCATTGGGCCAGTTAGGCGGCAGCTTGGTATCAGCCTAGACGAGGCATCGTCGATGATGGTGATCTTGTGGTTCCAGGTGTACACACTCTGCAGAGTTGATCGATCTATACGTATAGCCGTGTCCACGGTCATGGACATTCCTATGCTTCCACCCCCTCATGATTAGTGAGTGGAGTCTTTTCTCTTCTCTCCCCTGGATGTGTATGGATTCCGGCTTAGGCCGTTGAGGCAAGGAGGAGCGGGAGTCTTCCTTGCCGACAAGAGAGAGTGAGAGTGTGGTGAGATGTGTGGATGTGGATGTGGATGAGATGGATGGATGTGTGGATGAGATGGGTTAAAACTTGATGAACTACATTATATTTATATTATGAATTTTGCATAGGAAAACTACAGACCAAATATAGGCCTTTTCCTCTACCCTTGCATTCCACTTACCACATAGCAAAGCAAAGCATAGGGTGGGAGCTAGTGGCCGCATAAAATCGTCTTGATAGAGTTGAGCGTGGTTTGGTACCCGAGGTGGACTACGATGATAATGGAGCTGGAAGAATTAGGTGGTCTCGTTCCTACACTCAAGTTTGGTTAAGGAGATCAAGTCTACGCCCGCTGATACTCTACCCCAACTCTGATGACTCTCCGTGAAGGAGGAGCCTTCACCCGCTATGACGCTACGTCTACTCTGATGTTGATCCGTGTGTGTGTGTCTATCGCTAGAATACGATGTACTTAGGCGTGTTACATGTGTTGTAATACTCTGTAATTTATATCTTTCGCGATGTATGAACTATGGTATCAACTGTATTCGATGTACTCTGTGGATTTTCCTTCGAGGAAATTGCGGGTCGTTTCAGTTGGTATCAGAGCCATACTTGACTGTAGACGAGACCTTAGGTTTTAAACACTAGTGTAGAAGCCAAAAATCATGTTTGTTATAGGTGCTAGGAGTGAAGACAGTTGTTTCTCCCTCCTCCTTGAGTTCTATTGCTGTCTGATCACCCTAATATGGAAGATGACCCTAGAAATCACTCCCCACTTCTGCCCACGCTAGATCGGTAGATGTGTGAGACTTTGAAGGCATAAGAGTCGCCTCAAGTCAACACTATGCATATAGGAGTTGTAATGCTGCCTGATTGCTTGGATCTTGTGTTTTTATGCTTGTTATGTTTCTTAAATGTCTGTGTGTAGAATCCATAGTTTATTTTGTATATATGACTCCAGAAGCCTGGGTAACCTGGCCCTCTAAAAACCTAAGCCAAACCTATGACTGGAAATAGGAAGTCAGTGCATCAAAATCTTGCCGAATCCTTTTGCAAACTTGTTCTTCCGATCTTTTGAACCAAACTTATTTTCAAAATTGCCTCCTTACCTTGAAAACTTCTCTTCATATAAAACCGGTTTTTATTGCAAAAGGAAAAGTTTTAAAAAGTTCTAGAAAGTTTTCCCTTTTCGAAAGAAAATGGTTTCAACTTCTGCTTTCAAGACTTGTTTTGACTTCCAAAGTCGTCTTCAAACCGTTGAAAATCGGCTTCTTTTTCAAAACTTGCTCCAAATTCACTTTCAAAAGCGAAAGTTGTTTTCCAATCAATAAAATATTTTCAAAGATCCTTTGGTTCGGCTTTGTTATAAAAAGCTTTGATTTCACCTTGTGAGCTAAATTCCCCTTCTCGGAAGCAACCGTCCCTATTTTCAAATAAGTTTTGGAACTGGGTTTATAAAACAAAAATTTCTTGCGAAAAGATCTTGTTGTCAAATTTTCAAAAGTTGCTTTTACAAATCAAAATGCGCTTTCCAAATCCGACTTCAAAAAGTGTTTCTCAAAAACCGAGTTCTTTTTGTGAAAGTTTAACCTTTTGATTTGGAAAATGACTTTAAATCTTTGGCTTTGCACTCTTTTTCAAACTTGTTTTACCACAAAGGAGATTTTTCCAAAAGATTTGAATTTCAATAATCTTTGATAGCAACCTTTTTTTTAGCGCATTTTAGACCTCTAAAACTGGATTTCAAAAATGTTTCACTCAACTCTCTACCTTGTTCAAATGGAATTTTCAAACTACCCATCTTCAACAGCTTTGGAAAAATCCTTGGTACTTACAAAACTTCTTCATAAAATAGTTTTAAACTCTGCATACTTGGTGTTTACCAAAGCCTCTTTTATTTCTAAAAAGCCAAGGAGTAAGTTTCCAAAATGATTTGAATCCTAAACCCCCTCTTCCAAAAAGTTAAAAAAAAAATTAGAGATTTACTTTAAAGGTCTTGATTTGTTTTACAACTTGAAGACTTTTTCAAACCTTTTTTTTTTTAAAAAAAATCTCTTTTGGGGTTTGCTCTAGTGTGATCAAATCAAAACTTTTGCTTTGACAAATTCTGAATCAAAATAGGTTGCAACCAATTTCAAATTGTTGGTGTTAGTTTCAGGCCAGGAGTTGCAACCTTCTTCCTCTCGAAAGTTTGCAAGACAAAAAGATTTAAAAACCTATGTTTTAGAAAAAGGATTTAAAATGGTTTGCAAAAGGCTTTTTCTTTCCCCTCTCAAAACCCCCTCTCTCCCTTCAGTTCGGGATATTGGGACATTGCTGGTAACTTGTTTAGGGATAAGCCACGATCTTGATCTATGATGTCACTACGAAACTTGGGGCCCCATGTGTGAGGCCTCCACATGGTTTGCTACCGGGCGTATGCTGGTATCGAGGAAAGTGATCGTGACCACCCTAATTGGTACCGCATACCACCTGAATCTCGAACTCCCTCTCTTTTTTTTTTCAAAAATCTTTTACGAAAATAAAATCCTTCGAAAGAAGTTTTGTTTCCACAAACTCGTTTTATTTTCAAAATTTTTTTTTTTTTTTTTGCAAATTCCCTTCTCAACGCTCTATCCTGTTTTAAAAAGAGATTTCAAAACCTTTTCACTAAGAGCAAACCGTTCTCTTCGTAGAAACCCATCTTTTCAAAAAAAAAAAATAAATAAAGTTTGAAAAGTTTTGGTTTCCAAAGACTTCTTGATTTCAAAACCTCTACCTCCAAAAGAAAAGGGACATGCTTCTCCATTTTAAAACGTTGTTTGAAAAGACATTTCAAAAACCGTCGCACCTTGCTTTCAAATGGAGTTTTCTAAAAAGGATTTATGAAAATTCTTCCTAAGGTTCTTCAAAAGGCCTTGCAAAAATAATAAAAGATTTTTGGGTTCCATTTAAAAATCTGAGTATCCAAAAGGTTAAAAATGATTTATTTTGGTAGGCTTTCTCCAAAAGAGTTTTGTTTCAAACAAAGGCTTCCCCAAAAGTTGTTGCTTTACTTTGAAAACGGTTTCCTATTCAAAAAAAAAAATCTCAAGTGGCATTTGAGCTTTTTCACAAGATCTTTGTACACGGAAAATACTTTCATCTCGTTTTAAAAATTCTTTTTCCAAGGATCTCCTTTTCCAAAAGCTTGGTGCATTGATGCTTGTGAACCTTAAGTAAAGAGCATCCAACCCTAGACAACACCTGAATCTCGGGGACGAGATTCTGGTAAGGAGGGTAGTCTGTAACATCCCGGGTTTTACTAGACACCAAAAATCTGAACTTTTTAAAACTTTTTCTACAATCATGTGAATCATATAGTCACTAGGTCAAACGTAGGAAAGATTACTTGGGAAGACGTTGCATTCATGTAGAAGTGGTTGTAGGAGAGTGCCGGTGCTCTTGAGTTGTTTTTGGAATTGAGCTTCATCGGGGTTTGTAGTGCATAGTTCATAGCAAGTTTCCTAGAATCAACAAAAGGAAGAATCCTTCTTCCTTTTTATCCAAACCTCTATCAATATCCTTTTGTCTTCTCATAAAAATTCCTTGACATCGGAAACCTACTTCTATCACTTGGACCAAATGTCTCTCAAACCACCTCCTAAAAATCCAACTCAATACGTGGCAAGTTTTCCTTCCTTCTTCTCTCCCAAATCTCCTTTGCATTCTATTCAATTCAAAGAGAATCCCTTTTGAATGTTTTGTAAAATGCCTTGGCAAATATAGGAAAACCTTCTAACATCTTTTAGTCCGAATCCCTCTCAGCTTTCCCTGGACTCTTTTAATTTAATCCCAAGTCCTATAAGTAAAAAGGGAATTCTTTTTCTTTCCTTTTGGGCCTCAAGCCAGCCAGCAAGCCGGGCTCCTCCCCCATCCCACGCGAGCCACACCAAAGCGGCTCAGCTCGCCCTCCATTTCCCCACGGGCTGGCCCAAACCCCCTCTCCCTTCCCTTCCTCCCGGCCTGCCCGCCCCCTTTCGCTTCCGCGCGCAAGGCCCACGGCCCACGCTGGGCCCACAGCCGCCCGCGGCGTCAAACCCCTAAGGGGCGCATGCCCCCTCGAGCCCGCCGCCGCCTTCGAGAAGGCAGGCCGCGCCTGCGCCTACGCTCCCGTCACCGGATGGCGCGCGTGCCCGGCGAGTGCCGCAGACGTCGAGATCGGCGCCTACAAGGAACCCTAGCGACCAGCGTATAAAAAAAAGTCGGCCGCCCTCTGCCTCTCCTCCTTCCCCAAGCTCGCGCCGCCATCCTCTTCTTCTCTCCCCACCCGGCGCGCACCTTGCTTGCGCCGGCTGCGGTCCGCAGGCGCCCGGCGCTCACGACGCGTCACGCGTCCATCCGCCGGCGCGCTTCGCACTACCGCTCGCCACTGGCGCTCCGGCATGCCATACCGTCCCGTCGCCGCACCAACATGCCCGAACCCGCGCCGTGCTCCGGCCCGCGGCGATGCCGCCCCTGCACCTGCGCCTCTAAGCCCGCGGCGCCCGTTCGCCCGCGTTCTGCGTTACCTTGGCGCCAGCGCCGCCACCGTCCGTCCGCGACGGCGGCGAGAACACGCCCTCGGCCCGCTGCAAATCAAGGCTGCGAGCCAGCCATACCCGCGCCGCGTCGCCTTGTTGCGCCGGTGCCTTGCCGGCTAGGCTCTAGCCGGCCGACACAAGCGACGACAGCCTCCACCGCACCTAGCCTTCATCCTCGGTTGATGCCGGTGAGCCAACAAAGCAGCCCAAGCTCCCACCTTTCTTCCATCCTTGCCATGAACCATCTTTGAGACCGGCCTTCGTGCATTGTTTTCACCTCCGCGGGGAAGCTATGCCCTCGCAGCACCACTCGCCGGGAGCCACCGCTGCCCTTCAACCGCCCGCAGCAGCCTCCGGCTGGCCATAGCCACTACTGGCCAGGCTGCAGCCACCTCTGGCCACCTGCAGCTGGCTGCAGCCTGCCCTGGCTGGCCGCAGCTGGCTGCTGGCCACCAGCAGCTGGCCAGAGCTGGCCACGGGTGGCTGCGACTGGCCACAGCGGGCCATGGTTGGCCAGGGCCAAGTCGGGATGGCCACAACCTCCTGCCACTTCCGGCATCGCTTCGTGAAGCTCTTACCGGCCTCGCCATCTCCTCCGACAAGGTCGAGCTTTTGAAACTCAGCCGACGCCGTCCCCGACGTCGGCAACACTTCCGCTTTTACTCATATTCACCAATGTTGCATTATATCTATATATCTACCTATCTATGCCTGTGCCGTGCCTTCGCGCCGGTCTATCTATCTCATGCTATGGATCTGTGCACTCTGCCTGTCATGGTCATGATTGGTTTAGTTCTTGTATAGCGTTGTTGTTTCTTATGTATTTGCGCGGTGTTTGTCTGTGGACCGAGCCTTCGAGCCGGCTGAGTGAGCGACGCGTTCGAACGTGCGATTGCGGGTTTGCCTCGCCATGATCGTAACGTCGAACGAGGGTCCCTTATCTCGTGTTTAGTCAGCTCCGTAGTACTACGATTGCTAGCGACCCTATTCGACCCTAGGACATGGTCGCCGAAGGCTCAACTCGATGCGGATATAACCCGTACACGACGAGCCTTCGCGACCTAGTCCGATGGGAGACGGACTAGGAAGCGACTGTCGTGGGACGATGGACGTCGACTCGTGTAGGTAAAGCTTGTGGTCGCGAGTCGTCTCGCCATGACCATCGAGCTGTACCTCTTTTCTTTTCCTTTCTTTTGCTTCTTCCTATCCAGCTCGTATGCTTGCACCACATAGACCATAGTGATCCCCTTGGGGTTCGCGCGGTGACAATCGCACCGCTAGGAGCCCGAAGGGATCACATTGTGCCGTTTTAGTCGCACGGAGGTCGTGGTGCCCTATGAGATAGTGTGGATCGGGGAACCATATGAAACTCGTATCTCTTCTCGTCCAACCTTCGTCCACTCCATGACGAGTAGGTTGGAAGGGAGTGGAACCCATTCTATCTTCTTTCGTCTTTCATAGATCCTCGCCATTCCAGTAAGGCGTGGACCGAGTCCCTTGCCCCAGTTCCTTCGGTCAGTGACCATTGCCATGTCCCGTGGATCGAAGTGTTGTGGGACCAAGAATCTCCTTTTTCTCGCTTACTCGTACTTATTGGTAATCGTTTACTATTTCTTGATTCCATTCCTTCGATTCCCATCGACTAACGATTTCTTGATTCCATTCCTTCGATTCCCCGCCGACTACCGTGGCAAGTGGATCAAAGGAAGGCGAATCCCGCCTCTCCCCTCTTTTGGTTCTTTTGTACTTAAGCCCCTAGTATGCTTGTATCCCTTGAGACCAAAGCATTCCTTGGGTTCTCGCGGTGACAACCGCATCGCTACGACCCTAGAGAATGTCTTAAGTACATTTAGTGCACCTTGGTCGAGGTACCCTACTAGCGGGTTAGGCACCTGTTTCTCATTGTGCGTCACTCTCTTCCGACGCCTCGACCTCGCCATGGCGTGAGCATTGGAAGGAGTGGATCACTTTGCTCCCTTTCTTTTCTTTGCATCCCTTCCTCCTCGTTAGCCGCTCTCGATCCGTCCTTAACCATGACGATCGGATCAAAGACCGGCCGACACTTTTAGTTAGCGAAGCCATGATCTATGTCTCGTTCTCGGACCATGTGAGTCGACCCGATCGACCGTTGGACCGAGGTCGCTGCATGAACATGCCCAGCTAACTCTCCTCTCTTCCCCTGTTGTGCTACTGTCTTCTCGGCTCCCGACGTTGTTGTGTCGTATGGGTCGAGAGGACCTGTAGCCGCTCCTCTGTTGTTCGTGTTCCAATCTCTTTTGCTACCGTCGCTACCATGACGGGTAAGCCAAAGAGCCTCGGAACCGAGTCACAATTCCTCTATTTCGTGATAATCATTCTTACTCGAATCCTATATAGTAGTTGTGACTTACGGGTTAAAGGCCGCAAGGGCCGAACCCTACTATTCCTAATTCCCTTTTCTCTCCAGCTGGTGATCCTCCAGTCCCCGCCAATTTCAATGACGTCCGGATTGGAAGGTCACAATCGTGGTGTTTGGTTAAGTTAAGTTAGGATCAAGGCCTCTTCTTTTGAAGCCGTACAGGTCGACACGATCGACCCAGGAAGTACTGGCTATACCATGGTCGTGATCCGGGCTTGTGCTTAGCAGACAACCACTTCTATTTATTTGAGCCCGAGGATCGGACGCTCTCCGCTAGGGCTAAGTCTTTTCGGTGTTTATTCGGAGTTATCTGGTTCCTTCGGGATCTTGTTGCTTTCTAGGGAGTACTAGATTTTGGTTAGGGATTGATTGCTCTTTGCCTTGTTTGTCACTATATCGAGGTAGTTGCATCGCGATGACAATGGATAGACCGGAGATCAGCTAGAGGAGGAGATGCGAAGAGCAACCAGATGTGGATGACTATGGACTGCTATAAACAGGTGCCACGTCCCACCCAATCTCATAGAATCCTATTAGGCATGCAATATGTAGCCGCTAGCGCTTTACTTTATGCAAATGAACTGTGATAGGGTGCATGGTAGATTGCTTGATAAGCCATTACCTTGACACCACCTTTCTCCTGCACACCCGCTGCTAGGATAGACGCTCGCCTACCTCATGATACTTGCTACACACTTACACTTTACTCATACATGTTTGTGTGTGGCTAAGGCACGTGGTGCCGTAAACTGGATAACTGGGGATAACATGGGAGAGATCGTGGCGTGTGTCTTGGGTGTGTGGTGAGGGTTGTGTCGACTGGACAGGATCTACGACAAGTCAGGGGACGAGTCTTGCCGGGGAGTGTGATCTGGGCACTCCCTAAGTGAGAGTACCTGTGGCGGGTACATGTGATGTGAGAAGGTTCCGGGGAGGAGTGTCTTTGTGGGACGAATCCTCGGAACAGGAGGTGCCATCGAGGCACGGGGCATTAGGCCCCAAGGTGAAGATGTCCTGTCTAGTCACCCCTAAGGACTGGTATGTCTTGAGAACCGGTTCATAGGACCCCTTCGTACACACCACTCGTTCCTGATGGGCGGGAAACGACTTGACGGCTAGCTGGCCCCTTGCCATTACTACTAGGTTGATAGGTGATAGTGTAGGGAGGTACGGGTGCTGAGACCCACACCCTCCTGAGACAACGTGGAACCCTTAGGGATCCGGTACCACGTCTCACGGTCTCAGCGTGCCGGTGGATCTCTGGGGTGCCCCAGAGCTGAGTGGTAGGGTGGCATTGGGCCGCTTAGGCGGCAGCTTGGTATCGAGCCTAGACGAGGCATCGTCGATGATGGTGATCTTGTGGTTCCAGTGTACACACACTCTGCAGAGTTGATCGATCTATACGTATAGCCGTGTCCACGGTCATGGACATTCCTATGCTTCCACCCCCTCATGATTAGTGAGTGGAGTCTTTTCTCTTCTCTCCCCTGGATGTGTATGGATTCCGGCTTAGGCCGTTGAGGCAAGGAGGAGCGGGAGTCTTCCTTGCCGACAAGAGAGAGTGAGAGTGTGGTGAGATGTGTGGATGTGGATGTGGATGAGATGGATGGATGTGTGGATGAGATGGGTTAAAACTTGATGAACTACATTATATTTATATTATGAATTTTGCATAGGAAAACTACAGCCAAATATAGGCCTTTTCCTCTACCCTTGCATTCCACTTACCACATAGCAAAGCAAAGCATAGGGTGGGAGCTAGTGGCCAGTACAAATCGTACTGATAGAGTTGAGCAGGTTTGGTACCCGAGGTGGACTACGATGATAATGGAGCTGGAAGAATTAGGTGGCCTCGTTCCTACACTCAAGTTTGGTTAAGGAGATCAAGTCTACGCCCGCTGATACTCTACCCCAACTCTGATGACTCTCCGTGAAGGAGGAGCCTTCACCCGCTATGACGCTACGTCTACTCTGATGTTGATCCGTGTGTGTGTATCTATCGTTAGAATACGATGTACTTAGGCGTGTTACATGTGTTGTAATACTCTGTAATTTATATCTTTCGTGATGTATGAACTATGGTATCAACTGTATTCGATGTACTCTGTGGATTTCCCTTCGAGGAAATTGCGGGTCGTTTCAGTATGCCACCGTATATCCGCTAGAAATATTTTTCCTAAGTTTGTGAGAACGTAAGATACGTGCATACATCATGTTTGTTCATCTCATGTCATTACATTTACCTTCCCTTATAAATTGATTATTCCTGTTAATTAAAAATTGGTTAATTAATAACTTGTCTCACCGGGATAAATTTCTGACAGATGGCTCGCACTAAGCAAACCGCACGCAAGTCAACCGGGGGCAGGGCACCTCGCCGTCAGCTTGCACCACGCACGGTGATCCGAGAGGACCACTTTCTTGAGGAGTTTGGCATGCCCACGCTCCTCCGGAGGGTGCTTGCTCACACGGGGTATACGGAGGACCACCGGCCCCCTGCCTACTCTACTCTGGGTCACCGAGGAGCCGCCTCGTGGTGACGACTTGGTCGCCGTGGAGATCACTTGTTCCTCCACTCCACCCGGACTCCGAGTGGGGACGGATGGCGTGTTCGTGCCACCGTGTCACCGCCGGGATGGGGCCGGTCGAGCCGCATTCCATGTCCTTCGCCGATCATGGAGCGCTTTCCCCGAGCCTAGCACGTGCCTTGGCGAGGACTTTTCCCAAAGATGACCCTTCGGACACTGTTTGGGAGCAGTCCCCTAGCCGAGCACGTTGGCCAGGAGTTGATGAGATTGATGGCAGTGACAACACAGCTATGAGTGCCATGTTTGCCTTGATGCAAGCATATGATGCTACCGGCCACGATGTACAAGCTCGGTGGATCGAAATGTAGATCCGTGGAAGAAGGGGAAGGAAGAGAAGAAGAAGCACTCGGACCAAATCCGAGACTTGAGGCAGCAGATGGACACCATCATAGCTACTAGGGAGGAAGCTGAAGCCGATGTGAGGGAGGTCATCAGGGAGCTCGAGACTTTGCGCGCACGTATTGCACGCTATGAGCGGTACGAGAGGAATGCTGACCGGATGATGGCCCAGTTGGTCACTGAGAGGAATGAAGCCCCTAACGATGCCACCCACCGACACTTGCTCTTTGAGCGTGAGCAGTACATTGACCAGATTCACGGGGAGTACCACGTTCTGTACAACCAGGTTCATGGTCACCATGGTCCTGGAGCTGCTGAGATGGAGCCTGGGGTCATCAACCCCGATGGAGGCGAGGAGGACGCTGACCTTCCGCCTGCACCTGAGCCTGCACCAGACGACGACGTTGTTCTTGCTGCCGAGTCCGACGTTGGTAGCGAGCACGAGTAGGCTAGTAGTCTCATCGCTAGTCGTAGCCGCGCTCTTGTTCTTTTGTTGTTGGTCTGTAACCCTATGAGATGTGACTCATGTGTGTGTTGGATGTCCTGAGTTGTGGTGCTACCTGAACGCCTAAAGTCCAAAGGTATGTATGCCGGGCAATTTTGGATGTTGTATGCCTGGGATGATGCTTACTTCAGTAATAAAATTAGTGATGTTATGGATTGTGGAAAATGAATCTTTATGCCTGTGTATTGTTGAATGAATTCATTTTCTTCCAATAATTCATTGGCATGATTATTACATTCGCTTACAATATTGTAACATCACCTAATGATTACTTGATGCTGGAATCTGCAGATGGTTGGGACTCGCCGCACTGGGAGTGGTACCTTGGTTGGTGATGGATCCGGCCAAGGAAACGGAGGCAATGGCAATGATGGAAACGGTGGAAATGGTGGGAATGGTAATGGAGGCAACGGAAACGGGGGTAATGAGGCAAACCCCGTGACGGACTGCCACCACCACCTCCTCAACCGTTGACACCGAAAGCAGCTTTTCCAACAGTTCCTCGGCGGTCAAGAACATGGAGGCCACGTTGCGCGACATTGCAAAGAAACACTAGTCACGGAGGCCACCGTGACCGCCCAAAGAATCAAGATAGCACCTTCAAGGATTTTCTCGGACACGGATCCGCCCAAATTTTTGCAAGCTAAGGAACCGCTTGAGGCTCTCGAGTGGATCAATACGATGGAAGACAAGTTTCGCCGCCCCGCATGACCGAAGTCGCTGAAGGTGGAGTATGGTGCCCATCAATCTGCAGGGGCCTACTGGAATTTGGTGGTCCCATCAACGCACCACTTTCCCCGCCGAATGCTCCCATCACCTAGGCGCAGCTTCACTCGATATTCCGCAAAGCACCTATGTTCCACCAGGGCTTGATGGCTATGAAAGTGTCCGAGTTCATGAGGCTCACTCAAGGCAACAAAAGTATGAATGAATATCTGCAAGAGTTCAACAATCGTCCCGTTATGTCTCCGTCATATGTGGACACTAAAGAGAAGAAGATAGAAAGTTTCAAAAGAGGTCTCAATACCAAGATGGCTAAAACCATGGGTATCGCCGAGGACTACATTCAATGCGTTCATCGACCGCTTGACTCAAGAGAACAATAACAATCTGCATGTCGCTTCCAAGAATCGCAAGAGAAGCTTCGAGGGAGGATCTTCCCGCCCGACCTCCAATGCCTAACCGCCGCCAGCACCGCCCTCCCTGCTCGTAACTCAAGGTTCCGTGCACCTGCTCCAAAGAGAAATGCTCCACCACCTCCGAAGAATCGGAGGGGCTATCGCCCACCCGCACCACAAGCTCAAGCCAAGATCGGGGTTCCACGGCAGCTGCACCGCCGTGAAGGGACCCTGCTTCAATCGCAACCAACCAGGACACTTCGCCAAGTATTGTCCCTATCCGAAGAGGCGCACAACTTATCAAGCCCGTGCTCACCACACCTCCATTAATGAGATTCCTGATGGCGAACCAGTCACTGCGGGTACGTTTCTTGTCAACAAACATCCTGCAGTTGTTTTATTTGATTCTGGATCATCGTATTCTTTTATGAGTCAAGCATATGCACGGTCACATGAATTAGAACTTAAGCAATTAGATTATGGGTACCGCATCAGTTCTGCTGGTGCTGACGTCCTATCTAACCAAATGCTTGAGCATGCAATTTTTGAGATTGGAGATAAAGCATATAGAGTTAATTTGGTAGTGTTACCTGGGTTAACTATGGATGTGATCTTGGGTATGGATTGGATGAAAGATAAGCAAGTGGTGATTGATACTGGGAATAGAACCGTTACCCTCACAGATCCTCAGGGTAATGACACTTTCCAAGTGGTATTACCTCGAGTTGCCGACATGACCAAGTTAACATATGCTATTCAAGCTTCATCCCTTGCTGAGATTCCAGTGGTCTGTGAATTTCCTGACGTCTTTCCTGAAGAATTGCCTGGGTTACCTCCTAAAAGAGATATTGAGTTTGCAATTGATTTAGTGCCTGGTACAGCTCCAATCTGCAAGAGACCGTATCGTATGCCTCCCAATGAGTTAGCAGAGTTGAAGAAACAGTTGTATGAGTTGAAGAAGTTGGGTTTCATTAGGCCAAGTACTTCTGAATGGGGTTGTCCAAATTTTGTTTGTGAAAAAGAAAGATCATTCTTTGAGGCTATGTGTTGACTATTGGCCGCTCAATGCCGTGACAATCAAGAATAAGTACCCTCTGCCAAGAATTGATATTCTGTTTGATCAGTTGTCTAAAGCTAAGGTGTTTTCTAAGATTGACTTGAGATCGGGTATCACCGCATCGATTCGTCCCCGAGATATATACATAAGACTGCTTTCGTTACTAGATACGGGTTGTACGAGTATCTTGTTATGTCTTTCGCCTAACAAATGCTCCCGCATACTTTATGTATCTTATGAATTCAGTCTTTATGCCCGAATTGGATAAGTTCGTGATTGTATTCTTGGATGACATTCTCGATCTACTCGCAAATGAAGAAGAACACGCCCAAAGATCTAAGAGTTGCACTTACCAGACTAAGAGAGCATAAGTTGTATGCCAAGTTTAGCAAATGTGAGTTTTGGCTAAAGGAAGTTACCTTCCTTGGCCATATCATTTCTGAAAATGGCATATCACCAACCCGTCAAAGGTACAAGAGGTCATGGATTGGCAACCGCCCACGCCTGTGCATGAAGTTCGGAGTTTTCTTGGAATGGCGGGTACTATCGCCGTTTCATTCCAGATTTCTCTAAGATTGCCAAGCCAATGACAAGTCTCGCTACGTAAAAGAGCATAAGTTTGTCCGACAGAGGCATGTGAGGCGCCTTTTTCGCACCCTGCGAGAGTTGCTAACCACTGCCCCTGTCTTGGCGCAGCCTGATATCGAGAAGCCGTTTGATGTGTACTGTGATGCATCGAAGACCGGTTTAGGTTGTGTGCCGATGCAAGAAGGCCGAGTGATTGCTTATGCTTCACGCCGGTTGAGAAAGCATGAAGTCAACTATCCCACGCATGATCTTGAGTTAGCTGCGCTTGTGCATGCCTTGAAGATATGGAGGCACTATCTGTTGGGAAATGTGTGTAATATCTTTACCGATCACAAAAGTCTCAAGTACATTTTCACCCAACCCGAGCTTAACATGAGACAACGAAGATGGTTAGAGCTAATCAAGGACTATGACTTGACAAAGGCACTATCACCCCGGCAAGGCAAACGTAGTTGCGTATGCTTTGAGTCGCAAGTCACATCATCATCTTTGTGAAGCCATTGGTTGAAGAAAGGTTCAATCTGATGCATCCCGCAGTCCCGCATGATATCCAAGTTCGATGTTCTCTCGACCAACAGATCATTGAAGGCCAAAAGACTGATCCCGGCATATATCACCTCAAAGAAAGAATGAAGAAGGAATCAATTCCGCATTTCGGACTAGATGACAAAGTGGTGTACTTTGGTTCAACACTCGCCTTGTCGTGTTAGAAGGACCGAGAACTCAAGAACAAGATAATGGATGAGGCTCACCTATCCAAGCTGTCCATTCACCCCGAAGCAACAAGATGTATCATGATCTAAGACCTCGTTATTGGTGGACCAAGATGAAGAAGGAGATAGCAAAGATATGTGGCTCGATGCGATACTTGTTGTCGTGTCAAGGCCATTCACATGAAGCCGGCGGGTTGTTAAAGCCGTTACCGCTTCTGCTTGGAAGTGGGATGACATTAGTATAGATTTCATCACAGTCCGCCGACCACACAAAAAAGGGTAATGATTCGATTTGGGTAATCGTCGATCGACCCGACCAAGTCGCCTCACTTCTTACCCGTCAAGACGACCTATAGACCACCTCAATATGCTGACCTCTACATTGAAGAGATTGTACGTTTGCATGGGGTACCCAAGACCATCATATCTGATAGAGGATCGCAGTTCACTGCTCACTTTTGGACACGTTTGCATGAAGGTATGGGCACTAAGTTGCTGCACAAAGATTTGCTTATCATCCTCAAACTTCGGTCGACCGAAAAGACTTAATCAAGTTCTTGAAGATATGTTGAGAGCTTGTGTGCTATCTCGCTAAAGGTTCATGGGAATCTTGGCTACCTCTGGGCTGAGTTTTCCTACAACAACGAGTTATCAAGAGAGTATCAAGATGGCACCATTTGAAGCTTTATATGGCGTAAAGTGTAGAACTCCGTTGAACTGGGTCGAAGCGGGAGAAAGGAGATACTACGGTATTGACTTTGTTCCCGAAGTCGAAGAGAAGGTTCGAACTATCCAAGAGCACATGAAGGCTGCACAGTCCCGACAAAAAAGAGTTACGCTGACAATAGAAGAAGACCTTTGGTGTTTGAGGTGGGTGACTATGTATATCCGAGAGTCTCCCCACAAAAAAGGTACCCAAAGGTTTGGAGCCAAAAGGAAGCTTGCACCAAGATATGTGGGCCCATACAAGATTCTTGAAAGAAGAGGTGAAGTTGCTTACAAATTGCGGTTGCGAGTCAATGAGTTCCATCTTTCCGATCTTTCACGCCTCTCTCGCTTGAAGAAGTGTTTGCGTGTGCCCGAGGAAAGAGTCAATGAGCGAGATGTGAAGCTAACAAACTGATCTGGTCTATAAAGAAGAGCCCGTGAGAATTGTGGATAGCAAAGAAAGAGTTACTCGGAATCGGTTGGTGCGTACTTACAAGGTTGTGTGGAGCTACCATGATGATAGAGATGCATCATGGGAAACCGAGGATTACCCGAAAGAAGTCTATCCCGAATTCCATAAAAACCCGTTAGTAAACCCAAATCTCGGGGCGAGATTTCTTTTTAAGGGGTAGGGCTGTAACACCTCAGTGTTAAGCATGCATTAGGCACCTAATTAACTAACTTAATCATCACTAAGCATGGCATGAGCATCATTAAGCATAAACCCTAAGTTGCATTTTGTCATTTCATGTGCTTGCCTTTAATTCCTAATCTCATGCTTGATTGAAGTGTTAGTTAATTAATTAGTTTGCAAATGCTTGATCAAGTTTGGATTCATGTGCCCAGCCTTTCAAAATGATTTAACAAAATTATTGTAAAAAGATTTGGTGCATTTTGGAGCAAAAGAGAAATTATTGGAAAAATCCCTTTTATGCCCTAAATTCAAAATGAATTTGTATTTCAAAATTTATTCAGAATTTTGAGATGAGCCTTAAATGAAAGTTGTTCATTTCAAAAGATCTACAACTTTTATTTTTGGAGCATCTCTTGAAAAAGCTTGAAAGGGGTCAAAAGATGCATTTTTATCAGCTTTGATTTGAATTTAAATTTCAAAAAAAAAAGAGAAAAAACTTACATGAGCGGGCGGGGCCGTATTCGGCCCACGGCCCCGGCCAGCGTCCCGTCCGCGCTGCGCCGCCCTCGCCGCACCCGGGCGTGGCCGACCGCGGCAGGCCCCGGCGCCGTGGGCACGCGTGGCCGCCGTCGCTGGCCGCCGTGCCAAGTGGCCGGCGTGCCCTGGCGGCCGGGTCCCCGCCGCCGCTCTCGCTCCACCCGTGCAGGCGCCCGAAGTGGAAAGCCTCGGCTTTCCATTTCGCTCACTCGCTCTGCCCTCGCCCTCTCTCGCTCTCGCCCGCGCGCGGCCAGCGGCGCCCGCCGTCAACATTCGCGGCGAAGCCGCACCACCGCCGCGCTCAAGCCTTCCAGCGCACCCTCGCCGCCGTTTCCATTTTACACCTGAGCCTCCAACCGCCCTGCATTGCCTTTGGTAACGGGGCGCATTGCGTCACTCGCCACCGCCGCACCATGGCCAGAGCTCGCCGAGCTCTTCTTGCCCGCGGCATTGCCACCTCGGCCTTTAGCGCCCTCCTTTTCGCGCCACGGTAGTCGCTTAGGGGTTGAATCGAGGGCCGACGAGCTCAATCTTGTCGATTGACGCTCCGCCGTGCCTCTCCGTGGCTCGCCGTCGTTTCACCGTCGCGCCACCGCCGCCATGCACGCGGCCGAGAACCTCCAGCGCTTAATCAAGCACCCAAACCCTAGGACTAGGTCCCTCGGCCTCGCCGCATCGCGCGATGCGCCTCCTCGTCGGACCCACCGGCGCCGGAGGCGACCACCGCACCTCCGTGCCGGCCGCCGTGCCGCCATCACCACCGCCCGTCGTAGCTAGGGTTCACCTCCGCCCCTTAGAACACGTCACCACGTCCGCCTCGTTGCGAGGAGCACACCGGCGCTTGGTTTGCCGCCGGTGAGCTTCGCCCCGCCCGAAGCCGGGCGCCGCCGAGGCCGGCTGCCGCCTCGGCCTGGCCGAGGGGCTCAGCCTGGCAGCGGCCCACGGCCTGCTGGGCCGGCCCGCGTATTTTTAGGGTTTCGGCCCTTTTCTTTTTATTGATTTCCAGAAAAATGATTTAAATGCTTTCAAATTTGTAGCTGGTGCAAATGAACTCCAAATTTGATGATTCTTGTTTTGTTGAATTCCTGGTAAATAGATCTATCTAGTAAAAATGTGTGATGCAATTTTTGTGGAACTTTTCTGTGTAGATTTATTTAATTGCTTAAATGGCTGAAAACTGGTTAAATGCATGATAAATTGTAGAATGCTCTGAAAAATGTGATTCTTGTTTTGCTAGACTTGTTTTGTGATATAGTTTCTGAGAAAAATATATTGCATGCAGTTACTGTGTAAAAATATTGGAATATGATTTAATTTCATTTCTGGGCTGATTCTTATATGATTTTTAATAAATAAATTATGATGAATTATGCCTTGGTAATTTTTGGTGACTGTTCTTATGCTAAGTAGTTGTAGATAAAAATATGAAATCTGTTGTTTAACACTTTTCATAATGCAAAGTTGTTAAATGTGCATTTCTGGCCAGTAGCTTCATCTTTTTGTGTAGGCTGTTGTACTTGGTAAAATATGATGAAAAATTTATCATGGCTCTGTTATAGTATAGTGTAGCTCCTATAATTTTTGTAGAATTTTCTGAACTGTCTAGATAGAGGTCACAGTTTAAGCCTATTTATTCACATGAAATGATGAGTAGTTGGATTAAATGATTTAATGAGTTCCATATTACTTCTTGAGCACTTTTAATTAAGTTATACTTGCTGGTCATGGGATGAAGTGTCATATCGAAAATGTGATGCTTGGCTAGGAGTAGTGTACTTCTTGTTAGTCATCTTTGTGTGTGTGTGCTGCGGCACACACACTCTTTTTTATGCACTTCTCTAAGTGCTTAGAGAAGAGATTTGCACATACTCGATAAATGAGTTCAGTTTGTAGTAGAGAAGAGATATGCACCTATTCTGTCAAATGACTTGCTAATCATTCTCATACATGAGCATCATGTGTTATGCATTCGCCATACTTATGCACGTGCATCGCATCATACGGGTTCGCAAGAGGACCTCCCGTTTTCGGAGAGCGAGGAGAATCGTCCGGAGGAACCGCAGCAAGAAGTGCCGCAAGAGGAAGGAGAAGAGGAGGAGCTTCCGGAGTGCCCCGACCACCGCGCGTCTGACTTCGTGCAAGGCAAGCACCGGAGCATCTACTTACCTATGCTTTCTAACCGCCTAATTATGATTTATGATTGCTGCATTAAGTATAGGAGTTGTGTGACACCGTTGCTGCATTATATCCTTGCTTTACCATTGATTATCCTACCTTGATACACCCTGCTAGTCTAGGGCGAGTTTTATGCTTAGCTTGCTTAGACGGTAGAAGTCGGGTGATTTCCTGTCATCCGCGAGATAGGTGGTTACCTATGATTGATGGAAAAAGCTTATGTTGATATCATCCGTTAATGGCTATGGTTGATAAATGGAGACCGGACGGAGTCTTGTGGGGTTGTTGGACCATAGTGATTCCGTGCTGTGTCGATTAAGGACCGTCTCGTTGTTGTACCCCAAGTCATGTTGAACGCATGCCTCATGCTTAGCTGGCCGGATAAGTCGTTCCGACCGCGAAGCCCAACACTATCCGGGCCGGTTCTCGATCCGTTCGCACCGTATTGGAGATGGATGGGGGACCACGGGGCGCCAAGAGTAAGTCCGAGGTCCAAAGCATGGTCGGCTAAAGCGCCGTCGGGCGGTCCCCGGTACGGTGGTTCCGTGCGAGTCCGCGTGCTTGTCTTCCCCGGATACGTGCCATGGTGATCTGTAGCTCTCCGACGGGTGAGTGTGGTTTGCATGAGGAATACCCCCCGAGCTCGGTGAGTAATCGATTCGAATCGCCATCGTTCCTGGACAGTGAACACTTGACTTGAGCTGCACCATCGTAGTAATGATTATGGAATGTGGTTAATGATGATGATGGGTTAAGCTGATGTTTATACTTATGGATACTACTTGCTTGATTAATGTTGACTAATATACTGCAATGATGAATAGTATAGCCTGCCGACCTAGCATAAATAGGAATGATTAAGCTGAGCTATCACTTCAAATGTTACTACTGCTTTCCGCAAAAAGAGTCAAGCTATCCCCTGATAAAGCCTGTCATCCTCCTTGGAGTCTTTTACTTTTGAGTCAGTCGGGTAAGTCTAGCTGAGTACCTTCTCGTACTCAGGGTTTTTCCCGCTTGTTGTTTGTGCAGACGGGCATACCTACCACGGGTATTGCGAGACTGTCTTTTCCCCATGGACTAGAAGGCCTTGGGCAAGGTTACTCTTAATATTCTCCCCAACCGCTTTTTTGATGGATAGACTACGGGTGGCACTGTAATAATCTTTAAATGTGTGAGTTGGGTTGAGTTTTCAAAACTATCTTGTTTCCGCTATTTGGATTTGAAGAACTTGGTTTGTAATAACTTTATTTCCGCACTCTGATGTTGTCAAACTATTTGTGAAATGTTGTAACGTGTGGATGGTGACGCTAAACTTGTACGATCTTGGTTGATGATGTTTGGTTTGAAATCCTTCGAGATTTCTGGACTACCGGGTTTATAACGGCTTAAGTGTGACAATTGCTTGCTTAGCGAGCGATTTTTCACTTATGCTTTTATAAATTGGTCGGTTCTGTGACAGCAATTGCCCATCTGCAGAATTTTCTGGAGATTAGTAACACCATTGACATTCGGGGCATTCCTCAAGATGTCGTGCTATTTGTTTCCTTCCTCATTAGAAGGAAGGGCAAAGCGATGGTTTTATCGAGTAAAGATCAAGTCAAGACATGGAAAGAATGTTCAAAAGCTTTTCTGGAGAAGTGTTTCCCAAAGAAGCCTAACCAATATCCTACGAGGAAAGATTTTAGAATTTCGTCGGCAGAAAGGTGAACCTATTCCGAAGCCTGGGAGCGCTTTCAAGAATACATATCAAACTGCCCACATCATGGAATGGAAAAGTGGTTGCTCATGCAAACATTTTATCACGGACTAACCCAAAGGTCATGTGAGCAACCGGATGCCACTGCTGAAGGATCATTTATGTCACTCACCTCCGGAAGAGTCAAAGATATCATGGCAAAGATAGCGTAAAAATCGAGTTGGACTATAACACTCGGACATGCTATAAGAGTGAAGAAGTTCCAGAGGAGCTATGTGCATTGACAACCAAGATGGATGTACTGTTGAACTGGTTAGAACAAAGAGATAATTACAAGAGAGATCGTCAAGCCATTCAAGATGCATTCAATTTTTAGAATCAATGTGGAGATTATTTAGAAGATGAATTCACTTCTGAAGATATTAGTGCAGTCATCAAGAAGCAAGGATGGAGTCAACCTCGGGCAACAAATCAAGGTAAGTATCAACGTAATTATAATTCTTCAAATCAAAGACAACCACCCTTGAGAGAATTAATATTAGAACAAGCTAGAATTAATGAGAGCATTTATAAGAAGCTTGCTTTAAATGATAAAGTAATAGAAGGAATTAATTCAAAATTAGATAATTTCTCTTTAGCAGTTAAAGATCAGATAACATTCAATAAAAAGATAGAATCACAAATTACACATCTAGCTTCTACTCTGTCCGCCACTAACCATGAACAGGCAAAAGGAATATCAACAAGAGGAGGTAAGTCTACACGTGATCCACCTTATCCAAAAAGAGGCACGTAGACCCCCACATTTAGTGCGGAAGAAGAAGCCGAGAAGGATAACAGAGAAGAAGAAGTCGAAACACCTTCACCGGTTGAACCACAAGAACAAGAATTAACACAAGACTTTCATGATACTACTATCTTACCGTTCCCACGAAGAAGAAGAGGCGTCAAAACGGACGACCAATTCAGTAAGTTTGTAGAGGTAATTTAGAAATTATATGTCAATATTCCGTTGTTAGATGCCATGCAGATACCTACATACGCAAAATATCTTCAAACCATCCTCAACCACAAGGGACCACTACCCTCTACCGAAGTCGTCAAGCTAACGGAAGAGTGTAGTGAGGCAATTCTGAATTCTTCTCCTGTCAAGAAGAAGGATCCAGGATGCCCTACTATCAATTGTTCAATAGGTAACCAGATGTTCAGGAACGCCTTATGTGACCTTGGCGCAAGCATCAGTGTTATGCCCAAGACAGTCTTCGACAAGCTCAACCATTCCATGCTCACGCCAACTTCAATGTGCCTACAATTAGCTGACCAATCAGTCCGCTATCCTGCAGGAATTGCAGAAAATATTCCGGTAAAAATCCACAACTTTTTCATCACTGTAAATTTTGTAGCACTTGATATGCAGGAAGAGAGGAAGATACCTCTTATCCTCGGGCGACCATTCCTAAACACTGCAAATGCAACCATCAACGTCGGAGCTGGAGAAATCATATTCACCATCAATGGACAAAAAGAGCGTTTCGCATTCAAGCCAAGACCCGAACAATACTAAACTCTAAAGTATCGTGAAGAACAAGATGTAGCAACCTCTCCGATAGCGGAGATCAATCATGAAGAATAATTCAACTGGAAAAGTCTGGGTCGGTGGACTTAAAACCCCGAACCTTCGCCGGGAGGTAACTCGGTATTTATCAGTAATTTAAATTCTCGCATTGAATATTATATTTTTCTTATTGCATTATTAAAAAAGAGATAAAAATAAGCATGTCATAAATAAAACCTAAGCCCCATGTAATTACAACTAACGGAGCGTAAAACCCCCATCAGTAAAATTTACTGTGGTGACAGAAAATTATAAAAAGACCATCATTAGAATTCTAATTTTTCATAGATTCATAAAAGTAATTTAGTTTTTCGTTCTTGTGTCATTATACGGTATAAATAAATACAGGAAACATGTGGGACCCACACACATCACCTCACATCACATCTCACCCACCAATTATTCACTACACTCCATTCATTCAAATTATCACACTCACATGCATGCACCTCCTCCATTCTTTCCTGCCACCGAAAGCATCACCCAGGTACTAGCAAATGGGTCATTCACAGGCATATGTCGACACTAGCAAGGAGTGGACACCAGCAGGCACAATGTGGGGCCGGCCGGCCCCACTACCACGCCGGCCGGCACCCCTCTTCCTCTTCTCTGCCTCCCACTTCTCTCACTACTTCATTTACATACCAGAGAGCCCAGTTCCTCCTCATTTCCAATTACGACACTACAATCTCTCAAATCCACCATTAATTAGCAAGAAAAAGAAAAGAGAGAGGAAGCAAAGTGCAAGTTCATCAATAGGAATCCCTCTCTCCCTTCTCTTTGATTTGCTAATCCTAATCATTTTCAAGTTTTTGTTCTTGTTTGTTCTTGCTGTGTTCTTCGTGTTTTTCATTCTACAGGCAAGATGAGCAAGAAGCTCAAGAGTGCAGCAAGGAGCCTCGGAAGGGCACTCTCTTTCTGAAGCACCCGAAGTCAATCATCATCCCAAGTACCTTCGTTTGTCAGCTCCGGAATGGACGTCGATCCCCCATCACCTTTTGAGTATGACAACCCGTCATCCTCTTCCCAATAGGAAGAGAGGAGCGTCGCGAGAGCCACATCAGCCATGGTCCACCCATGTAGGATGGGGAGACCAGCCTACATATCAACAAGGAGAATCATCCGCAACAACAGGGTGGGGTACATCCCCCCACAGAGGAGCCAGAAAATGACTTTCAGAGAGGCCGTGCATCCTTTTCGGTGCACGAAAATACGGATTTCACCACTGGAGGACCGTATCCGTTCCATGCACCACCCGAAGACAATTACTATCGACCGCCTGAACAGCATTTTGAGACTCCCATTAATGATTTCCCAGCTTTATCTATTCATATCACTAACATTGAGCAGAAACAACATGCGATGAATGACACCTTGCACCAGCACGAGCAGTGGCAACACCAGGTTGACAACAGATTCCACCAGCAAAAACAATGGCAGCACCGTGCAGATCAGCAGTTCGAGCAATTACATCAGGGACAACATCTTACGCAGAGCGGGTTGGAATATCTGATACAGCAGTTGGGATACCCGCGGCCACCTCCACCACAATGATCGAAAGTGCGGTGACATCCATCTTGGGGGAGAGCCCCGCTAGGTGAGTACCTCTCACCTTTGTATATGTTGGTATAAATTAACTGCACCCTAAATTATAATTATAATCAGATTATCCGTAAGCGCCTGATATATACTTGATCAGCACTTCACCAAGATCAACCCGGTTTTAATATCGAACCCAAAGGAACAAGAGGGTGAATTATGACCCAAATTCCTAATACTCTTAATCTAAGGAGGTACAAACAATCTAGAAAACTATTGAGAATGAGGAAATAGCTAATGTACTCTAGTTCTAACTACCGGTAAACTTTGTATAATATCGTCTTATCGGACAAGTGACCTGAATAGGAGAAGAAAACAGAGTAATCTACCTACCGCAGACACCTATAAGCCTATCGGTCCCTATCAACGGAAGTGGACTACGGAGGATTCTACGTAGCTATAAAGTCACCTACGCGAGCTACCACTATCCGGCTGATCAGGGGACATTCACAAGCAATCATAATCCGACACCACGTCTACGCTACGAATACTACTCGACCTAGGAGCTACCCAAATCAAAGTACTCAATGTAATATGAGTTGCAAACCAAAGAACGAATATAAACAACCGCTTACTTGAATCGAAATGGTAAATACAAAAGTACCTCGAGAATACGGCTCCGGGCGAGGGAGCCGAATCCAGACGAATACAGCTCCCGAGGATGCTCCGACAAAGGGGCTCCTCCGAATCTCTACTCTTCTACTCTATCTCTCTAATCTCTATCTTGATTGCTAGCCTAGATCTAGTGGATCTCTATCTAAAGCTCGATTCTTCTTCTCTTGATCCGCCTCCTCCGGGGGGGTATGGCCCTCCTTTTATAGCCCTGGGATTGATACGCGTCGTTGGATCAAACCCGACGTAGCAAGCGGCCGGGATGACTCCTCGGAGGCGGTGGAGGAAGGTTCCGAAGGGGGGGCAAACCCTAACCCTAGGGGCCGCCGGGGCAGGGTGGGGGGGCCGGCCGGCCGCACTTGGCGGCTGGCCCCCCGTTGCTTCGGGTGTCTTCTGGAGTATTCCTAAACCCTCTGGCGATGTGCTTGCGTCGTGATCAAGTTTCGTGCTAAATTAGCACTTAAATCCTTCTTTTAAGCTTTTCTAGAAAATTCCCTGAAAAATGCACAAATCACCAAAACTAGTGGAAATTGTCAGTGGTAACCCTATTCTTATCATATATTCATGTCTCGGGGAGTGGTAATTGCTAATAAATTTTGGGCGATAACAGGTGTCAACAATTACCCCCACACTTAGGCTTTTGCTCGTCCCGAAAAAAGGTTGGTTTTGGCAAAATGGGTACACATTCAATGCTTAACTTGGAACTTAAATTATATAGCACTAGTCTAGTTATCATGCATTGTGAAAATTTTAAAGTATCTATCATGAATCCTCAAGTGATTGCGGAGTAAGAGAGCTTAAAATTGATTACTCTTTCTTTAATTGTGTCTTTTGGAGTGGAGATGTATTTTGCAAAAACATAGCTTCGATCCTCTCATTTGTAGTGGCACCAGTGGTAGTGACATAAATTGGATATTTTTATAGCGAGGGAGAGAGATATCATATTCCTTAGATCAGAAAAAAAATTCTCACTTCTTGGCATATTATGTTGGAGGAACCATGAGCCTTTCTTTTTTCTTGAGCACATGCTCATATTTCTTTCCTTCTTAAATTGAGGTTCCTGACACTTGTCCCTTTTTATTTTCTCGTGATCTATCTTTTTTTTTGAGGTTTCGGACACTTGTCCCTTTTTATTTCCTCGGAACCTTTTAAATAGCTCATGCCTCCTTCATAATATTGCTCAAGAAAGTGAATTTTATTTTTATTTAATTTTTATTTTATGATACTGGGAATACGATAAACCTCTCGACCAAAGCTATTGAAGTGGATTATTATAATTATTATTAAGTTCCATTACAAAGAGGAGTGAAGCTAAGTGTTTTAAAATTTTTGAAATAAAATCTCCAAAGACAAATTATTAGAAATTGAATAATCATTATCTTTGCTATCTTACTTCCTACAATAACTTAGACAATCATGAAGCACTTATAAATTTCATAATAATCATGACTCTAGAAGGGTGTCATATAATTTATTCTTCTCGTGTCATGGATTGAATGGGTTTATTATTTCTTAAAGCAATTAATATGAAGAATTGAAATTTGTATCGAAATTCGTAGTATAAAATATGTATTTGAATTGTAACTAAGTCGAACCCGACCGTGACCGAAACGAGGGAGCGAGAGGTGGCGGGGGCGCCGCCCGGCCCCACCAGGGCGCCGGCCGGCCCCACCTTAGGGGTCCTGCAGGTCCCGCTTCACTTCCGAGGTGTTGGGTCGATGTCGCTTCGAATTACGCTGTTTTTCCGATCGTATTTTCGCTTCGTGATTAATTGTGCTTCCCCCACACTTGTTTTCCTGCATACTTTCTGCGCAATATGTGGAGACAAAATATTCCAAAAATGGAGAGTAGAGTAGATAACAAACATTAATATAAAATAAGGCACTTTATTCATTTATGGTGGTGGTATAAAATAATTCAACAGACGCTTTAATGACTGAGCTAATGAGTGCCCTAGCTCATTAGGCTTTGTCCTAAGAAAATGACTCGACCGACTCTATTAACTAATCGAACTAGCGGAAGTGTGCCTTATTGGGTAACTAGGCAACTAATGCTGCCTTCATTATTGAGGCCCCGAATTATAGCTTTGAGGGCTGCAACCTCTTCTTTAAGCTTTTCTTTGTCGCGCTTTGAGGCTCGGATTAACTTGAGATTAGCCCCAACCTTCTTTTCTACGTCATCTATGAGCTTGTCCCTCAGCCTTGTTAGATGTTTCCATCTCCTTGACAAGGTTGGAGAGGCCTTCAAGCTTCTTGTTGAGAGTGCGTAGAGTTGGTGCTGGCTGCTTGGGAACTTTCTCCAGTGCTAATGCTGATGCTGCTCTCTTCCTCGATGGGCTCGGTGTAGCATACTTCATCAGGGTTTGCACGAATTCCTTGAACAGAAGGACGAGCAGCATTGGTGTACTTAGCGCATATCGGCTTGCCCTTCTTGTCGGTCTCGATCGCCACGAAGTCGCTCATTAGCTCTAGGTGCAAGGAGCCGGGTACCCTTGGGGATAGCAATCGCTTTCCTTTAGCACCTCCTTCAAACAAAGCCTAGCCTTGCGGTGGTGGAGGAAGAGCAGATGAATCTTGCACGTAGTAGACTTGCTCATGGCGCTGGGGGATCGTTGCAACTTGCTTCGGCGGCATGACGGGCGAGAGGCTTCGGTTCTTGCGAGGACGAGGGCCTTTGAATCATCGCTGGGGATGCTGTCGAAGTCCGCGCCGTAGGAGACAATCGCCTTGTTTGCCATTGCTAATAGATCTAGATTGGAGTGCTCTTTTGGAAGAGAGAGGTGGCTGGTTATGGAATACAATTGGGGAGGTCTAGGTACATATTTATATGGGTTTTCGTGGAGACAGGGATGAGGATAAAACCTAGGTTCTATGGGATTCGTACGAAAGAATATCCGATTGTACGTGGATAATACGCGAATATACGTAGGAAGAGTGTAGAAGGATAGGGGACGAGAGTCGGGACGAGAGGGCGCAGGGGGGCGCCGACCGGCCCCATAGGGGCGCCGACCGGCCCCACCCAGGGCCCACCTCGGGTGCCCTTCCGCAGGGTGCTTCGGACTCCTCCTATGTTTCTGTTAGATGTGTTTTCGGATAAAAATTGCATACGGAATAAAATAGAACTTAATAAGTCGGTAATTGGATGAATTCGATTTCATCCACTACTCCTGAATCAAATGGCTCTAAATAAAGTTTAAGTCGGTGTCCATTTACCTTGAATAACGTACCTTCGTTTGATTGTAGAGTTATTGCTCCATGTGGTGATGAATTTACAACGGTGAAAGGTCCTTCCCATTTGCTCCTTAATTTTCCAAGCCCGAATAATTTGAACCTGGAATTAAAAAGTAATACCTTATCTCCTGGTGCAAACTCCTTCTTCTTGATCCTCTTATCATGCCATTTCTTCGTCCGTTCTTTGTAGATCTTCGAATTGTGATAGGCATTTTCTCTCCATTCTTCTAATTCTCGATAATTGCATCTTTCTTTTCTCTCTCCAGCAGCTTCTAGGTCCATGTTCCATCTTTTGATAGCCCAGTGAGCTTTATGTTCTAATTCAACTGGTAAGTGGCAAGTCTTGCCATATACCAATTGATATGGTGACATACCCAAAGGAGTTTTATAAGCTGTCCGGTATGCCCATAGTGCATCAGGTAATCGATCCTTCCATAAAGTTTCCATTTCATTCACTGTTTTCTGGAGAATATTCTTGATTTGTTTATTGGATGTTTCTGCCTGGCCACTTGTCTGAGGATGATATGGAGTAGCGACGTTGTGTCGTATTCCATGAGCTTGTAGGTATAAGTGAAACTTCTTATCAGTGAAATGTGTTTCTCCATCACTTATAACCATTCTAGGTGTTCCAAACCTTGGAAATATAACCTCTTCAAACATCTTCTTTGAGTGTTTTGAGTTAGCATTCTTGCATGGCATAGCTTCTACCCACTTGGATACATAGTCAATCTGCCACTAAAATGTACTCATAATTCTTTGACTTCACAAAGGGTCCCATATAATCAATTCCCCGGACATCAAAGAGCTCTATCTCGAAAGTTATTGGTGAGTGGCATAGCATCTCTTGCATTGATATTCCCCGTGCCTCCGACACGCTCCACATCTTCGGATGAAATCTTTGGTGTCTTCATACATGGTTGGCCAAAAGAATCCACTCGCCATTTTTTTGCATGAGTGCGAAATGCCCCATAATGACCTCCATATGGTGATGAATGACATTTCTGAATGATCTGCATGCCTTTCTCTCTTGGTACACATCTTCCGAGTAATCCATCAGCGCATACCCGAAAAGAGGTATGGTGGATCCCATATGTGGAGACGACTTTCATAAATGAGTCTTTTCTTATTCTCTCCCCGTGTGGTACGTAACCTGCAACCATAAAATTGACAATATTCACGTACCAAGGATCTGTCTTGGTCACTTTAAACAAAGATGTCATCTCTTAATGAGTCATTAATAGGTAGTTCATGGGGTTCTTTAAAATACATCCTAGACAAATAATCAGCTACAGGGGTTTTCTATTCCTTTCCTATCTTTAGTTTCCAAATCAAATTCTTGCAAAGAAAAGAATCCATCTTATTAATCGTGGTTTAGAATCTTTTTTTTAGAGCAAATATTTAAGAGCAAAGATGATCAGAATAAACAATTATTTTAGCTCAAACTAAGTAAGATCTAAATTTATCAATAGCGAAGACAATAGCCAAAAGTTCTTTTTCAGTGGTCGTATAATTTAATTGTGCTTCTGTCATTGTCTTGCTTGCATAGGCAATTGCATGATGCGTTTTATCTTTTGTTTGTCCTAAAAACCTGCTCCTACAAAGATAATCACTAGCATCACACATAATCTTGAAAGGTAAAGACCGATCGGGGGGTTGAATGATTGGTGCCGATGTAAGTGCTTTCTTAAGAATATTAAATGATTCTAAGCATTCTTCATCGAACTCAAAAGGTACATCCTTAGCTAACAATCTAGTCATTGGTCTAGCAATTTGTGAAAGATTCCTTATAAATCTACGATAAAAACCACAATAACCAAGAAAGCTTCGACTCCTTTTATATTAACTGGGGAGGTAGTTGTTCAATTACTTCAATTTTAGCTTTATCTACCTCTATACCTCTTTTCTCGACACTAGGTGCCCTAACACTATTCCTTCTCTAACCATAAAATGATATTTTTCCCAATTGAGGACTAAGTGTTTTTCTTCACATCTCTGCAAAACCTTATCTAAATTCTCTAGACAATCATCAAAAGTTTTTCCATAAACTAAAAAATCATCCATAAAAACTTACATGATTTCTTCTATCATATCGAAAAATATATACATCATGCATCTTTGAAAAGAAGCGGGTGCATTACATAATCCAAAAGACATTCTTCTATAAGCATAAGTTCCATAAGGACATGTAAAGGTGGTTTTGCTTTGATCATCGTGGTGGATAGGGATTTGGTGATATCCTGAATAACCATCAAGGAAAGCAACAAGAAAAAATGATTTGCTAGACGCTCTAACATCTCATCAATGAAAGGTAGAGGAAAAAGGTCTTTCTTTGTTGCTTTGTTGAGTTTTCTATAATCTATGCACATTCGCCATCCAAAGGAGTTCTTTTAGGTATTAATTCGTTTTTATCATTTTGGACAACCGTCATTCCTCCGTTTTTAGGTACAACTTGCACAGGACTTGCCCACTCGCTATGCGGCACAGGGGGTATATAATCCCTGCATGTAAAAGCTTTAGAACTTCTTTCTTTACTACATCTCGTATCGCATTTTGGAGTCTCCGCTGAGGCTCTCTTGAAGGTGTAATTTCTAGATTGGTTGGTATACGATGGGTGCAAAGAATAGGGCTAATCCCTTTTAGGTCTTGGAGTGAATATCCAAAAGCAGCTCTATATTTTTTTAAAATAGTTATTAATTTATAAGTCTCTTCATCGAAAGTTTATCACTTATAATCACAGGGATATTCTTGATCATTATTTAGAAAAACATATTTAAGACCAGATGGTAATGGTTTAAGCTCAATAGGAGGCTTAGGTGGCTCTAGTAGTTCATCGAGAGGTTCAGGGTCAATAAGGTCTTCCTCCTCTTCATCGATGAAGAACTGGGTATCATCTTCTAAAACAGGGTAAATAAAATTTTCGAATTCAATAGCCTCAACCTCTTCTATTGGATCTAATTCGGGAAGGGGCTCTGCTTTAAATTTTACTGCATGAGTTATAGGTATCGAAAAGTTAAATCCTTTCCCAAATTGAACATTTAATTTACCATTACGACCTTCTTGAAGAAGTTTTATTATGGGTACTCCAATCATTACATCAAAATCCCACACATCAAAGATATAGAAATTTAGCAAGATGCGGAAATCATTAATAACAATAGGAAGTGCACTCAAAATTCCTAAACTAGGAACAATGTGTCCTGAAAAATTTTTAAATAATTTATTTATAGGAATTAATGGTATGTCTTTTAAGAATTTTCTAGCAAATATATATGACATAATGTTAACTCCTATGATGGGTTATATAAAGCTTCAAAAGGGTATGAATCTACTTGCAACTTTATACTAACCGAGGGTGAATTAAGACGAATTACTTCAGGGGGATTGCTCAGATTCTATCAACCAATCATCACCCAAAATAAAAATCAATTCCCTTGTTATTTCTCTAAGAAATTTTAAATCATCGGGATGCAAAAACTAGAATTGAAATCTCTAGATTGTCAGGGTTGAATAATTTTATGATAAAGTGTTGTATTCCCAAAATTATTAAAGAAATCATCCTCTATTTCAAACATCCACTCAGAATTTGGAATTATCTCATTAGCTAGTTCAGGTTTTAATTCAACTATAGATTGAGATGAATCGGTAAAAGTTCATTTTCAGCTAACTGAGAATATTCTCGCTAGCAACTCTTCTTTTTCTTCGGGGAGATCATTTAAAATATTAGTAAGAATAGTTTTAGCATGTTCAACAGTAATATGCATAAATGCTCCACCCGAGGGCAAATTAAGATATTTCTTATTTCTATCATCAAGGCCTAAAAAGAAATGTTGTAAAAGCATGGGTTCTCGTAAAGCAAGATTAGGTCCGAGAATTTACAAAACCATCAAAACGATCCCAAGTCTTGTCTAGCGATTCATTGTCTAATTGTTTGAATCCTATGATTTCAAATCAAAGTTTAGCGACTTTTTCTACTGGGAAGAATTTAAGACAAAAGTATTTTCGTAATATTTCCCAATCTCCTTGACTACTCTCAACATGGCGATTATACCATTTCTTAGCTCTGCCTCAAATGAAAACGGAAAGAGTTTCCATCTTAAAGTTTCATCGACCATGCCTTTAATGCTCGACATGAACATGTCCGCTCAAAAATCGCTTAAATGGGAATAGGGGTTTTTGCTAGTATTACCGTAAAAGATATGTTCCCCGAACTAATTTAATTAATCCCGGGCGTAGCTCATAGCCGATGATGTGATAGGTTTAGAAGATTCCTTTGGTGGAAGTACGATCCCGATGGTGCTCCATATTGATATAAAAGTGGAGATTCGTTTTCCATAATATATTATATTTTTATTTTTATTTTTTATATAAAGGGATACTATAGACTAAGATAGGCTAAATCAAAATCAGCAAACCGTTCCCGAACGGCGCCAGAAAATGCTTGTTGGTATAAATTAATCGCACCCTAAATAATGATTATAATCGATTATCCGCAAGCGCACATATATACCGATCAAGACTTCACCAAGATCAACCAGGTTTTAATATCGAACCCAAAGGAACAAAAGGGTGAATTATGACCCAAATTAATACTCTTAATCTAAGGGGGTACAAACAATCTAGAAAACTATTGAGAATGAGGAAATAGCTAATGTACTCTAATTCTAACTACCGGTAAACTTTGTATAATATCGTCTTATCGGACAAGTGACCTGAATAGGAGAAGAAACAGAGTAATCTACCTACCGCACACCTATAAGCCTATCAATCCTATCAACGGGAAGTGGACTACGAGGAGGATTCTACGTAGCTATAAAAAGTCACCTACGCTGAGCTACCACTATCCCACCGATCGGGGGACATTCACAAGCAATCATAACCCGCACACCACGCCTACACTACGAATACTACTCTGACCTAGGAGCTACCCAAATCAAAGTACTTAATGTAATATGAGTTGCAAACCAAAGAACGAATATAAACAACTGCTTACTTGAATCGAATGGTAAATACAAAAGTATCTCGTAATACAGACTCCGGCGAGGGAGCCAATCCGCATTTAATACAGCCCCCGAGGATGCTCCGACAAAGCCGGGGGGCTCCTCCGAATCTCTACTCTTCTACTCTATCTCTAATCTCTATCTTGATTGCTAGCCTAGATCTAGTGGATCTCTATCTAAAGCTCTGATTCTTCATCTCTTGATCTGGCCTCCTCTAGGGGGGTATGGCCCTCCTTTTATAGCCTGGTGGGATTGATACGCGTCGTTGGATCAAACCGACGTAGCAAGCGGCCAGGATGACTCCTCAGAGGCGGTGGAGGAAGGTTCCGTAAGGGGGCGGCAAACCCTAACCCTAGGGGCCGCCGGCGCAGGGTGGGGCCGCCTGCCCCACTTGGCGGCCGCTGGCCCCCCGTTGCTTTGGGTGTCTTCGAGTATTCCCGAACCCTCTCGGGCGATGTGCTTGCGTCGCGATCAAGTTTCATGGTAAATTGGCACTTAAATCCCTCTTTTTAGGCTTTCCCCGAAAATTCACTGAAAAATGCACAAATCACCAAAACTAGTGGAAATTATCAGTGGTAACCCTATTCTTATCATATAGTCATGTCTCGGGGAGTGGTAATTGCTAATAAATTTTGGGCGATAACAGGTGTCAACAATTACCCCCACACTTAGGCTTTTGCTCGTCCCGAGAAAAAGGTTGGTTTTGGCAAAACGGGTACACATTCAATGCTTAGCTTGGAACTTAAATTATATAGCACTAGTCTAGTTATCATGCATTGTGAAAATTTTAAAGTATCTATCATGAATCCTCAAGTGATTGCGGAGTAAGAGAGCTTAAGATTGATTACTCTATCAGTTATTTCGGTAGTTATTCGAGTATTTCTTTTAGTCTTTAATTATGTTATTTTTATTCAGTTTAGCTGTAGGATAAGTAGAACTTAAAGTTTTCTTTAGCTCATTATTCAAAAAAAAATAAATGAATAAATGATGATGAATGAAGTGATTAATTACCTGCAATTGCTTAGCATTTGAATTTAAAATTCTCCTATGAATTATATGAAGTTTATCTATCCTGATAATTTATTTTGAAACCTGATATCTGTGGGTAGCATAAGACTTTTAATTAAATCAAAGTAATTGATAGATATGATATAAAAAGGTTTGAGCTGCTGTTTATTTCATTCTCGAGTGATATCTAAACTCCGACATTTTCAAATTTAAAGCAATTGAATAATTTGCTCCGCTAATATGGTTTAAGTAGACTATTCTGTTATGCAGTCATGACTAAATTTACATGCACAAAAAAAGGGTTTTGCTTTATGTACAAATTCTCTCTTAAAAGTCTAAAAGAGAGTGTGGGCTATAAAATTAAAAGATGCCATACCACGTAAGTATGAGCCCAAAAGATGCCATATCAAAAGGGTATGTGCCAAAATAAAAGAAAGAGAGTAAAACAGGGGTGCAAAGACACCCGCCTGAGAGAAAAAAATGGGTACAAAAAGTATCCGCTGGGGAGATAGCCCACACTTCTCAGAAAGACAGAAAAGAGAGAATATTGCATAAGGGTCTGAAAATATAATCTTTTATATCACTAGCACATTCAGTCATAATATATAGCTTAGTAGTCCACTTAAATCTTGTTAGTAGATTCTCATTGTTTTTGAAATAATAATATATACATACTTAAAAGGAAGAGAAAAAAACTGAGTACTGCATGAGCAAAGAATGAAATAAATAGTGCTTGCTTGATTATTCTATCTTTCAATCACCCAAGATTTAATTAAAGTTAAAGAAGCCTCACGGTTGAAAGGAATGAGAATAAGATTGAAAGGTAGACTAATGTAATTTAATCCGGAGAAGAATTTTAAATTCATTGCTTGAGTATTTGTTGAAAATTATACATATGAAACCCTAAAATTTTATTTCAAGTCAACTTTGCTAAGGGACTAGCAAAGACTTAGCTTGGGGGTATTGTTGACGGCCATTAAGTACACATTTTATACCGTCAACTATCACTTGGAAAGAACAAAAAATAGAAACATAGGGGTTATTAATGACAAATTTCACGAAGTTTTGGTGAATTGTCTATTTTTCGTGGAATTATTCGTAAAAGCTTAAAAGAGGGATTAGAGTGCATATTTTCCACAAAACTTAACCGCGACGGAAAACATCGCCATCCGGACCGGAAGGATCTAGAAGACACCCGAAGCAATGACCCGAAAGCAGACTCAGTGGGGGCCGACAGGCCCCACCATGGCGCCGCCAGGCCCCCTGAGGCTAGGGTTTGGCCTCCCCATCTGGAAGCTTCCTCCACCGCCTCCCACGGTGCATCTTGGCCCTTGGTTAAGTCGGTTTGATCCTGCGGCACGCGTTCATCCCACTGGGCTATAAATAAAGAGGCAGACCCCCCTTCAGAAGAGAACCAATTCATTCCTCCTGCTTCATTTGTCAAGAGTAGACAGAAGTTAGGGTTTCCAGAGATTAGAAGTAGAGCTCTAATTCTTCATGTTCTTAGTTTAGGCGTCTTGCAAGGTTCAAGTAGAGTTGGGCGCTACGCTCGGGATTCCAGATCTGTTCGTCTGGAGATCGGTAATTTTATCTTGTATCTCATTATGACTTTGCTCTACTTTAATATATTGCTATTTATTCAGTTCTTAGTTTATTCTAGTTGCATATTTGATATAGTTGTGATTGATGATGATTATTGTCGTATGACCGTAAAGCGCCTGATTCAGTACTTGAGTGAGTTAGGTGGTATGCATTATGTAGACATGGTGTCTAGATATATTGTGTACCTACGGAGGCACCCTGATGTGCCGGGACGTGTGGTAGTCCACGCATGTGACAGCTGCGTTGGTTCCTCCTCAGTAGTCCACCCCCCGTACGTAGGACTAGCAGAGCACGGTCGCGAAGGAGGTGACCCTTGTGTCTTAAAATCCTCATTAGTTGATGCTCCTTATGATGTTTTCTGAGTTGGTTATACTATAGATGAGAATGTGTAATATGGCGTAGGTCGTAGGCTTTATATTTAGTAATTACATAGGTTTCTTTTTACTCTAGCCGAATCGCGAGATTGTTTTACTACTTTAGTGAGTCTCTATATTCTATCTCTGAAATACCATTTACCTCATTTACTCAGTTATCATTTATCATATTATTGACTATTTATTGCTAAAGCATTAGTGTAATTGGCTATGATAGGTCTGCACATTTATATTCTTCTCAGTCCTTATAAATTGCTTACTCTAAATGAATAGAAGTGCTTTTTATCCTTTTGGCATAAAATAAATAAACGATACTGAATACTTTCCGGGTGAAATGCTACAATAGGAGAATTATCTCGTGCGCTTTAAGGATATATTCTATAATATTATTATTAGAGTCGGCGTGTAGATTATTTTTATCCTTGGTTTTTGGCATCATGTTAGGGATGACAACTTAACGCTGAAGTGATGTTAAAATTACCAACAGTCTAGATGTTAAAAATTAATGATGATAAACAATACATGCACTATTAATCTAAATGTGCCTTGGCTTTTTATCTTTTCATCGTTGGTCAATTTTTTTTGGTATCTTACGAAATAATTATATAGTATATAGGTTGATTATGTATAAAACCTTTGCATGCATATCAATCAAACAAGGGTTTACACTACGTCTCGAAAACATTGTTCTTCTATTACTGTAATGATATAAAGCCATGTAGGCCATGACGCCATGTTTGGTAGGGTGTCATATTCTCTAATTCCGTTTAAAGATATTATTTCTCTTGTAGTTTTGTGTACTTTGTGTGTGTGTATGACCCACTGTCCATTTTAGAGTTCACACACACACACACACATGTAAGGAGCAGAATACTTTTTCTTTAATGCATGGAGTAGAATACTTTGTGTATGACCCACTGTCTATTTCAGAGTACATCTGGGGCGTGTTTGGCAGCGGGCCTGAGGGGTGGCTCGCGCTCTTGGGCTGCAGCAGCGCGTGTTTGGTTTGCGTGGCCCATTTGGTGGCTTGGCTCCCATGGTGCTTTTTCCCTCCCTCAGCCTGGCTCTAGGGAAACGAATCCCCCCTTCGTTTTTTTGGAGCTCAGCCACGCGGAGCTCGTGGCGGGTGATTTGGGGGCGAATCTGGAGGTTGGCGGGCGGCTCGCGCGGTTTCAGTGAAATATCCGCGCGCGCTCCCGCCGCTTGGTCCCCCGCCTCTAGCGATTTTCACCGCCTTTATATCCCCCCTCGGCCCGCTTCAATCTCTTCTTCCTCTCGCCACTTTCTCCACCCACTCCCGTGAGACACCGGCGGTGTTCGTGTGCTGTGGTGACCGGTGAGGCAGGTCTCCTTGTCCGTCTACATCCTCTCCGTTTCGCCGCGGTGGAGCCGTTACCTCCGTCGGCGCGGTACCGGACGCTGTGCTGGGACTCCGGGAGGCGACGTCTTCTTCGTTCCGTTCGGTGCTGGGGGCTCTGCTGGACCAGATCTGCTTCCTCTCCGTCAGGATCTGCTTCCTCTTCCTCGCCTTTGCATCTTCTCACCGGATCCGTGTTCGTCTTCTGTTGCTAGGGTTTGTGTGTTCCCTTCCCCCTCTGTATTTTCTTTTGACTATGCTAGGGTTTCTTGTTCACTGAGTAGCATACAGTGGATCGTTGGTTCTTTTGTTCTAGTACTGCTTCATGTTGGTTTACTCGTTGTTTGTTGCTGCTACGTTGCTGTTGTTTTGTTTCTTGGTCGATGATGATGTCTTGTAGCACTAGAAATGTTGGTTTACTTGATGTTGTTGCTGCTACGGTGCTGTTGTTTTGTTTCTTGGTCGATGATGATGTCCTATAGCACTGGGGGGCATGTTTGACAATGCAGCCGTGCTTTAATTGAATGACTGATTGTACACTATCATGTTGAGGCCACCCAGGGTGTTATGAACTTTATGTTTTGTTCATTGTTCATGCATGTAGATGGATCCTCCGTAGGACCGTGCTCTGATGTCCTCCCAGGCTGCTGCCATGGTTGTAGTCAAGGTCTCTTTTGTTGCTACTGGGGTTAGGAGGTCCTCACATGAGCCAGATCCACTGATGTACACCCTTACCATCGATGATGCCGCAAAGATAGGAAGCGCATATTGCAAGCCATTTATTATTCCAGTGATGCAGATTGTCTGTCCATGTTAAGGATGACCAGAGCCCCTTTTTTGCTCTGTGTGATCTGTTTAGGACTAGGGGCCTTGTACCTGAGAGTCATGGCTGTAGTGTTGAGGAGCAGGTTGCTATGTTTCTCCATGTAATTGGCCACAATCAAAGATTTGGGGTGGTTCGGCAATCATTTAGGAGGTCCATTAAGACTGTGCATAGGCACTTTCACCAGGTCCTGTATGCTATTGGAAAGCTAAGGAGTGAGATGATAAAGCCACCTAGCACTGCCATCCATCCCAAAATATTGGGCAGCCATAGATGGAACCCTTACTTCAAGGTAAATTTATGAGCCTGACTGCAGGGAGTACTTACTGGACCATGCACCACATGACTTACACCACTTTCACATACTTTGTTTTAGGACTGTATTGGTGCCATTGATGGCACTCATGTGTTGGTAAGGGTGCCTAGACACATGCAACAAGCTTTCAGAGGTAGGAAGTCCAACCCAACCCAGAATGTCATGGCTGCTGTGGACTTTGACCTCAAGTTCACTTATGTTTTGGCTGGATGGGAGGGCTCTGCTCATGATGCCCTGATCCTTGCTGATGCCATTGAGAGAGATGATGGCTTTGTAGTCCCACAAGGTAACTTAATCGTAGCGCACAATACATTTAAGGGTTTAGATTTGTTTCACTTTCACCAAGACAATGTTGTCTACTGCTATAGGTAAATTCCACCTTGTAGATGCAGGATATGCATGCCGCACTAGTTTCCTACCTCCATACAGGGGGTCAGGTACCACCTCACTGAGTATGGTAGCAGGAACCACCCTACCAATGCAAGGGAACTGTTCAACCTGAGACACTCTTCGCTTAGGGTCCATGTTGAGAGGGTATTTGGTGCTCTCAAGGGGAGGTTTAGAATTGTAGACAATAAACCTTTCCACCCTTACAAGACCCAAGTCAAGTTGGTAATTGCCTGCTGCATTCTGCATAATTGGATCCTGGGATTTGGCATGGATCAGTTAGTGCCAACTGAAGACTGGGTGCCTCCTAACCAGTGCCAATCCTAAGATTCGAAGGGCCCTCTGGCGAACTTGTTGTGACGGCCCCTCTAGACTATATATAAAATCTTATAATATATATAAGTCTTAATTTTTCTTGCAAAGCAAAATGAAATCCAATGATATATTTTAAATTTAAAATGTCTAATATTTGTCGAGGAACAACAAAGACAAAAAAATACCTTAAGGAAGAATATAATTTTATAATATCCATTGCTTCTTATAAAAATATATTTCTTCGTGCATTTTTTGATGCAAAATCATCAAGGACAGTATTAAGATTAAAAGTGTCCAATATCTCTCTCGATGGTAAATTCGGATTAAAAAGTAATAAATAGGAAAAAAAAAAAAAACTAGGGCCCGATCGACAATTTGGTGAGAAGCGGAGATGGCCCCCGCTCGCTTTGCCTCCGTCGTGCGTCATTCATTGTTCTCCGATCTCCGCCACAGGGCCTCCGACGCCGTCACGTGCGGCGAGAGCAAGTCGCAACTCCACAAAATGACGATGCGGGCGTGCGGCGCTGCTCCTTGCCTTCTATCGTGGTGAAACCGAAAAAGGCACGCATAAAAAGACCGGCACTACTTGCTTGCTTCTTGTTGGGCCAAAGACTACGCATAAGCGCCACGACGTTGGTATATAGGGCCTGGGGGTTTGTATACATAGGCTTGGGCCCCTCTCCAGCTTGGGCCCTCGGCCGTCGCACACCCTGCCCCTCCCCTAGGGCCGGCACTGCTCCTAACCACCATGACTCCCAGCCTGTTGGGGACCTGCTGTCCCAAGACTCTGCTGGGATGGCAGGCAGAAGAGACGCCATCCGTGCAGCAATGTGGGAGGGTAGGAGGACATCTAGGACCTGATGCAAGCATGTTTGTTCATTTCATAATCAGTTTGTAGTACCCCCTGTGGTGGAACACTTGGTAGTTGTATGGTTTTGTAATAATATGTGGACAAAGCTGAGACCAATGATGCTACTTTATGTTTGTACTGTTGACTTCAATCTTTTTATGTCATCCTATGTTTTAGCACAACTCATTTCATTTGTTGCTGCCTATGATCCAATGTTGCTTATGTTTCTATATTTATTTGCTGCTGTTGTCTAAGTGATGCTATTATTATTTCATTGGCAACTACAGTTAGATGGCTGGTGTTCCTGTTGATGTTGTTGGTGCTGAGGGGGGGTTTGTGCCTCGCCGGCCGACCTCCCGAACCACACCAAAGTTGATGCAGCTTCTTTGTTAGTGCTTTGGTGCTCCGACTCCCCGCCGTTGTAGCACCACCGCCCCCAAATTGTTATCAATGGTGGTGGTGGGCCTATGAGGTGGAACAACAACAGTAGTGGCTTTGTGCTTAGGAGGATGGCATAGATACTCAGTGATGGTAGTAGGCCTGACAAAGTGTTTAAGGATAAGGATGTGAACCACGTAGCCAAGATGCTAAAGGAATACAATGGGGAGGTAGTGAGCCCAACTCAGGTGTATAACCACCTAAGAAAGTGGAGGCAGAAGTGGGCTAAGGTCTACAAGCTCAAGGAGCTTAGTGGTGCCTTGTTTGACTCTGACACCAACTCCATCATGCTTGACTTAGAGCACTACCTAGGGCATTGCAAGGTAGCACACTATAATTAACTTGTTGCATACTTTATGTACTCCATCTGCCTTTACCTGCTGTCCTAAATCTTTTACACACACTGCAGGATCACCCTAAGGACTCTGAGTTTCTTAACTGCCCTATAAGGTTCTATTCTGAGATGGAGACCATCTTTGGCCACTCCATGGCAACTGGTAGGTTTGCAGTAGGATCTGGGGAGCCCCTAGGAGTCAATCAGGCTGACAGTGCTGCTGCCAATGTTGAAGGCAGTGCCTTCAAACATGTGGGTCATGACAAAACCCACCTGGAGGTGGGTGAGGGCAGCAAGGCAACAGAGCTGCTGTCATCCTAGGTTGGTGGCAAGAGGAAAAGGACCAACTTCACTGAAGATGAGATGCTTATGCTGACCAACATGAGTGATGCTGTCAATAATGTAGCTAATGCACTTAGAGAGACCGGGTCCAAAATTTCATGTTGATGCAGACCTCTACCTGGCTATGATGGAGATGCCTGATTTCACTAAGGAGGCTCTCATTGTGGCTTATACATTTCTGCTAGACAACAAGTCCCAGGGCAGGGGTTTTGTGGGGATGAATGACAGGCACAGGGCCCTTTGGCTTAGGACTTTCCTGGCCAAGAACTACTACATGTAGTGGTTCATGCCCACATATGGGGGTTGACTGTTGAGATGTATAGTTCCTCCACCCCCCTACTCCACTCTCTCTCTTCTTTTGACAATAGCTAGGACTCACTGGGCTGTAGACTTTTGTGCAGATAGGTTGGCTGACTAACACCTATGGTTTTGGGTTTGTTTCTGGGAGGGTGCTTCACTCACTGTGTGCCAAAGGGCACCTGGTAGATGGTATGATGCCTGAGATGTTGGGCAAGACATGGAACTTGTTGTAATGAACCATTTTCAGCCTCTGTTGGCTGGTATGCTTGTGAACTATTTGCAGCCTCTGTTGGCTGAATATGTTGTTATGTATTTGCTGCCTATGTCCCCTCATTTGGTTTCCATGTTTTTCTGATGTGTTCTATGTACCTGGTTTTTTATGTTTGTTTGGTATTGGACACTTTTTATTTCACTTTCTGCTTCTTTCAGTGTGAAGTGCCTATTTCTGTGGGAGTACAAAGAGGCCTATGATGCAAAACTACAAAATTCTTATGAGGTGGCTGCCATTTGTTTGTGTTGACAGGTTTTGCTGTACTGTTTTATGAATTGCTATATTGTCTACTCATTTGGTCAACTTAGATTTTCATATGCACCAGCCTGGTCTTTTTGCAACATGTTGCCTGATTTCATAAGCTTTGATGTTGTAGTCGTGGCCTTTTTCCAACAAGTTGCCTGGTCTATTTTGTTTTTTATTTGGCTGGCAGCCACCTATGATGTTACTACTTATTAAGCTGAGGCCAATGCTTTAATTAATGTTTATGCCAATGATGTGAGGAGATGATGTTATTAGTATGGCAGGTGGTGCACACTGATAAGGTATTTGGGATCTGCAACAAGTTAACCAACTTTGCTGCAGATCTTCAAGTTCCTTACTAGTGATCATCACCTTTGAACTGTAATTTCTGCACTGAGGCAACTATTAGTAAGCTTTACATGACAGAGGTACATTACATGTGAGGCCAATGATGCAAACTGTTGTTTACCTTTCATGGATGTCATCCAATCTGGGCTTTACCCGGAGTGCGTAGCAACTGCAGGCTTACTACCTGCCTGATGGCGTGCACTCCGGGTGGGCAAGGATTGCATGGCAGTCATGAGCTTGTTTGTCAGATGCTGAGGCCTATACTGTGTTGTGTTGACTTGTTGGCATACTTTAGGGGTACTGGCCAATGATGGATTAGGACAACATACACAATATAAGGGCCTGTTTGCTTTTGTCTCATGATGATCATAAACACCATATGAAACATCCATGCCATGGCACCAGATTCTTCTTTCTTAGCTGCTGCCATTGCATGGATGTTCACATGGTTTCGTGGTCTTCATGAATATGGGCTATACTGCTATTTTCTGTATTGTAATGAACCTTGCAGGCCCTACTTTGTTTCTTAGATCATAACTGAGGTCAATTTTCTTTCATTTCTATGCCAATGATGTCAATGTTCAATCTCATTTCTGTTGAGTTCAATCTGACTGAGGCTGAACCATTCTTAGATGGCTTGGTACGTGGTTTTTCACGGGAGGAAGACTGGTGTCTTTGAAACCTGGGCACAGTGCAATGCACAGGTTAGCGGCTTTAGCCACTGCTCCTTCCAGAGCTATGGTTCAAAGGAACAGGCTGAGGAAGCATTTGAAGAGTTTAAGAAGTATGTTCATGAAACATATTTTGACAATACCTCTTTTTCTAAGCCCCCAAAAACTGTGCCAGGTAAGTATGAATGGAAAAATGTGGCAGTTGTATCCCTGCTTGTCCTACTGACTGCTGTTTGGGTGAGGCTATGTTCTTTCAGCTGCAATTGAGCTGCTTTGGCCGATGATGACATTAACATTCCAATTGGATGAGCTGATGGTGTTTATCCCTGCCTTGTTTTCTGTTTGTTGTGTACTCTTTCAATGTATGTTGGCAAATGGACATGCTTTTACTTATCTGATGTTGTTGGTCGTCCTTTTCGTAGATAGCAATGACTCCTCAATTCAAACTTAATTATGTCTGAGGCCTGTTCTTAATTATCTGTAAAATTTGCATAATGTTGTATTCAATGTTGGCAAAGATGACTGTTGTGGTAGTTGGGCTGCATGTGTGCAGCCCGGCCGCAAAACCAAACACTTGCCACAAAGTGGCGGTTGAGGTAGTTGGTCAGGGGCCACATTACTTTTCCCCGAACCAAACACAATCTCATTTGGGCCTGGTCCTTTTTGAGCCGGCTACCAAACATGGTGGCTTGTCCCAAACCGGCTTGCCTCTCGCCACCGTGGCCTGGCCGCCGGGCCTGGCTCCTCCACCCCACCGCCAAACACGCCCCGATTTCGGCAAAGAAGAAACCATATCTATATCCCTTCCAAACATGGCCTTAGCCACGGAGTAAAATAATAGAAAATTGTGAAGATCACTAAAAAGGGTCATCCTCAAGGAATAGAAGATTAGAAAGTAATAATGGTGGTTGGCACTTGGTTGCATTGTGTAGTACCTTTCATCCATACATGCCAGAATCAGGAGCGCTATCTACTAGTGAGGATGAGTCTAATCCAAACTTGCTTCCTTTGTGACTGACGTGATGTTTCAGCTGCATTTTCGTGGCAGTGGGCACACACACGTATTTGTGCGGCTGTAGTGTGTGTGTGCTCTGGAGCCGGTTGCTCATCTGCATTGCTCTTCCATTTCACTTCATACTAGTGGCAAGGCGCGCGCCCGCGCGCCTGCGAGTGAATGGCGAGATCATGTGTGTCCTTGCACGTGTAGAAGAAATGCGGGTTTAATGTAGCATCAGCTAAATAGTATATGTTTCATTTATTGATTGGAAAATAGGTCAGAGGAATTTATAAATTTACACATGGGTTTAACCTTGCAGAAGGTAAATAGTAGCATATAAGGATATTTTCATGTGGCGTTGGAATAGATTTAGTATATGGTTTGCATGTATTTTACAAAGTGGATAACAGAATGTTAATCTTGAGTCTATTCCAATAGCTAGATATGGTTGTTGGTGAGTCTTCCCACCTAACGTGAGAAGTCATACTCATATTCTGTGTTATGTTGTTGTAGTGTTGTGGTTTCTGAACCGGGTGATGAAGCTGGCAGCTGCAGAGAACATAACATTTTATCAACTGGGATTAAGTAAAAAAAAACGTTGAAGAACAAATTGTGATCATATTATGATTACTGTTTTTTCCGGACTAAGAATTATAACAATATATAAATTAGTATATACTGGAAATAGTTTGCCATTTAGCTCTCACATGAACGATATAGGTGCCAAGTATATTCCGCAACATTTTAAAGACAAACGGAATTGTATGTTATATTGTCCTCAACACCTAAACTAAATGCATGCGTAAAATTGATAAATACTATAGAATGTTAATATATTTTAAAGGAGGACTATTGTATATGACTAAGGGAAATAGACTGAGACAAAAAGGGCACCAACCTGAAATATCAAGCCATAAATTGATCTGGAATTAAACCAGAAACAGAACAACTAATAGCTGCCTAGGAAGCCATTTTGTGAGGTAAAGTATGAACTCCTACAAATTACAATTACCGGCTGCATGGGACCACATATAAAGTTGGAACGGATTCAGTAAAGCACAGGAGACAAATATGTACATATTCCTGTTGGCCTAGGTATATCTTTTTTTTTTAGATTGGTCCATATCTGTCTAGTTTTGTTATTTTATAAATTGGGTGTGTTTTTGACATTTCGCAGGCAGTAGATTCCTTAAATTGATAAGCTGATATTTTTTTCTGAAGGCAAGCTAAGAAATAGCGTTTGCACTTAAACATTGGCATAGTAATCTTAGCTTGTATTTCTGTTATTCAGATAGATGGAACTTGAACTGAATATGGAGATAGCCATTAGGAGTTAAAAACTGGAAATGAGCAGACATTTTTTTTTTATTCCAATGAACTATGGGTAACTGGGTAAATAGAGACTATTATATATGTCAATGTTACGCACACCAATCAATGAACTAATCAACTTCGAACTCATTGGGTAGGTAAAGCATTAGTTTTTAGCAGTGTTTTATAAAACAATCAACCTTCACTGTAACAATTTTTTTGAGGGAAAATATATAAAAGAACTATTCCGAGGAATGGAACACCACTATTCTGAGGGATCATCATACCTTTGACAGAACAAAACTGCAAGAAACATTATTGAGTAGGACAACTGCTAGACTTGGAAGAATGAAGGACTAAATATGGTTCATCTTGCATCAGAGATAAGGGAATCTACATTCAAGTAAAGGATAAAACAAATTAGCCAATTGGTTTACAATCTGATGGCATAGGAAAGTCCAAAATTACTGCAGAACCAAGCAGAGCAGTCACCAAAAAAAAGTAGACCAAACCAGTTATTCTGAAGTTAGTCAACCCCTGTTGGTTATCCAACAGCCCAAGGAAGTAAACATACCATGGAAACAAACAATTAAGTCCAGTGCATATGCAATGACTAATAGTGCAGTTCTATTTAGCATGGCCTAATTGAAAAACAGAAACAAAAATCAATTGGGAGGTATGTTAACCTTTGCCTAGGCAATATCACAAATATTATCAGCTACTAAAAGGGCCTGCCAAAACAAACCAGAAGAGACGAAGATAGAAAGAAGAAGCAAGCAAAGTGATTGAGTGACAATGTGACATTAGTATATGACCCATCAGGAAAAAAAGGACAATCAGTTTTACATGCATATAGCACTCGAGTCTGCAGTGAATCTGAAGTAGACTGCAGCACATAGGAATGAAATTTCTGATATAGAGAATGCAGTACACTTGAAAATAGGATTTAAAACAATTAAAGATTCTCGGTCAATCAAAGTTTGGATGAGCATTTGAGCTCATTAGAAATAATTTCAACATTAGTGGGACTGACACTGATAGTAAAGATAATCTCAACATCGGTAGAACTGATCGAATGCTACAGAAAAAATTGAATAAAGAAGAATAAATCAAAGTTCCAATAGGGGGTGAAACCCATAATCTTCCATAAGAAAAATGGAGGATGTAACTGTCTGCTTATTGTCCAAACAAATAAAAAAACTGATAAGGACTACAGAATAATATGATTGATCTTAGAAGCAATTTAATTCGCTGACAATTTCAGAAGTTATTTTGCCTGGCAAGACTAAATCAGCGGGGATTTGGACATAAGAAAGGTAGATATCAGTGCATGAGCCATAACTGGTTGCTGCAAGGCTGCGAAAAAATAGAGGTAAACAAAGATAAGCAGAACAATATTTTGCATGTTGTGACTGTCTCCTGAGATTAGACAAGCTTACGGTGTCATTTCTGAAATCATACGCCTCAAGCATAGGATAGTTCAATGCATTTGGCAAGCACCGGTGGTTGACATTCTAAGTCTGTGTGAAATGAATGGAACATCAGTTCCTCAGTAGCTCAGTAATTTCCAAGGTTCAATAGAAGTGAAGAAGTACCTGAGAGGGATCGATCTCAAAAGAATTTGTTTCGTCGCCTTCAGATGCAACAACAATCTTCATTAAGGTGGGCAATGAATAGGATGTACCTTTACCTTGAAGCAGCTGTCTGTCCAAATGTAAACATCATGGTTGATAAAATAGCAGAGCCCTACACCAACACTATTCTTTCTAAAAAAAATAGTTATATGAACTACTATTTTGGTTTTTATTTATAGGCACATGTGTGTTACCTGATATACGCCCAGACACTCCAAGGCATGATCTGGCATGGCTGTAGAGTAGTTAAAATAATCAAGAGTTAGACCAAAAAGAATACCCAATGAAACAACCAAATAAGCAAAGGATCATAATCAATCGGATGGCATGAGTATAAACACATCAAAGCAGCTCAGGTTGGGGGCCTTGCCTGCAGCACCAAGGGGGGGAGGAAATCAAATGTGAAAGGTAAAATAAATTTCGGCTCTTCAGTCCATATCATATTAGTGGACCAGGTTTCTGTGTTTAAACCAAAAGCTTTTTCCCAAGGTACTAACATATATATATATATTGTAAATGTAAAGGCCTCTCTTTGATTTAGCCTCAAGTGGTGGTCAATAGTTACCACCTTTGTGCATCTTTTTCAGACTGTATTCTACTGCCATATCATTGACTGATTGCAAAGCACACTTCTATTGCTCTGAAGCAACATAGCAAACCCATAAGTATGATGGAGGAAACTTCATATCTATAAGCATCTGTGATTCATGCAGTGATTCATGCAGGTGGTAGACTTTTTTGTTTTAAAATCCAAGCATGTAGATTTAATCTAAAGATTTTCATTGCAGCAATGGAAAATCGTCCACTATGATCTGTAAGCCCCTCGTGGTCTAGTTAGGACAATAAAGAATTGTTATGCATGGTAAAGCAGATGCATGAAGGAGAAATTTATGCCCAATTTTATTTTCATAGGTATGGGAGAGAAAAAACTATGCAAGTTCAGATTCTTCTAGTACTTGTGTAGAAGGAAACTTTGGTACCTTTATAAGATGTTTCTATAAGTTATGAGATTTTGGGCTGCTTATGCAGGTGCATGAGCTGTATTTCATAAGGTTTTATTCTGGATGAATACAGCTACGTAAAACCGAAAAGGCCAGGGGAGGTTGCAAGAGCAGGATGAACAAATCCTTGTGGAAAGCAATTGGGAACCTAATCATGGTTTTCACAGATTGCATCTTGCATCTGATTGTTGAGGTTCAATCTTAGGACATGAAAATTTCTCTCGGATGGTGAAACATACATATGCATTCAGCCTATATTCCCAACTTATATGAGAGTTCCTTTTGAAGATCAACAGCCCATATTCCCAACTTATTCTAACTCATATAAAAATTTATTTTGATTTGGGGGAGGAGGCACGTGACAGACGAGGAGGAGAAGAAGAGTGTCTGTTTATAAACTAACTGAATCATGACACTCAAGTTCACGACATGGTGAACCAAATGGGATAACCAACAAATTAAGACCATGGATCCCACATGCACCGATGACCTCTCAACCTAGAGCTGCACTGCCGGACCAAGAACAGAGTGCAAAAGCACTAAGAAAAGAAAAAGGGTCTAGTGAAAAATTGAAGAAAACTCGATCAAATCAAAACCAAACACTTCCAAACTTTGCACAGGTGATGTCCACTACATAGGTAAGCTATTCGCAAGAAATCATGGCCCAATTCCAATTCTACAATCGGGAATTTCACATCATGTGTAAAGTACACAGTTTTTTCCCCAATACGAAATCGAAACCCAGTAAAAATCCTAACCCTAGAAGAGGCAACAGAAGGAGTCAAGCGGCTTCAGCGCTACAGGCCGGCCAACGCCGGCGAGCTGCCTCACCGGAGGACGGCCGGCATGGGGCACCACCAGGAGAGCTGAGAGAGAGGTGTGTGGAGTGAAGGAGGGGGATAAGCCGCCGAACCACAGCTGCGCCCACCGCCGGTGCCGCCGCTGCTCGGCCAGGGGGGCCTGCCGCGCCCGGCGCCGCCGGCCGCCGCCGCCGCTTTGGCCGCCGCCCATCGGCCGGCCCGGGGGCCGCCGATCGGGAGGGGGGGGAAGGGATAGGAGCGGGAGACGGCGGCGCCTCCGCCGGGTCCGGGAGAGAGCACGAGCTTTTTTTTTTTTTTTTTTCGAGAAGTCTCGGAACCAGAAGCTAGAGCTGGCATATATATTTGCGGCTCCGGATTCACACCAGAAGCTAATGAGAATCCAGGGAGAAGCCGAATAAAAGGAGGTGAAGACCTAGAATCCGCTTCAGAAAGAAGCCGCTTCAAGGAATCTGGGACGTCGATTTAGAAGATCGAATGGCTGGAAAAATTTTAGACGACGTGGCCACCATGCCTGGCGAGGAGCTTGTGCAACTTTTATGTTTTAGATACACACACACACACACAATAAAAAAAATGCTTTTACTGCATGTACGCACCCTGAGGGTTTCTCTGACCCTATAGAGAGAGGATGCATGGATGGGTAATCAAATCAGAGGCTCGATCCGAGCTGGGTGGGCGCGGCGAGCGGCGTCGCGGCAGGGCTGGGCACCGGCGGCGAGCGGCAGACGGGGCACGTCGGGTGCAGCCGCAGCCACCGGTCGACGCACAGCTGGTGGAAGGCGTGCGCGCACTCGGGCAGCACGCGGAGCACGTCCCCGGCGGCGTACTCGCCCAGGCACACCGCGCAGCACGTCGCTATCTCGGTCGCGGAGCCGCCGGTGGTGGTGTTCGTCGTGGTCGTCGGCGGCGGCGGCGCAGTTTTCCTCGCCTCTCCCGCCGCCGCCGCTTCCTCCTCGCCGTACACCACCTTGGGCAGCGCCTTGAGCGCCGCCTCGTCGAGCCCCGCCTCGATGTCCACCTCCACGGCCACGGCCACGGCGGTGTCCTCCTCCCGCGCGCGCTCCGCCGCTGCCGCCGTGGCCATCGCGGGCGCGGCTGCTGGCGCGCACGTCCGCAGCAGAAAGGCTATGGTGACGACGGCCATGATGCTGACGACGGTGAAGGCGATTTCCAGCTCCACCATCGATCCCGCCGGCCGGCCGGCGTCCCCCTAATCGGAGTCGCTAGCTAGCTGGGCCGACGACGCACAATGGATCGGCGGGAGCTTCTCAATTTCAGCTGGTGCAGGTTGATTGCAGTAGTATATCGTGCAGTGTGTGAGCTGACTAGAGTGCGTGGTTGGGCTTTCATGGCGAAAGGTCGTCACGAAGAAGAAGTAACCGTGTGACGTGATGTGAGACGACGCCGACCTAGGCGACGACGACGACGAATGCAAATCTGACTTTTCATGCGTAGTTGAATTGAGAAGTGTTTCACAGTAGTTGTGCTCTGGTGGGCAGTCTGATGAATTTTCAAATGATGGTGTATGGAAAGGCTTCGTTTGGTTGTCGGACGTACGATGAGTCATGACATGTGTGCTGGACTGCCTTCCATGTCAAACTTACAGCATTTTTGCATACAAGACGCGTGTACAAGTCCATTTACACGGTAAACTATTTCTCGTTTACATGTTGTGGCCTGGTCGCATTGTGTCGATTTGCAATTAATTTTACCGTTCCTATACTACTTCCTACCACCATAAATATAATAAATATTCATATTCATTTAACGAATTTCCATCAAAATACGATATTAATCAAGATGAATATAGGTCGCGAAAGTACCTATTTATTTATGAAAAATATGAGTGAGTAATACTAGTCTTTACGTTGCCAAAGTATCTAATTATTTAGAGCAACTCCAAGAGAATCTCTATATCATATCCTTTCTAATTGTTAGAAATAGAGATTTTGTTAAAAATTACCCTCCAAGCCTTCTTAATTGGTTATCTAAATATAGTCTTATTCTACTTCAGTTTATCACTAACCACAAAGATGGAGTGAGCTTGACTCTCTAAAATACACAAAAGAAAAATTGTTCAAAAGTGATGTTTTCTGGAAGGTTAAGATACATATACATTTAATAAAGATTAAAGTGTTTCTTTGGCACCTTAAAAAAATTTAAGTCGTTTTAACCAAGGATATCTTATCAAAAGAAAACCAAGGATAGTTTGGCAAAAAAGGGTTAGGGGTTGAAAAAAATATATAGTTTTTGTAACTCGATGGAGACCGCTCGATCATCTATTTTTTATTATCACTTGCATTGGTGAGGTCCTTCAATTAATTTTTTAGCAAAATTGGTTTTTTTAGAATTACACAAGACAACGCAGAAACACGTATGCACACTCATCCCTATGAACACACGCACGCAAACCCTACCCCTATGAGCACCTCCGGGGATCGAGCCGACAGATCCGAGATTCCCCGGTCACCACCATCGGCCTCGACGTTCTTACCACTTAAAGCATAACGCCGATAAATTCTGGAAAATCCCAGTAAAGGTGCGAACACCAGGATTTAATTCCTGGTGGGTAGCGTCCCACTGGACAGCCCTACCATTGGACCACAAGCCCATTCGCTTTTAGCAAAATTGGTGAGATCCATTTGAATGACACTCCTATGGGCTTTAATATTCAATCAGGCCTACCTGAATCGGATTGCCGTTCCGGCCGGCCCAGGGGGCCAAGTCCATGTCGAGTTAGGAAGTCGAGTTCTTCCAGACTTCCGCTCAGAAAAAAAAAAAAAAAAAAAAAAGTTAGGAAGAAGTCGAGTCCGAAGATATCAAGCGGCGTCATCATCGCCGAGTCTATATATTGTGATTATTGATTATAGTAGAACGTCATCATCGCCGAGTCTATATATTGTGATTATTGATTATAGTAGAAGTTATGTATAATGGTGACGAGTCTATAGTTATACGGACGTCCTGCCGCCCGGACGTTCGGACAAAAACCCGTGTCCGGATTCCCACACAATCACATGCTGCACTCACAAGCGGGCCCGATCACGTGCGTCCCCACACAAATTCGCTGCTTCCCGTGCCCTCCCATCGCACAGGCGGGGCCCACCCACGCCGCTCCCCCACGCCTGCCCACAAGCCAGCTGCTCGCGTGCTGCCGTTGCTGGTGGGAGCCATGACGCCTGCGCCTACCCAGATGCCGGACGCCTGCAACTGGCCCCATGCGGTCCCATGCCAGACGCCTGCACCTGTCTCCCATGTCGGACGCCTGCCACTGCTGCTAAGCGCCTGATGGTCGCAAGTGCCCTGCTGCGATGCATGCTATGACGCACATTGGAGAAGCAAAACCCGATATAATTTTGAAATATCGAAAAAACACAGTTGCAACATACGTTCGATGGCAACTGAAACACTTAACATGTTTATGAAACACTTGAAAAACAAACCTAAAACACACTTGAAAATCATTGTAACCATACGCAACACCCGCATAAAATACATGCAACATATATATGTAACACATGCAACATCTAGATAAGCACAATCGCAACATGCGTCTGAAAAACACCCCATTGAAACATCTGAAACATTCGAAACATATTCTTGCAATATGCCTCTCAAAACAATTGCAACAATTGCAATATATGCAATATCCCCTTGATCTACTTTTGCAATATACGTATGAATCAACTGCAACATACCTCTAAAAAGCTTCTGAAACAATTGAAAGATACAATTGCAACATAGGGGGAAGAGATCAGTCTGACGTTGGGAGCACTATGGCCGTCGCTCTCTAAGGGTGCTCGGAGCTCCTGGGTAGAATGCTGGTGTTGGGAGAAGGGCGCCAGTGAGGGAGGAGGATGCCGGGGTGGGGAGGTGAACTCCGAGGCCGGAAAGGAGCAGCTCAGGCATGGGTGGCACCGGGCGAGCAGCTTTTCGAAGCGGGTGCGCCGGGCGAGCAGCTTTCGAGAGGGGCGCCGTTGCCGAGCGGGAGCGCGGGGCGAGCAGCTCAATATGGCACATCGGGAGTGGCTCCGGGTGGGGCCATGAGGATCGGCCTGGGTAGGGGCGGCGGCGTCGAGCGAGGGGCACGGCTCGGGGCGGCGCTGAGGAGATCTGGGCGAGGAAGACGAAGTAAAAGTGTGGAACCGGTGGAAGCGACGCTGATTTAATCTTGTGGCCAGGAGCAAGCGGCGAGCAGCATCCGCTGAATGTGCACCACGTTCGGATATCGCTGGGCAGGTCCACTAACCAGGAGACACGCGTCCGGCCGGGTGGGGACCGACGGACGTCTTAACCCCAGCATTACCGATAATTATACTACTAGTATTATCTTGGTTACATATAATGGCGATCATCACGGAGCCAAATAATAATGAGAAGAAGAAGAAGAAAATGAACACGACGGATCCACCATCATCATCAGCAGTCTTCCTGCCGGACGAGCTCATCTTGGAGGTGCTCCTGCGCCTGCCAGCCAAGTCCCTGGCGCGGTTCCGCTGCGTCTGCCGGTCATGGAACCACCTCCTCCGGTCGGACTCGGCTGCCGCCTTCCAGCGTCTCTACAGCGACCGGCAGCTGCGGGCGGCGGCGGCGTCCGTTGGCCGCCTAGCTTTCGCGGCCGCCCTTCTGGCGCCGGCACATCCCTGGGAGGTATGCGAGGGCCTGACCATCACGCCCTGCGACGGCTGCCCCAGGTTCGTCGGCGCCAAGCCGTGCCACCGCGGCGTGGTCCTCCTCAGCCGGCCGTGCGCGGCCGCCTACACGCTCTGCAACCTGTCCACGGGCGGCCTCCTGCGCCTCCCGCCGTGCCCCACCGTGGGCTACCTCTCCGCCACCGGCGTCGGCTACCACGCGGCCGCCGGCGAGTACAAGGTCGTGCACTGCAGCTTGCCCTGGTGACGGACCGCCCGGTGTGGGAGAGCCTGGACTGCCACGTCCTCACGGTGGGTGTGGCCAACGGTGTCCGTGGGCTGGAGGTCCATCTCCATCGTCGTCGGCGGCGGCGGCGGTGGCCTCCTCGTCCTCGGTGACGGACGTAACATCCTTATTGAACCCATGGATCCTGTTTTCGCCAATGGCTGCCTTCACTGGACGCTGGTGACGGGCTTCCTTCTCCGAGACGGCGGCGGCGAGCCGCCGGAAGGTATCCTCTCCTTCTCCCTCGCCACCGAGTCGTTCGCGACGGTGCCGGTGCCGCCGTTCGTGGCCGCGGACCTCATCCCCTACGACGACGACCACCCACACGCATCCCGTCTCCGCACGGCCAGCACGCCGGACAACAGACTGGTCATGCAACCCATTGGCACGGCGCTCGCCGAGCTTGACGGCTGCCTGTGCATGATCCGGGACCTTCGTCGCCGTCGCGCCGGCGGCGGCGCTGGTGCCGGCGCCACCATGTTCGAGGTCTGGAAGCTCAAGGACTACGAATCTGGGTTCTGGTCGTTGGACTATCGTATCCACCAGGATCTCCTCGCTACGTCGAAGAAGCTGATGGAACCATGGCTGGTGATCCCAATTTGCTATCTACCTTCTAACGACGACGGTGACGATGATGACGACGACGGCCATGACGGCGACAAGACCAAGAAGAAAATCCTACTCGTGACCACGGCAAACGACGTGCACGTGTACGACCCGCGGACCGTCACGCTCGAGACGATTGCATCGGCGGCACATTGTTGTAACTACCCCGACCCGACCACCCAAGATAACGAATTGTACGTGGTTATGCGCCAGGAGAGCGAGCCTCCTTCACATCGACGGCATGGAATATGGTGCAAATGTAAAACGGATCACTGAATTAATAATTAATTAATATATGTTCCGTCGATCCATGTTGATTTGTTGATACGTATGTAGTACACGTACATATACTCCGTCAAGTGCAGTCGTTCAAGATATATGTACTACGAAGAATTGAACAATAAGAGAGCTTTACTCTTAGTGGGTGCTGTAATGTGGATCAAGGGAGAGTGGCAACTACTTTATATATATTAATATTAATACCACGGCGGAAAAGTCAGTTATCTCTTGTCACCGCTTTGTATTCTTGCAATTACTTGCAATGTTTGCGTTGTTGAGTGACTTGTAGACAGAGATAAGAAGAGTTTATGCTGACTATGCAGATAATAAGAGTGATGCGTCGCTTTTTTATATATAATAAAACATGTGGGTCCCACATATAAAAACCTAAAACTAGATGTACTTCGGCGCAGACAACATCGGCCTCCACTCTGCTGGTTGGGGCCGCCAAATACCGCCGGGCTCCACCATGTGGGCGCCTGCTTAGTGCCTCCCTGACCCGCTTGCGGAGGCGATGTGCGCGGCTGATGGTCCTCCCATTCTGGTCGTCTCCTTCGACCCAATGCTTGAGGTGCTCCTAGCTGCGGCTGTCCTCTCGTTTCAGCTGTCGACGCACGAGCTGGCGCAGCTCACGCATCCTCGGAAGGTTCTACCCAACGTCGAGGTAGGCGACGTAGCCACCCTCGCGGGGTCCACGGAGCTGCCTCTGGTGGCGGATGTCTCCTCGCCTCAGTCTTCTCGGGTTGGTCAATCCAACATCGAGCTTGGCGATGAGATGCCCACGCCACGCGAGCTCGGCGCCTCACCGGTCCCGAGATGAGGTGAGGGTCCAGCGGGAACCACCCCTTTGTTGCCTCTCCACCATGACAGAGGCCAAGAACCAGGAAGCCCTTGCCTATCAGGCGCAAGAGCAGACGGATAGTCGCCCAACTGTTATCTCACATACTGACCGCCTAGCGAGGCGTGGTACTCCTCGAGCACCGGTTGGGCATCGCGCTGCCGACCAACCCCGGTTCACCTGCACCCAAGAGTTGTGTTCGGGGACCTTGTCGTCCAGGCGTTTCCAGCGTTCAACGGGCGCGCGTGGGAGCTATTCATCGAAGACCCATATGGCGCGGTGATGCTCACACTTTGGTTGTTCGTATTATGTAATATTGACATAAAGATCTTCTGCTAGGATGGTCTATCTACAAATGCACATAGACCTCCTTTGGCGCTCGTTAGATGCACGTTGTTTGTTCATCTGAACTCTTCTTTTTAATATAATAGTATGCAAATCTTTTGCATATTTGAGAAAAAAAAATTAGATATACCCATTATATATCTCTACTCCAAACCCAGCCAAATATAGCTATCTCAAACCCCAAGACATCTTATTCGTCTTCGATCGCTACCAAAAAAATGAATTGGCAACTCAGAGGAGACAGGCCCGAGACGACGCCACGCGGGCTGGGCTGCAGCCAGATGGACCGGCACGAGCTTTGTGCGCTGGAGCTCGACTGGTTCGAAAGCTGTAGGCTGTGGGCCTGTGGGAGTGAGGGCCCTTCAATGTCAGGACAGCTGTGGGCTGCCGACCTGCACAACTTTAGTTTGGGGTGCAGAGTGATGAAAAGAGGATGATTAAACAGCACATTTGCTAGTCTTCAGTCTCAAGGAATCTCAGACGATTAGTTTGTACACTGCATGCTTCTTTTTTGCTATTATAAGGTGACGTAAGCAACGAGATGAGCATAACTCATGACCAGTGTTTGCAAAAAAAAAAAAGGCATATGAAAAATAGGAATCCCCATTAAACAGTTTGGTTTGATTGGCAGATGAGCAAAGCCAACGCCGGCTAAACAGGATTATTACAAACAGTGAAAGGTGGCATACTTCTCTTTTCTCTGGAGTGTCAACATCGTACACGAGCAGTGCCTTTGGGTAAACACCTCGCATGAGTCTCTGTCTCAAAGGTGTGCGGAAAAAGATCAACCATTTCTTTTTCCCTTTTCTTTTTCTTCTTTTGTGAAAGGAAAGAAAGCACAAAAAATGGGCTGTTTAACGTGGCTGATGTGTAATGCTTAAACTTTATGGACTTTTTACACGGAAGTACAGTACATGAGATCGTAGACAAGCCGAACGTCGGAGACTACGATCGATCGATTGTAAAGTAATCTGTAACGACCATGACTTAGACATACATGATACTACTACGTAGTATACATTTGGAAAAGGGGCATATATACTATCTAGGGCTCGTCGTTTGGCGTCGCAGGTGTGGCTGCAAACGACTCTTCACATGAGCTTTGCAGCTGGAGCTATTTTAAACGGTAACAGTCGATCACTTCCCGTTTAGCCATTATCGTCCTAAACTGCCACTTATTAAACGAACTAAATAGCTGATTAAACAGAAAAAAGATGAACCATGTGAAGCGTTTAAATAAATGTTTTTTTCTCCATCACACAAAAGATTTATATGTCTTTTGTATTAAGATAGAGAAAAAAATCGATACAACATGATTTAGCGGCGTCCTGGGTGGATCAAAAGGGTCATATTGAAGTTTAGATTCTCTCTAGTAGTAGTGTATTGTACTCCAGGCTTACATTAGACACAGATCAAACCAAAACCCCGCCGCTGGCAAGGAGGCCTAATGATTGGTATGACTGTAGCATGGTGATAAGTAGCCCCCCATCGTGATAAATGGTGATAAATAAGTAGCTCCCATCCTGACAAATAAGAAGTTCTAAAAGAGCCAGAGAAGCTACTACAAGTTTTCACACAAGGTATACAAGAACGAAAACAAACAGAAGAATAATTAAAGAATTGCAACGTCTAATTTTGCCGCTCTCGATGGAACGTACTCGTGCCGGCCGGCATCCGGCCGCCGGGTAGCCGCCGGAGCTAGCTCGTGGTCGCCGTCCACGCAGTCCGCCGGCCGGGAGCACCGACCACCGTCCGGCTATGTCGGAGAAGCACAAGGCAGGTTGGCTGTTGACGTCGGTCGTCGCGTCCATTAATGCAAATGGCTGTTGCCACAGTAGTACTAAAAGACGACAGCGTCGTCGTCGTCGCATGTACGTACGTACTACCTGTAGCTAGCCTTGGAAGCATGCGGTTTTTTTTTCGATAACGAAAGATTTTATTACATTTTTCATTTTCAGAAAAAAAAACATTATCGACACGTGTGTCTAGAGAAACCACACAATCTAGTGACTATTAATCCTCAGAATAGATTATCTTTTTCTGAGAAAAAAAAAAACCTGAGCCAAGAAGCCAGAACTCTCTTCAATCCTCGTCAAATCACACGCTTCGTCTGAAGGAGTGACTATGCTAGTGTGCTAATGAATAATTGTATAAACAACCTGCAAAAAAATACTTTTCTTGTTAGATATCAAACTCTTTTTGGATAATTGTATAAGCAATAAGAAAAAGAAATCTTTTTTCTTTTATTTAGATATCACTCCCATTTCAGCTTTTTTTAACTGCTGTGCGGGCCTTCGTGAAGGCAACGGGTCGCCTTCGTCTGCACTGCGAACGGTGCTCGTTGGTTCCATGCCTTGCCCCCTAGCTGCTGTGTGTGCCTCAACGCACGAGGCGCCGGTCGGGGCTGACCCCATGGTCCCAGGGCCGTGCTTCTCTGGGCAGCTCGACGAGGCCCCAGCGTCCGTGGGCCGTGTCCCTAGGCATCCTCAGCAGGCCCTTCCGGAGCTTCAGCAGGCCACGGTTGGTTCACCAACCAACATGCCGCTGTCTGGCCTGGCGGCCGGCGCTCCTCGGACGCCCCGAGGGGACTCTGCGCTCATGCTCCCCGCCGACGCGTTGTCGAACCCGTTGCCTGGCCTGGCTGCCGGCGCTCCTGGACAGCTCCAGGGGGACTCCGCGCCCACACTTGGTGCCGCCACGACATCGAGCCCTCCGACTAGTCCGGCAGCTAACGCTCCATGGACGCCCCAAGGGGACTCCACGCCCGCCACATCGTGCCCACGGACTAGCCCGGTAGCTGGCGCTCCTCCCCAACAGGTCTCCATGCTCACTCTCGCTGCCGGCGAGACATCACAGCCACAGCGGCCTGCCCAGCCGGTCTCGACTTCGCCGAGGGAAGTGGAGACGCTGGATGCGCCGACCTCGGACTTCATCGCCTCCTTTGTCAAGCCAATACCGCAGCCACTCCTATCCACTCCGGTGCTGCGCACTACGAGAGTTCCGCACGCCGACAATGGCAACGACTTCGTCCCCAGAAGGAATGCGCGCCTAGCCGCGAAGAGCGGATTCCGAGAGGCTAGGCCTGAGGCGCAAGCAAGAAAGGTAATGATGAAGAAGCTTGGCTTCGAGGTGGAGACTAAGGTCCCGGATGAGGCCACCTTTGAGGAGTTTCAGTTGGCATTGAAGCTGCCCCTCACACCGGCCAAAGCGGGAGGCGATGCAGGTTCTGTTCTCCAGGAAGCAGCTTTACGCACGCGCCTCGCCGTCCTCGACGCCACACGCAGCTAGCAGTTGGCTTCCTCCGATCGCAAAAATCAGGAGATCATGTAATACTTAAATGTTGTATCCAGTAGTGTAGGTGCCTTCCCGGCGTGGCCCGAGGCTGCTCGCCTTGGTCTCGTCCTCGCGATCGTTTGTGTACTTGACTTTCTCTTCCTCTTAATGAAATACGGGCACGCCCCGGTCGCGAAAAAAAAAAGTAGCGTCAGCTTGTAGCAGCTAAAGCGAATTTAGCTGAGAGCTCTTGACAAGAAGAACAACGTACAGGGCACAACGCCAAAAAAAATACCTCTGGTTGATGTGTGTACGTGTATGTATGTATATGTGTACAAAGAAAGGAAGAGAAGAAATTAAAAATGAATAAAACAATAATTTGTCAAGCGCTAGCTTAATTAATAATTCCGCCGCTCTCTGCGGTGCAGCAGTGCTGCATTGCGGCGGCAACCTACGACGACGACGAACGCGATGAGATGGTCGCTGGTCGGTCACAGCGACACCGACACGCTCTCTGATCCAGCCAGCCAGCGTCAGTTGGTTGGTCATCCACGCCGGCTGGCCGGGCCGCCTCACGAGCTCACGATGAGCCGGCCGGCAACGTCGTCATCCGGGCTGCCGGCGGCTACTGGCTGCTTCTCCTCACTTGGCCAGCAGCGGCGGCGGTGGTGGTGGCGGAGCCCGGCAGACGGGGCACGTCGCCCGGCGGCGCAGCCACTGGTCGACGCACCCGCGGTGGAACGCGTGCCGGCAGCCGGGCAGCCGCCGGAGCTCGTCGCCGTCGGCGTAGTCCGCCAGGCACACCGCGCACTGCGCCGCGTCGGACCCGGACCCGGACGCTGACCCACCCGCCGCCACCGGCTCGCCGGCGCCGCCGTCGCGCGCCTCCTCCTCCTCGTCCCTTCTCCTTCTCCGACGACGAAGAGTACAGCAGCGTCGGGTACGCGGCGAGCACGGCCTCGTCGATCCCACCGCCGCGCCGCCGTGGCCGGCGAGCCCGAGCTCCACGTCGTCGCGGTCGCCCGCCGCGTCGCGCCGCTGGGATGGCGACTGCGACTGACTGCGCGCGGCGGCCGTGCCTGCGCCGCCTGGAGCACAGGAACGTGGAAACCGAGAACACCAGCAGCGCCGCCACGGAGGCGGCGATCAGCACCGCGTCCCTGGTCATGGCCGCCCGCCGCCGACGACGCGTGCACGCCTCTCGTTCTCTGCCTCCCCATCTGTCTCTTACTCTCTTATACGCATAGCGCGCCAAAGCTTCTTTTTTTTTTTTTTTGCACAGCGGTTAAAATTAAAACGCGCTAATGACTCACCGGGTGGCCTGATTAATTAACTAATTAATTAACTAGGGCTACTACTAATAGCCTAATTAATTAACTAATCCCTCTTTAATCACCGCTGCTTTGTTCGTTGCTTCCCGCAGGAGCTATTCCTGAGACCGACCGCCTGACACCTCATCAAAATTCGCCGAATTTTTCTACTGGTCTCTTTTCAACTGCATGAATTCATTCGCCTAGGATTTATCAGTGTGTTTGAGGCATATTCGTGTCGAATTCTTTATGAGTGGAGAAATGGTAGCTAAAAGGCTGCCTCTTTTTTTTTTTTGTCTACTAGGTTATTTATAATATTGTATACGTATATAATGATGCAAGAACTGGGTGCTTTAGGCTGGCCATTAAGGAATTAAGGAAGTAAAGCGTCCAAATTTAAATTACGCAGGGAATGAGATCTCTGTAGCTTGATCTGACAGAAATGAATATCCACTGATTCCACATATTTTAATTCGTTCGGGTTTGTTGAGATTTTGCATGATTTGACAAGTTGGTCTCCCTTTTTTTTTGACAACAAAAAAGTTGGTCTCCTTATCGTCAGCAAAACAAATAAAGCAAACGTTGCCCAGCTGGTTCAAATTCCGTCACCCCAGAGACCACGGGTTTGGCTTCTGGTGCGCAGCAGCCTCACGTGGGCGGCGCACTTGTTGTTGCAAGTTTGATGGCCAAATTTCGTAGCAAATAGTACCTACTAATTCAGATTTCGTTTGGTTTCAAAACAAATTTCCTCCCAAACGAGGCCTAAAATCGTTTTGAATTTCTTAATGTGGACTGGATTGTTAAGGTGTGCAGATTCTAGATTGTTGCTTGTGCAGAAGATGGAGTCGACGGAGAGATCATCAGTTGCTTGTGCCAACTGCCAACTGGCAAATGATGTCTAAACATAGGGGAAACCCGTCCAAATAAAATACAGATAAAATTTGACGTGTACTCCTTCCTACATACAGTATGAACGTGTGGGACATGGACTGGACCCGGTACAATACCTGGGGTTGCAGCACTGACATGTTACTGGAATTTTAAATCGACTCATCATTGAACGGACCGGCCACACGAGCAAATCTCAAATTTTTTTATTCTAGGAACTTGACCTTTTCTTGTGTTTCTTGTGTGTTTCCACGAGCGTGCATTTTGATCATGTTCCAGTCATTCGGATCTTTTGAAAAGGAGCCAACAAATTTGTTTACCTGAGGTCGTAGCGTAGTGTGACCAAAGCCTGAATCAAATTGTTTTGTGCCAAGCTTGTTTGGCAGATTCAGCTGATGCTTCTGACAGTGATGTGAGGTGCTTGGACTTTGGAGCTCAATCATCATCTCAGGTGATGAAGCGAAAAAAATCTGAAAGATTATGCAAGTCGCCGTTGTTGCCCAGGATTTTGTTTCACTTCTTAACAGATGCAACTGGCTGCCTAGCAATCTTCTTGAAAGGAATCCCCCTGGAATGTGACAGCAATGGGCACATATATGAATATGATATTTTCCACTGTAACAACAAATTGATGTATGATGACGATTCCAGATGTGATATTTGCCATTGCTAACAGCAATTTGATGTATGGTGACGCCTCCAGAGGATTACACAGATACAAGTCATCATGTTAACTAGTAAAACCAACCACATCAACACATTTGTTATGTACCAGCAAATGCTGTTGTTTCTGTTTGCTAAGAAACTCCAGTCAGATCTTTGTTGTTCAGTAGGACAAAATGGACAAAATTAAGCTCACAGATGACGTTTCATTCTTGCTCTGGAGCATTCCACACCAACTTGAACGAATCAACACTATGCTATGCACTCTTGTAGCTTTTCGCTGTCATTCTTTTCACAAGAAAGAAATGTCTCCTTAAATTAGATATTTATTACTTAAAGAAATAATATATCAAAATTACAAGCAGGACCAGTGAAAGCTATGCATGCAGTACATCTAAGACTAGCAACTTCAAGGTGATTTATGTTTGCCCTTACAAGAAAAATATCTGAAAATGTCCATATGTAGCTAGGATGCTGATGTTAACCCTCTGACCATGGGCACTTTAGGAAAACATAACTGCAAAGCTGGGCTTTCTTCATGCAAAACGTCGGCAATAGCTAGAGCAGTTGCTGAGTTGCATAAATATCAACTCTTGTTCTCAGTAGTTTTTGCTGAGGTAGCGGATGTTGTTGACGCTGTGAGGTCCCTGGCGCATTGTGACACGTATGGCTTCAGCTGCAACCATTCACACATGACATCTTGATTCATGAGACAATGCAGGCAAAGATTGAAACTCAACTCATCTTAGCCACAATAACAGGTTATAGGTGCCCTCCCCTTCCCAGTCCTATACTCAACTTCGCTACAGTAATCTCATAATACCAACTCAAAACTTTTGAATAACCATTTTGCATTGGGTTTGGCATTTGCAACGACTTTCTTTTTTATAACAGGTTTGCATTTTTAACTTAAATTGGGACACTGGTGTTCAAGCTCCAAGTGCTGAAAGTAAACTGAATATCTTCCAATTTGTCGGTTTGTCCAGCAAACTAAATTGTGGAGTGAAGGAGATAATTTTAGTACTTGATATTTAACTTAAAAACTAAGTCTATAAAGTGTGAACCAGAAAAGGCCAATTACCTTGAAATCAGTCAAGTCAGGGACCACAAATCTTGGCAACTTTTCATCAACAATCACATATCCACCTGCAAAAGAAGGTAAACTTTTAAGATAAAAAGGGAATGAAAGTATACTTACACCAATGAGAATGAGTTGAATGGAACTAAAATTATGTTACTACAGTTTAATGATAATTATAGGATGCAAGTGAATGAAGATATTGACTCAACGAAGTAAGATCAATAATCTAGAGGAAAATAATTGACTTCTTACAGGAGCTATACAGTTACGTTGTGGTGGCTACAAGTACAAACTAGGTGCCATCTGAGGCTGAAACAAGAAATAACATCTATATGACTGTATGCCACATATGCTGATCCACATATTAAAGGACAGGAGACCGCTAACCAGTTGTAGGTAGATGAAGAACAGACTTGGAAAACATGATGTAACTACAAACACTGGAGAAGGTTTTGTTAATTTCCTCAGTGCATAGCATAACTAGTTCGTCTGGCTTAAAACAATGCTAAGATTTCAAATGACACCATTACATTTTTCATCAGTACGTCAAGCTACAACAATAGCACAGTACACTCATGTGAATTATCATTCCAACATTTCAACGATCACCTATCTTGCAGGCAAGTGACAGGTACGAATTGACAACCTGCACCGAAACATAGCCCTAGCTACAACTGCAAGCATGGGCGGCCTGGAATGCTGGAACAGCTAGAGCTACATCACTGGATGGCAAAATGGTACCTTTGCGGGTGTGGAACCCGGTGGGCTTGCAGTTCTTGCCCTTGTAGTAATCCCGCGGCGCCCGCTTGGAGGAGAGGATGTCGAGCGAGGACAGCCGCTTCCGCCGCATCGCCCGCCCCAGCGAGCCCAGCGTCAGCCCCAGAGGCATCCTCCAACGCCGCGGCGAGCGAACGAGCAGACGCCTCCCTCGTAGGTCCCTGCACGACCCAGGGGAGAAAGGATCAGAGCGTGTCGGCGGAGATCAGCGAAGGCGGCGCGAGGAGGAAGGGAAGGGGAACGTACCGGACGGCGAAGGGGATCGGAGGCGGAGGCGGGCGGCGGCGCTGCTGGAGTGCGGGGTAGGGTTTGCCGGGGAGTTGTCGAATTAGACAGCCCGCAAGGCCCAATGCAGCCCACTACAGGGATCCTGGGGTCCTGGGGTGTTTTTTTTTTTATTTTTTTTCCTTCTTTTTCTACTTCTGTTCTATACTTAGATAATGTTGAATAAGCATTTTTTGTAGATTCTATTGTTAGGCCAATACTCAACTGTACGTAGTAATAAGTAATCTTAAATGTTTGATGATTGATTAAAAGATCAAAACTTACTCAACAGTTTGGTTTATGTACAATATATATATGAAATTTGAGTAAATAGCTTTCAAGAGCTGGCACCAAATTGCAGTGTTGAAACATTTCATTCATTTATTTAAATGTTAAAAAAAATTAAATGATTCAAAACTTGTTCTTAGGGCTTCTGATTTGGTTGATCCTCAAACGCTTGAAGAAGTAAATCCCACATTGTTTTTACATGAAGCTTGCTTCTTCTATAGACAATTGGTCGTTTGCTCTTACAAAAGAAAAGAAAAAAAAAATCAACTAGCGTACAATGACCATGTTCCAGTTATCAGTAACACTGAAAAGGAATTATCAACTTGTTTATGCAAGATTGTAGTGTAATTTTTGTTATCAACATTGTATTTGAATGGCAAGTGCAGCGTTTATGCAACTGGACAATGGAGAACTATTGGGGCATTGTTCAGGATTCTAGTTGTTATCAGAAGCAACATGTCTGGCAATCAGAAGGGCATTCTGTGACTGGAATGATTTAACGAGAGATCAGACATCTATTTTCCATAGATACTAAAGAGCACAGTACAGACACAGTAATCAACATATGGGACTAACAACAATAAGATCTCTGATGGCAAATTCTACTTCTACAGAACCAATATAATATATACACACAAACAAAACTGATCAGTAACAATTATTTTAATGGTCATGTTTTACTATATACACCTATGTTGATGTTGCTCACAGTCTATCTCCTCATTCGTTCAGCAAGACATCCTTGACCATCTCAAGTTCTTTGATGGCAGTCCTGATATGCATTCTTGCTCTGGAGGATTCCCGGGAGCATTGCAATCCAACTCGAAAGATCGATACCATGCACTTGTGCAGCTTTTCAGCGTCGATGTCCTCACAAGAAATGTCTCCTTTCGCTCAAATATCCGTTGTCCAGAGGCAGCAGAGCAGGGTCAACTATTTCCATTATCTTGTCCGGGTAGCAGGCTGCAACATAGATTTGGAGAGTTTGGCCTCCCTGGAATGAGACATCTGTTGGCCGCTTTCCGGTGAACATCTCGAGCAGGAGGACACCATAGCTGTATAGATCGCCTTGGATGGAAATATTGCCATCCATTCCATACTCTGCAGGTTATAAGTAAAACACTAGACAGTAAGAACCTTAATTTGGTTAGAAATATTTTAGTAAAAAGCACAAACTAAGTAGTGAATTGTAACCTGGAGGGATGTATCCAATGGTGCCCTTGATTCCGATCAAAGTGCTGCTTTCTTCTGTTGAGCTGCTCACCATCTTACGAATGAATTGTGCAAGACCAAAGTCCGCCACATGTGCAACCATGTCACTGTCAAGGAGAACATTGCTTGGTTTCAGATCACAGTGGACAATAGGCACCTGGCCATGATGGTGCAGGTAGTCAAGAGCCCCAGCGACATCGAGCGCAATGTTTACCCTCTGAGACATGATCAATCTCCTCCTCGGTGCTTCATCTTGTGTTTCATGCCTATAGTGTAGCCACTTGTCAAGGTCCCCATTCGGCATGAACTCATAGACCAACGCTTTGAAATCATTTCCCTGGTGATCAACACTAGAGCAAGCAGTGATGACCTTAACAAGATTCCGATGGCGAACGCTTCTCAGGGCACTGCATTCAGCCATGAAACTATGCTCAGCTCCATGTTGCTGAAGATCAATGACCTTGATTGCAACTTGCCATGCACCTGGGCTCAGAATTCCTCTATAAACTGACCCAAAGCTTCCCATGCCTATGAGATTACTTGGGGAGAACTGATCAGTTGCCTTTTGTATGTCCTTGAATGAGACTTGCCAATGTTGATCCTCTTTTAAAGGGGGATTAGGGACCCTTTTCCTCTGCCTCATGATGAATAAGAGAAGACCACATGCAAGGAGGAGAAACAGAGATATAGAACCAACAACAATGCCTATAAGAACTACTCTCCTTGGTCTCCTCTTCCCAACACCTGGCTCTTTGACAGGGCATTGGGGCAGCTGCAAACTTGGAATACCCCCACAGACGTTGTTACCAGCAATGGAGAATGCACTTGCATTACTGAAGATGCCTGTCACTGGAACAGAACCTTCAAAGCTGTTATAAGACAAATTCAGGTAGTCCAGGCTTGGCCAGTCAGCAAAGAATTTTGGAACAGGACCAGATAAGTTGTTTCTCGCAATGTTCAGTTCCTGTATTCCTTGCAATCCACTCAAAGACTGTGGGATGGTACCTTGAAGAAGATTATCATTTAGTTGAAGCTGCACTAGCTCGACGCATTTGCCTAAAGTTGCAGGAATATCTCCAGATAGTTGATTTACTGACAGATCCATTAAGACTAGGTTCGTCAATTTTCCTACCTCTGATGGGATTTGACCACTAAGAAAGTTGTATGAAAGACCAAGATTGCTGGTTAAAGAGGAGAGACTAATGACTTCCACCGGTATTGAACCAGTAAGCTGGTTAAATGACAAGTACAAACTAGCAATGTTCTGCAACTTCCCCAAGCTTGTGGGTATGGATCCCTTCAAGTTGTTCTTGAATAGGTAAAGTATGGAAAGGTTTGTCAGGTTCCCTAGTGTAGGAGGAATTTCCCCAGAAATGTTGTTCTCAGACAAGTCTAAAACTCCTAAGTTGTAAAGCTCCCCAATTGATGGCGGCATGCTGCCCATTAGGAAGTTACCTCTAAGAGTAAGTATGGTGAGATTCGAAAGTTTTCAGATATCTGAAGGAATTGCTCCATGGAATTTGTTGTGTGCTAGATGAAGACTTTGCATTGTGTTGGAGAGATTGAGTATAGAAGGCGGGAACACGCCTTGGAAGTTGTTAGAATCAAGAGACAAAGAAAAAAGCTTACTACAGTTGGATAACGAGGCAATCAACTCCCAATCACTTCCCCATTTATCCTCCAGTTGGTTGTTTCCCACTGTTAACACCTCAAGATCCTTAAGGTTGCCTACTTCTAGTGGCACGGTCCCTTCAAGCTCATTGTTATCAAGCTGTACATACCTGAGCAGCGACGCATTCCCTATGGATTGGGGAATCCGACCACTCAGCTGGCAGTCATTGAGGATCAGATTTTGAAGGTTTGGGAGAGTGAAACCGATATCAAACGGGAGAACACCTGAAAGAGCACTATTGCCAGATAATTCAAACGTAGTGATTGATGAGATGTTAAACAGGTTTGTTGGGATTGTGCCACTGAGATGGTTGTAGGCTAAATCAAGAGATCTGAGATTTGTCAGTGGTGCCAATGATTCTGGTATTTGTCCACTAAGTCCATTAGTGTCAGCAAACAAATCAACAAGCGATGAAAGATTACCAAAGGATGCAGGAACGCCTCCTGTCAAATTGTTCAAGTACAACCCCAGGTATGTGAGCTTCGAGAGTGAACCAAGCGACGGTGGGATTGCACCAGAGAGCTGGTTTGAGCCGACATCCAAGACTTCCAGCTCCTGCAGATTGCTCAGGTTTGCTGGGATCTCGCCCACAAGGCTGTTGTACTCCAGCTGCAGGATCAGGAGCTTGGAGGCACTAGCAAGGGATCCAGGGATGACACCTTGCAAGGAGTTGTGACGGAGGTCCAGGTACAAGAGGCGAGGCAGGAAGCCAAGCTCCCATGGGATGTTGCCAGACAAGGAGTTGTGCGAGAGGTTGAGCATTCTGAGGAACGTCAGGTTGCCAAGGAAGGGGGAGACAGTACCGGTCAGGTTGGAGGACAACTCCAGCGAGGTGACGCGGCCAGGGTGCCGGCGGGAGTGGCACCCCACGCCTCTCCAGCTGCAAACACCGGCGGTCATGTTGGCAGCAGCGCTCCTGTTTCCATTGCCGGCGGTCCATGAGGTGAGCAGTCCATGAGGATCGCCGGTAATGAGAGCCCTGAAGGAGAGCAGAGCCCGGTCGTCGGTGGCGATCGGTGTCGCTGCTGATGGAGAGGTGGTAGCAGCATGTGTGGTGGTATGGCTGGTGTTCAGCAAGGAAGCAGCAAGGACAGTAGCAAGCACATGGATTTGGTGGTCTGATAAGAGAGAGACGCTCTGCAGCCAACTCTTGCTACCTTCATTTTTGAGCGTGGTTCAACCATTTGTGGGCTTGAAGTTGTATATATACATATATCATTGTTTATTGAAATCCAACCACCTGAGCTCAAAATATCTTGTGTTGCTGTATTGTATCCTACAGTATACACAGAACTAGAGCTGCACGTATTGGAGAGTCCTGTGAGTTCATTTATTCAATCCATTTCTCGCCAGCAGGTTTGCTTGTCGGTGGAGTTCAACGCCCAACTGCAAGGCATGGCTGCGTCAGAGGCGTCATCACTGACCTGGAGCTCACTCACATGGACCAGGTCGAGTCTCATGCCAGCCTCAAATATGGACATCAATCAAAGAGGTTGCTGGCGGATCATGTAGGAATCTATCAATTGGTAAAACCAGGATACAAAATTTAAAAAAGAAGCAAAAATTGTTGCTGCAGTCAGTAAGGAAGATGAACTGAGTTTGAGGAAAAATGACAGGCATGATTATAGTAAAATGGTAACTAGTCGATTCTTGAGTAAATGGCTGGCAGCATACCAGCCACGTCAACGCCAGTGCCACTGCCGGAGCTCCGGGAAGGGACGCTTGGTCACCGACGGGCGGCGGCCAGCCGGGCAGAAGAGATCAGAGGTGCGTGACGTAGGTCGTGAGGATGGAGAGCAGAGGAGATCTGCCGACTCCAGTCTCTAGAGTCCAGACCAAAGACAGAACAAGGCTGAGGCTTTCAGTTTCATCACGTCAGTTATCAGGCATACGCCACGTCGCCGCCTACCAAGGCACTATCCTCTTCACACTTTTTTTTTGACACCATAAATGCGGGATGCAGATGTTCAGCTCCCGAACAAAAACGACCATTGAAAATATGCTCCTCCCTGTTAAGAAAGCATTACTATTCTGAGGTCAACTATAGCAGACTACAAGTCAACATTTTCTCTCAAACTGAACAGAATACTTGTCCACACTGCGCTCAAGAGGAAACATGAATTGTTGGTTCCTTCCAATCTTTCAAAAAGAAAATCTTTTACCATAAAATCAGGTGGGAAGCCACTCTCCCTGACCCCACCCCCACCATAAAAAAAAAAAGAAAAAAGACTTTTACGGTGCTCTATACTGCTCTGATCATGCTTCATTCATCAGACATGCCTCTTAAGGCAAACAGCAAAAACCATGTTAAAGCATTTTATTATACAGTAATTTTAACAATAACATGCTGGTGTACATGCAGCTACCCATAAACATCCCTTACAACAGCAAGCTCTCTGATGACATCTCTGGTTAGCATCCTTGACCTTGGTGATTCCTCGGTGCATTGCAGCGCGACTTCGAAAACCGATAGTAGGCACTCTTCCAGTTCCAGGTTTTTCTCTTCGTGTTGCAACAGGGCTAGATCAGCGACTGCTATTGCTCTCTCTGGATAAGCCGCTGCAACATAGTTGCGGATGCTTTGGCCTCCCTGAAACAAGGGATCTGTTGGGCGCTTTGCAGTGAACATTTCGAGCAGGAGAATTCCATAGCTGTAGACATCACCTTCCACTGAAATTCCACCACCCATTCCATACTCTGGAAAAAAGGGAACAGTTATAAAATGCAATAATGCTACTGGTATTTAGGTCGTCCATTCTGTAATAAAATGCAATAATGCTACTGGTATTTAGGTCGTCCATTCTGTAAGTTACAACAAAAACTACCAAACTAGTTTAGTGTGCTATGTACCTGGAGGAATATATCCAATGGTGCCTTTGATTCCAGCAGTGTTGCCTGTGTGTTGGAACAAGTTACTGTTTGCTCCCTGAACAAACTGTGACAGCCCAAAGTCCCCTACATGGGCAACCATGTCATGGTCAAGAAGGACATTGCTCGGCTTCAGATCACAGTGTACAATTGGTACTTGGCCATGGTTGTGAAGATAGTCAAGAGCCTCAGCAACATCAAGTGCAATGCTCACTCTTTCAGCCATGGTTAGTGCACGAGAGGAACTCTCACCTTCCTCAGGGGATGGATGAAGCCATTTTTCCAGATCTCTGTTAGGCATGAACTCATACACCAAAGCTTTAAAATCATGCCCGCTGTGATCCATGGTTGAACAGGCTGTGATGACCTTTACAAGATTGCGGTGTCGGATACTTTTCAGCATCTCGCATTCAGCCAGGAAACTTTGCTCAGCGCCATGCTGTAGGAGGTTCAGTACTTTTACTGCAACTTCCTGCTCTTCATTGCCTAGTGTTCCTCTGTACACTGAGCCAAAGCTTCCAACACCAATGAGGTTAGCAGTAGAGAACCCATCGGTAGCCCTATTCAGTTCAGCATAGGATAATTTCCAGTGCTGGTCCATCAACTTTGGAACAGGAGATGTCTCATTACTTTGTACAAGCTGCTGATTCAGTCGCTTTCGAGCATACATCACAAAAGTGCATGTGACAACAACTAGGGTCAAGATAGATCCTATGGTAATAGATATGATCAGTACAGTTCTTGATTTGTGTAACCTATTATAGGAGTTATAAGTACCACCAGAACATTTTGGCAGCTGCAACTCTGAAACACCACCACAAACTTTGTTCCCAGCAACAAAGAAGTTCCTTGAATCATTGAACACTCCTCTTCTCGGCACTGGTCCATCAAACTGGTTGTAGGATAGGTTCAGGTAACGCAAGTACTGCAACGTTGATAAGTAATCTGGAATTGAACCAGACAGGTTATTCTGTGACATGTCCAAGTATTGAAGCCCTTCCATTGAGCTGAGTGATTGAGGAATCCTACCAACAAGCTGGTTTCCCTGCAAAAATAAGTACTCCATCGCTTGGCACTGTGAGAGTGCCTGTGGTACCTCTCCTGAAAGCCTATTGTTCGATAAGTCCAAAACCCCAAGACTGCTCAGTTGACCTACTTCTGAAGGTATTGGACCTGAGAAAATGTTGTTAGACAAGTTGAGGAACAGAGTTAGAGAGGAGAGACCAACAACCTGTTTTGGAATCATGCCACTGAACTTATTATAAGATAAGTCCAGGATTGCAATATTTCTCATATTCCCAAAGCTTTTAGGTATGCTTCCTTGCAAACCGTTCTGTGACAGATCTAGGAAAGCCAACCAGGTAAGGTTTGAGACAAGCATAGGTGGGATCTCACCAGATAACTTGTTGCCAGAGACATCTAGCCCAGTCATGTTGTGAAGACCACCAATGGTGTCTGGAATGGCGCCAGTCAAGGCATTATCAGCAAGTGCAAGAACAACAAGGTTGCTGAATTTACCAATTTCTGTGGGTATTGAACCACTTATCTTGTTTCCATTCATTAAGACTTGTTGCATCCCAATGGTAAGGTTGACAAGAGAAGGGGGAAGCATGCCTTGAAACCTGTTATAGGAAAGGCTCAGCACAAACAGCCTACTGCAATTCCCTAGTGATTGTATCAGAGGCCAGTCCCTGTCCCACTTATCCTCAAGCTGGTTAGACTGCAGGTTCAACACCTCAAGATCCTTCAGCCTGCCAATTTCGGGCGGAACACTCCCCTGTAGATTGTTCATGTGAAGCTGGATCAGACGGAGTCCTGTCATGTTGCCTATTGACATGGGGATGCGCCCTTTGAGCCCACAGCTGTACAGAGAAAGGAATTGAATTCTTGGTAGGGTGAAACCAATGTCAGCAGGCATCACACCAGATAGATCATTGTTTCCCAAGTCAAGTACCCTAAGGGATGATATGTTAAACAATGATACCGGGATTTTGCCTCCAAGGCCAGCAGAAGCTAGCCTGAAGAAAATTCAGCTTGGTTAATCTCCCTAACACATCTGGTATGTTACCACCCAGATTAAAATTCTCACTGGCGTCAAATGCCAGGAGTGATGTCAGGTTACCCAGTGACGGGGGAATGCCACCGGTGAGGTTGCTCCGATGAAGCCCAAAGAACTCGAGTTTCAAAAGTGACCCAAAGGATGGAGGAATACCACCGGACAAGGCATTCACACTGATGTTAAAAACCCTGAGCTCCTTGCAGTTGCTCAAGTTCACTGGGATCTCACCATGCAACCCATTCCGCTGTAACTCCAAATGCGTGAGATGAGTACAATTGGAGAGAGATGTGGGTATCTCACCAATGAGAGAATTTCCTCCTAGGCTGATGACTTGGAGGCGCTGCAGAATACCAAGCTCCGAGGGGATGCTACCAGAGAGGCGGTTGCTAGAGAGGTTGAGTGTGTGGAGGAAGGAGAGGTTGGACAGGCTGGGGCTGATCACACCTGTCAGGTTGGATGACATGAGCTCCAGCGCGGTGACACGGCCAGGGTGCCGTCGGGAGCTGCATGAGACACCTTTCCACCGGCAGATGTTGTCCGTGTCATTCATGCTGCTGTTGGTAGGCATCCATGCAGCAAGCACCTTGCCCGGGTCACCAGAGATGGCTGCCTTGAATGCAAGCAGTGCTTGCTCATCAGTAGACTGAGCTTTGCAAATATGAAGGACCTGAACAACATGGATGAGACAAATGGTTATGAGCAGGTATGTGCAATTGCTCATGCCAAAGAGGCCATGCCTCCTGCTACTGCCCCACATAGTTTCTTGTAATTGAACTGTGTGTTTGAGGGCTTTGGGCGACTGCTAGGGTGATATATGAACACAATGTGAAAGGTAAACTGAGGAATTCGACTAGAGCCAAGTTACGTGTTCCAAGATTATTTATTCTTAGCCCCTAGTGTAGCTTTCAGGAGATGCTACTGTCATTCAGAGAGTTAAGACGGCAAGCCAAAGAAAATGATGTTTTGCTCAGATCCTTCTCAACTGCTCACCTAGATTTCCACTTTTGAAGTAATTGCATATCCTTGAGACCTTGATAGAAGTAGCTATCAGCAGATACAGCCTAATTAAGACATTGACATATAATAAACTACAAGAATTTGTTATTTGTGTTCTCCCATGAACCAGGCAAATTAGCTGCAGCCTGCAGGCCAACTGAGTTTTTCCCTCCCTTAAAGTATGGAATAAACAAAAGGAGTTGTATGTACTTTTTGCTACTTCTGCAATGAAGGCACGCAATAATCAGCTAAGACTAGGTCCTGGTTTGAGATTGGTTATAATCAACATGACCAATGAAACGAACTGCACACCATTCCTGCTTTGTTTCGTTTCACCTATTCATTGAAAAGAAAAATTGAAACTTGCAACTTCTTTGAAAGATTTCACCAAACCTAGTAAGGCAGGTAATCACCCAACTCTAACAAAAAAATTAGCATGTGTGGGCTATAAATATAACAGGCAGATAAGAACAAAACAGTGTTCATTTAGAAACCTAAGGAATGTTCCCATCACCAATCAGTACACACAGTCGCCAGTTCAGATGTGATTTTTAAGAGTCTTACAAAATGAGTAAGAAAAAAAAAACTCTTTGTTTGAAGAAATAACCATCCGATAGTCAAAAGGGTGAGACATCAGGATATACTGATGATGCGCTTGCATAATGATGATCATTATTCTTTGATTTTGCATACAGAAAAAAAATAATACAAGAGTCACGGTGGTGCTTTTAGTTAACAGTGTACCAGAACATGTCATTAACATGTTGAAAGCACCCGATGAAAATTATCACCATGTCCCTGCTCAACTAAGCGCCCTCTCTGGACTCTGATTCTGACTGCAAGTGTTTTTGCTTCTTCTCTAGATTATATGGCCACATTATGAGATGCATTCCCATTCAATTCTAAACAAAGTTAATGCAGATGACGTTGGTGTGTGGTTTCAGACTCATGTAACCAAAGTCAAACTAAATTTCTATTCATACAGATGCAGGACAGCAAATGGATAATGGATTTCTGTCGTGCAAAGCAAAACTAAGAAAAGCAGCCTTTGTTGACTTCAGATCCCTCATTCAGATCACGTCAACACCAAGTGTCATTGTATAAACAACACGATCTTTATGTTCAACTGATAGATGATAAAGTAAGTTTATAAGTATCATATTATCCTGGGATCAAAGACATCAATCTACTACTACGCACGCAAGAAAATTTTCTGGAAAGTAATCGCCACACCCACTTGTGATGGGGCATAATCCTTTAGATCATTAGTTGCACAGAGCCCGGACAAATTTCTGTGTTTCCAAATCGAAATTGCAGCGAGTGATTGTGGTCAGAGACAGACTCAGGCGTTCACTGCAATGTGCAATGTCAGGGAGGGGCGAGTGAGCACTCACTGGGAAGGAGGTGCAGACGGCCGATGTCGTTCGCAGCAGACGCCACATTCACAGAGAAGACCCGCGTGGCCGGCGACCACCGGAGCTAGCCCCCGCCGCCGTCCGCTCCGCGCCATCCCCGGCCACTGCTACGAGGCTGCTCCCCAGCAGTAAAAATAGCAGCACCGGCGCACGGTACAGGGTCGTCATCTCGCGGCGAGAGTAGCGGCGGAGGAGGGGGCGGGGGCACCTCCCGTCGAGCGGCGGTGAGCTCCCCGCGGCCGGACGAGACCGGTTGGTGCATCTTTTTTACCTAAAAGCCCCCTTGAAAAAACAATATAAAAGCGAGGTCCTTTATAGAAAAGTTTCTCTGCCACCTGCAGCAGCTTTTGTTTTGTACCCAAAAGAAAAACAAAAATTGGTCCGAAGTACAGTCCAAAAGGGCGGAGGTGGTGGAGCTCAATCAATCCAAAGCTGAGGCGAGGCCGAAAGCGAGAGGAGAGAGAGAGACAGAGAGAGGGCGCGGGGCGGTCGGCGGCGACCGCGACCTTCGCTGCGGCCGACGCATTTGCCGCGGGGGTGGAGCTCGCCCTTTCCCGGTTCGCAGGAGCTCGAGTCGTTTCGGCTGTGTGTGAGGTGAGTTCCATGGAACGATTCCCCGGCGTGCGAGTGGGAGTGGGATGCTTGTTCTTGCTGCTGGGGTTGGGCGGGGAGCGGTTGCTGCCAGGCGCTCTGATCCTTGGCGTGGGGTTTGGCTTGATTTGCTCTACCCGATCCGTGGCCCTGTCCGTGAATTTGGCTCGCATTTCGCCATGGATTTTTTTTTGCCTCTCGCACGATTTGGGTACCCGGCTGCTGCCTAGTGGTTCTTCCGTCCGTGGATTTCGTTTTGCCAATGTTCTGACTTCCAAGCATGAGTCTTTGTGTGTTTTTGCTCTATTTGTGTGCCCCCTGGCCCCTGCGATGCCAAGAGTTTGAGCGCCGGTTGCAATGTCACCACGAAGTTCAGGCTTCAGAATTTGCAAGACTCTATCTTTTGGTAACTGTGCATGCTTTTTTCCATGCTTCGTTTGGTATTTGGGTTGGGATGGATTTCCCTTTCCTATTTGCTTTCCGGTGGTATAAAGAGTCATTCGATGCTATTTTCGGTGCATGTTCACCGATTTTACTTGCTTAGTTACTTCGTTGAGCCTTTGTTCTTCAACCTGTACTTCGTTCAAGTTGTGGCTATGGTTGACGGGGGAATTTGGGGGCAACTTATTGTGCTTGACTAGCAGCATCACTTACATTGTGCCGTTATTCCTAGGTTATGTACAGGTGCTAGCTGTTGAAAGCAAAGAATAAAAGACTGTCATGGGGATTTCAGCTAAGTGGATCAAATCACTTGTTGGGATAAAAAAGCATGAAAAAGGGCGAAATGCTGAATGCAGCCATGCGGTAAGTTAGTTAGTTAACCATTCCTTTTGCCCTTTTTTATCCTTTAACAGGAATAGAATGATGCTAAAATTGCTAACAAAGATGGTTTACCAAAACTCATCTGAAGCATGGACTCCAACTACTTTTATTGTTGAGGTGTCTTTGTCATTTGATATACATCAAGGGTTGTTGCCCCACTATTCGTTCCAGTTATGAGCAGTGTCACATGTTGGCCAAGTATATTCCACCATTCCTTCGAAGTCATGCATTGTGTAGTTAATATCAACACAAGCCAAGATGCCATGCATTCATGTTGCATAGGTTCTTCATTTCTGATGATGTGTTGGTGTTATCAACACTGAAAATGCTTACATCTCTTAACCACCATAGAACAAAAAAAGGACTACCAACTACTCAACTTAATACTTCAATTTGAAATTTGCCAGTTTATGCCTCTTCCCGATTGTTATTGTTGATATGGTTAAACTCAATTTAAGCTGGTTTCTCAAGCGGATACTGCAGGCAGTTCTGGGTCTTTTTGTTTCTGTTACTTTACTTCTACTGAACAACACCTAAAGGATCAAACATAGTTCAATTCATGGTCTTCTATGCTGAGGTTATGTGAATAGGACTGCTGTATTTTAGCAGGCACTGCCCATCCCATCCTCCACGGCACTATGCTGCACATATCTCTGTTAAACATTCTTTCTAATTATATCCAGTTGGTTATGCTGATTTAAGATCACACTTTCTGAAAATTGCAGAAGAGTTCTGCTGTCCAGTTGCTACACAAACAGGAGCATTCTGTAGATACAGAAAGTGTCCCTGCTGCTGAAGAACTCAGGGTACAGGCTGAACCATTGGCAGGTGACACAAACACAGAGACAATATCAAATTCCGCTTCCTCACCGAGCACATCTCTTCAAGTTTCTCAGACTGAACTTATTACAAAGGAGCATCAGGCTGCTGTAGTTATTCAGTCTGCCTTTCGAGCATTCCTGGTATATAAAAATACTTAGTTATCATGTTTCTGCCAAAACTAAGAAAAGCATAGAACATATTGCATTCTGCTATGTGGAGAAGTCCTGTTTTCCTACTCAGGTTCTGGTTGAGTGAACTTATCAAACAAAATTAACTGTTGCAAAATGCTGCAAGGGCTTTTAAATAATATAAGGTTATGGTTAGTCCTTCACTTGTAAAGATGGTAACCATGAACCAATCAAGCGGCTTAAATATGAGAAGTTTTAAATGTCATGTGTTTTAGCCATTTTGTCATTAGTAATATGCAGCTCAAAAGGTAGTCTGATATCTTTTGCATGGTCATATTTACTAGGCTAGGCGGGCGTTGCGGGCATTAAAAGGACTTGTTAGACTCCAGGCACTTGTTCGGGGTCATGCTGTAAGAAAGCAAGCAGCAGAGACACTTCAGTGCATGCAAGCGCTAGTAAGAGCTCAAGCTCGTGTCAGAGCGAGACGAGTCCGTGTTTCTTTGGAAAGTCAAGGGACTCAAAAGAAACCTCCTGAACAAAATGTTCGTGAGGACCATGTTCGAGATATTGAGGTGAGAAACAGCATTCCTCCAGAGTCCAGACATCTCATCATTTGTAATCATTTTCATAGTTACTTGCTTATGATATATATCATGACAATGCAAGTCATCCCTAATAAATTTTTCAAATTATATGGCTACTTACTTAACCTGGACCTGCGAGGTGGTTTATATCAAGGAAAAGTGACACCAGTAGCCTGGTTCTGTTCTGGTAGTATATACAGTCCATGTCATCGTGAATGCAACGGTTGTATTGTTGGCATGATTCACACTTTTTTTAAAAAAAATTCAAAACTGTTTACATTCTTGTTGGCATGGCAGTGCAACAGTAATTTAAGAAACAAAGGGCGCGTTTGGATAGTTTGCCCAGCAATCTCGGCAAGGATAGGCTTATCGCCTGAGAGTAGTTCTAGCTTGCTCATGTTGGCCTGGATAGCGCAGAAACCGAGAGCTCCTCACCGGCCAACCAACACGTGGTGATTTGCTGGGCTAGGTGAGGCCAGCGCTTGCCAAGGAACCGAACGCCCCCTAAGAAGTGGTTCTTTCTCTGTAAAGCATGCAGCCATGCACAAAAAACCCTGGTGTTCCCTAACTTATATGGAGACTGAAGACAGTGGAACAGAATGTCAACTAGTACAACTTAGGCAATGCTTCCTCCGTTCACACAAAAATATGTCGTTTTGGACAAGATTTAGTCAAACCTAAAAAACTACATACATAAATAACTTAAATTATTTAGTTAAAAAACAGCTAAGTTATATGTGTGAGTTGTATTGAAAAACATTTACAAATTGTCATAAGCGTGAAGGATCATAGAAGACCATGTGAAGTCAAATATGACAAATATTTTTGACCAGAGAGAGTATCAAGCTTGTGTGTTTAATCAAGTATGGTTTTAATAATCTAATGTGGTTAATGACCTTTTCCCACTTGCCCCTGTAGAATGAACAATTCCGAGATGTCTAGTCCATTGTATTTGTACATTATAGGCTAACAAAAGGCATATTGGTGAGTCCCGAGATCGCCATGTGGTGGGCTTTGGGGAAGCACAAAGTTTAGAATTTCACATATATATTTTGAAAATATTGTATTATTTTAGCAACATATTATCTTAGTTGTTGAAATAGAACTATCATATTTTTTGGCTATATTTATTTTGGAGAAAGAAATATTTGAAGTATTTATTAAGAGCCCTTATTTTATTTTTTTTGGTATATTTATTTTTGGAGAAAGAAATATTTAAAGTATTCATTAAGTGTATACCATTTTATGATTAAATGGGAGTATATTTTGTATAATAATGAATCGTAGAGAGGGGAAAGGTTCATGAGTAATTTAAATATAATAATATAGATACGTTAGAGATTTATATTTATACAAATTAAATTCCCAAAAAATATGTCATGCTATGTGTTTAGAGTGTAGTGCTAGGCATGTAGAGTTCAACAAACTTGGTTTGGTATTTTTCTGATTTTTGGCCAATTTGTTATGATTTTTTTCGGTATTTTGGATCAGTTTAGGTAAAAGATAATGGCTGGAAAATAGATGAAGATTGGGCATAGAATTGCAGCGCCCAACGCTGAAATGGCGTCAGGCCGAGGCCCTTTGTGGGGAAAAAGGGGACCGCGCCTTGATTTCCGATGAGTTGAAGGGTTTTTTGTTTTTATAGAGAGGGAGATGGACTGCGGGTTGATTCATACAAAGTCTGAGGGTTTTTTTTGCAAAATGTCCGAATGTTGGCCCACAAAAAGGCCGACATGTCCAACAATTGAGTGTCGCCGTTGGCCAGAGCTTGGCTCTGGATTAGATATATAGAGATGTGGGTGACCTTTTCCCACTTGCTCATGGGCCTGGATAGTTCAGAAACGAGAGCTCCTCACCGGGAACCAACACGGGTGATTTGCTGGGCTAGGTGAAGCCAGATTGATTCAACATCCCCTTGAGATGGTTTTTCATGTAAAGCATGCAGCCATGCACAAAAAAAACCCTGGTGTTCCCTAACTTTTATGAAGACTGAAGACAGTGGAACAGAATGTCAACTAGTACAACTTAGGCAATGCTTCCTCCGTTCACACAAAAATATGTCGTTTTGGACAAGATTTAGTCAGACCTAAAAAACTACATACATAAATAACTTAAATTATTTAGTTAAAAAACAGCTAAGTTATATGTGTGAGTTGTATTGAAAAACATTTACAAATTGTCATAAGCGTGAAGGATCATAGAAGACCATGTGAAGTCAAATATGACAAATATTTTTGACCAGAGAGAGTATCAAGCTTGTGTGTTTAATCAAGTATGGTTTTAATAATCTAATGTGGTTACTGACCTTTTCCCACTTGCCCCTGAAGAATGAACAATTCCGAGATGTGTTTATTGAAGTAAATGTTTGTTATTGAAAATTTATCCCTATTGATGACGTGCAGGAAGACTGGTGTGGCAGTATAGGCTCAGTAGAAGAAATGAAAGCTAAGACATTAAAAAGGCAAGAGGCTGCAGCTAAGCGTGAAAGGGCGATGGCATATGCTTTAACCCATCAGGTAACTTTAAACAATAATTCTATATCTGGAATGAGTGAATAGCTTGGTGTTGATATTTCCATTTTTCTCTTTTTTTCCTGTTCCTGTCATTGAAAGTATTCCTGTTCCTGTCATTGAAAGTATATAGTCACAATATTCTCATCAAGAAGGATATTTGTGACTCTTGTTCTTTTAGGTGTTTGTGGATTACTATGTGTCACTTAGCTGAACTGCCATTCTGTTGCCACGATATTGCATATTTTTGTTGTTTTAGCAATTTAGAGGGGGAATAATCCTGTCTTTATCAAAGCTTTAGCAAATAGCTGTGGGTAAACTTCTTAGCATGTTCTCCTGTTGGCCTTGACAAGGTAGCCTGGACTGAGCACCAGGTTAAAAGGATTCTGGTTGAGCAGTAGGGCTAGTGTACCACAGCTCGATAAATATGAAAGCTCAAAGTTCACTTTTGGGTTGCCTAAAATGTATCCTGTTTAGCTGCAGAACTTGGTACTACAGTAATCTCACTTTTCTTTCCACTGATTGTGATCCATATATGCACAATTTGTGGTAATTTGTGTTTCCTTTTGTCAGTGGCAAACAAGTTCAAGGAAACAGAAAGCAGCAAGCCTCCAAGAGCAAGGAGTTGCAGGGGATGAGAATCAGTGGGGACGGAACTGGTTAGAGAGGTGGATGGCTGCACGCCCATGGGAGAACAGGTTACTGGACAGCAATGCTAAAGATAGTGTCACAGTTGCCGATGACAAAGTAGCTGAGGAAGACAAGGCTAAAGCTCTGAATCTGAACAAACCAAAAGGAAAAGTACCTGTTTCCACCACACAATCAAATGGATCACAGCAGAAGAAAGGTGCAGGCCACAAGAAGTCACATTCTGATGTAAGTGGCTCTTCATCGGGGCACTCTGGAGTTGTGCAACCAACCCCTTCTTTGGAGTCATCCAAGATAAAAGTGAAGCCATCGAACGAGATCACAGATGAAGTCAGCTCTCAACCTTCGAATTTGGCTTCCCGGTCCACAAGCAACCCAAAAGAAAGGCCAGCTCAAATCAATGCACCAGCGAAGAAGCGATTATCCCTTCCTAACAATGGTAAATCATCTGTATTATTGTCATCACAGTTCCTTAACCCTCTTTCAGAAAACTGCGTATACCTGGACTCTCAAAAGTGCAATGTCCTACAATAATCTACAGTTACATATTTGGTTTCATATGTTGTCCTGCATTTGAGCAAGACATGAAAGAAATTGACTGATGCTCGTCATTTATGATGCAGCAACAGCTAGTGGGGGAGTAGGGAAGCGCCGTACCAACAGTAGTCGGACGACCCAGGACTCAAGATTGAAGAACACCAAAGGAGCCTCCAAGTCTGAAACAAGAGACCTGCCAGAGCCTGCTAACTCAGCCGCGAAGCCAGTTGAGGCACTAGCCTGAGAATGGATCCCTTCCAAATTATTGGAACACATCGAAATGCCCCTTCACCATGCATGTTGTTACATTTGTGTATATAAGTCCGGAAAACAAACCCCACATCTGAACTGATGCCATGTTGTGTTCTCTGACTGGATGTGAGATTGTTAGCGCGAGTGTTGTGTTGCTCAGTATGTGGACAATTGAAAAACCATGCGCAGTATGTGGACATTTGAAAAACCATGTGTTTTGAATTCCGTGATTCGGTCTTCAGCGCCAGTGATGATTGGTGGTGGTGTTATGGATATAAAATCTTCATGTTCTCATTACATGGCCCTTTCTTGAAGCTTCCTGCAAGCTAAAGGCCATCCAGATTCTTCCTTATGGGGCACACAGGATTGCATGCCAGGACAAGGTGTTTATTTGGTTGCACACTTGTGTGTTTTCTAGTAGTATGATAAAGTGATGCATTGTGGTACTAGTGCTTTTGCAAAGGGGATTGATGTTATGATGTAACGGATGCTCAAGTGCAATCATGTAGACCAAAGCAGCCTCCTTTGCAGGTCTCTTTAGAAGCTCAACAGAAAGGTGAGGCCTTCCTGTTATGCCACCTGCTAGGAACTTGCTTATATATCTCTTTGACCATGTAAATATATATTGCTTGTGCTTTGTTGGGTTGTGCAGTGCTGCTGACCCTATGTGTTGCATGCACCTGGCCATGCCGTGTGAAAGCATATATGCAAGGATAAGAAATACTCCTAATATTTGGTTATTATATTTAATCTGTTGGCAACCAATGATTATGTTAAGTAAGATCAAATTGTTTGAAGACTGCTGCCAAGATTCCTTTTGATGTAGCGGTCGTTGGAAAGTCGACGTAGAGGATGACCATGACAAGAGGGAGAAGGAAAAAAAAAGAAAAATAGCAAACTGGTGTTGTTTGGACTTGTGGCTTGTGAAATTGCAGGCAAATTTGGAGATGTCCACACCTGACCCCACGCGTAGTATCATATAGTATCATATTCCCGGCATCATCCAAATATTTTTGTGGGCGGCGATATGGTGTCGTTGTTCGGCAGACACGTGGGACCAGGACACATAAATGTTCACATCGCCCAACCAAATTTGTTACGATTACGCTTTTCCCCCTAGGACAGGATAGGAATTCAGTTTGTAATGTTCGGTTCCTTCCAAATTCCAAATTTTTCCACTCTCTCTCCATGAGTTTGTACATTGTAGTATATCCTGCAAAAATTTGGAACAAGGCATGGGAAAAAGGGTCCCTGTAGTTCTCAACTTCTCATCCTCTGATGCTGAAAGCGCAACGAATGTGATGTGAAGTGCAGCCTGACAGGCAGTTTAAATCTATAAGATAGTGAAACCGCGTCGCGGTTCTGAGGAGGAGCCGGCCACGTCATCTAAAAAGATATCTGCCGTCGGATCGTGATCGGACGGGGATCGTGATCGGACGGCTCAAAACATAAGCAAAATCGCTTTCAAATGCACTGTTCATCTCTGTTCACATACTGTTCATCCGCAGTTTTTACTGTTCACGCGAAAATTCCTACACGTACGGGAGAAATGTACCCGGAAGATTAAAATAAGCCATTTTTCGCTTCTAGAAAATTTCCTGGAAAAATACTTGAATAAATTAAAACCACTCTAGAGCCTACCAAAATATTTTCAATGTTTTCATCTTCCAAAAAATCTAGAATAATTCAATCATGTTTTTGCTAATAAACTTAAAAATTTATATCTCATGCATCCAAATTCTGAATCTCATAATTCTTTGACCAAAAATCTTCTAAAATAAAACCGTATATATTTAATTTATTTTTCTAATTGTCAGTGATTGTTACAAATGCCTCTCATTCGTGGGAGAAACGTACGAAGATTAAAATAAGCCATTTTTCGTTTCTAGAAAATTTCTGAAATACTTGAATAAACTAAAACCACTCTAGAGCCTACCAAAATATTTTCGACCTCTTTTTCATCATCCAAAAATTAGAATAATTCAATCGCGTTTTGCTAACAAAATTAAAAATTTATATCTCATGCATCCAAATTCGAATCTCATAATTCTTCGACCAAAAATCTTCTAAAATAAAACCGTATATATTTAATTTATTTTTTCAAATTGTCGGTGATTGTTACAAATGCCTCTCATTCATGTTTTGCCAATAAACTTAAGAAGTTTATAACTCATCCATCTTAACTTCAAATCTTGTAATTATTCCATCACAAATCATCTAAAATAAAACCCTACATATTCAACTTATTTTTCCTAATTTTCGCTGAACGTTACAAATGCAAATAGCTTTCTTCTTCAATTATAACATGGTAAGACCCTATCTACAATAAATATGATTACGCCTCTCCTCTATTTTAAAACTAGCATATATCTATTTGTATGTCGATAGTTTTAGTACAAAATATAATTATATCCATCGTAACTCCGAATCTCGTAATTCTTTTCACCAAAAATCTTCTAAAATAAAAGCTGCATACACATTTAATTTATTTTCCCTAATTTTTAGCAATTATTTACAAATACCTCTCATTTGCGTTTTGCCAATAAACTTAAGAAGTTTATAACTCATCCACCCTAACTTGATGTAATTCTTCCTAAAAAAATCTTTTAAAAATAAAACCCTACATATTCAATTCATTTTTCATAATTTTTTAGTAACTGTTATAAATACAAATAGCCCTCTTCTTAAATTATAACACAGTACAACGTACCTACAATTAATATGATTACGTCTTTTTTGTTTTAAAACTAACATATATCTATTTGTTTGTCGACAGTTTTAGTAAAAAATATAATTATATCAATTTTAACTCGAACCTCGTAATTCTTCCATCAAATTTTTTTAAAAAAATAAAACTCTACATATTCAATTCATTTTTCCTAATTTTCACTTATTGTTACAAATGTAAATAGCCCTCTTCTTTAATTATAAAATAGTACGATTTGAACCTAAATTAATATAATTATGTCTTTCTCTATTTTAAAACTAACATATATCTATTTATATGTCGATAGTTTTAGTAAAAAATATAATTATATCCATCCTAACTCCAAACCTCGTAATTCTTCCATAAAAAAAACTTCTAAAATAAAACCCTATATATTCAATTTATTTTTCATAATTTTCATTAGTTGTTATGAATGAAAATAGCTCTTTTCTTTAATTATAACATGGTACAATGTGGACCTACAATTTATATGATTACGCGCCTCCTATTTGTATGTCAATAGTTTTATTAAAAAATATAATTATATAACCCCTCAGAATAACAACACCTGATAAAATAAAACTACAACCTGAAGAACGAATAAAATAGTATTCTAGCAATTAAATATGCTAAAGATCGATAAAACTAAATAATATTTATAAACAAATAATTTGTAACTTTTAAAAAAATTCACCAATATATGAACAATTAAAGAACATAAAATTAATATGAATAGACATATTAAAACTTAAATTCATATAACATCAAAAAATAAAAAAAATTATGTATTGTCATTAGCCACAAAATAGAAAAGTTTCAAATAATTTAAATGACACATATTATTTGTTACATCAAAGTTGATGTTTTCAACATTACTAAACAGGTACATACAAGTTTTCAATGGCTTTGTGCTTTGTTATTTAATATATTAGATTACCCACTTAATACAAATATACACACTCTAAACCCTTAAATCCTCACCAATTTTATTGTAACACATGTTAAACCATTCAAAAAAAAAGGAGGGCCACTTTAGTGCGGCAACGCCGCGCCCAGTTCTAGTTGAGATTTGAGGCCGTGTTTTTCCCTCTATCTACAGATAGGTAGCTTTTGGCTGTATGGGAATATCGTGGAAAGAAAATGCAGTGTCGCGAATGTGATTTACTAAACAGCTGGACACGCTACAACCTGATGATAATATAATCATGCCAATGCAATGCAATGTTTTGTTATTGTTAGCCGAAAGAGAAGGTACAAGTAACAGATGATTGTGTTGGAAAACACGAGCGAACACAAAACACAGAATCTAATGTGTTTGGCATGCATGCGTGCGTACGTGTTGACCAGGACTGAATGCATGATTGAGTGAATTATACAGTGTACTATTAGTAGTATTCTACTTCCCCCGTCTTAAATTATAAATCGTTTTAATTTTTTTGGTTCGTCTATTTTTACTATGGACGTGTTCTGCTGGCTGGAAATGCATCACGGACTACTGCAGCGCTGGCTGGAAACACACTCACGGACTACTGTTCGCTCTAGCCAGCTGAACATGCTCTATACATCTAGACACATTATTATATATAGATACATAGCAAAATAGATGTATCAAAAAAATCAAAGTGATTTATAATTTATAACAGAGAGAATATTGATTAATGGAGAATACTTGGTGTGTCATCAGCTTCATCTCACTAGTATCCGATCTCGTCGTCATCTCAACTCACCTGATCTAATGATCCGCGTCAGCCGTCAGGAGATGATTGGATCTGCACCTAGCTGCAGTACAACGTGCTAGAACGTGACACGACCATGAACCTGATCGATGGGGTTCGATTTGAACACGACGACGACGCTGCTGCTGCAGCAGCAACGCCACCACAACCACACCATGCAGTGCATACATGCATGAATGAATGGTGGGGGGCAGAAAACTAGAGACGCGTGGGTTGCATGATGCATGCGTGTAACGCAGACGGCGGCAAATAATATAATAATAATTGGGGTACTATAAATAAATAATGAAAAATTTAGAAAAAAAAAAAAGAGAGGACGGCCAGCTGACGAACAGAACTATTCCATCGGTCACTCTCACTTGTCTGCTACTGTAGATACACCTGACCTGCTGCAAATCCTGTCGCCGGTCGGTCCAAGGTCCACTTCAGGCCTTGTTTCAGTTGAAGGGGATCGAAGGAGGATTAAAGGGGATTGAAGGAGATTTTAACTTTTAGTGGATTAAATCTCTTTTAATCCCTTTAGTTTAGCGTGTAACCAAACAAGCTTTCATTGAGAAAAAAATATCTTTTCTTGTTTTCTGAATCCTTTAAAATCCCAAATTACTACTGTGATCCTGAGCTAAGAGATCGAGCTGCACCTGCATGTCATGCACCACTGTTCCAGTACGCTCATTCGATCATCGGATCCGATCTAAGCCAGGAGGAGGATTGGATCCGATCCATGGCCGAATTCGGGAGCTGTGTATGCCACGTTGCATTGCCGTGCATGGACATGGACCACATGCATTTGATGTGGATGCCAAGCGTGAAGCGTGGATGGTCATGTTGTGCTGATGATGAATGTGAGAGTGCAGGCAGACACTGACGAGTGACGACTCTCTCCATTAATTAAACACGACGACTTAATGATGATGCCAGAAAAGGTCAAGAAAGAACAGTCACGGCAGGCTTATCCTGATGACGACGAGGAAGCTCAGCAGGAGCAGGCGGCGGCAGAGCAGAGCAATAGCGAGAATGGGACACCGACTGGATTGATTGCGACGCTATACTCCTTCAGTGCTTTATTTTTTTTCTTTCTGCTTGTTTCTTTTTTTCGAAAAGAAAAAGCAAGAGAGAGAGAGAGAGAGAGAACAAAAGTGCGTGATGCATCTTAGGTCAACATTTCTTTTCGATGCTTACAAAGAGAAAAAAGAACAAACCATTAGCTTCAGTAAAGCACATTCTAAGTTATATATGCCAAGAATCTTTTTAAAAAAAACTATATCTATAGTCAAAACTATGTATTTTAAAAATGTGATAATTTAGTACGGAGGTATTGTACTATTGTATTATTATTCTTAGAGTCGAGACGGCGCCGGACGTCCGGCCCAACAAAAATTCCCGGACGAGCCTCGTGGGCCGCCCGATTTAACAAGCGGACGACTCCCTTTACGTCGGGCGTTTTCCATACTCGTTTATTCTTGGGGACGCGCCGACCTAGCGCCGCCGCCACCCCGCCGCCATCCTGCACCGGGATTTGCCGCCTCCAGATCCATCCCCACTGCTCCTCCAAAGTGCGTGTGGAGTTCCCAACTAAAAAGATGCACCACAATCGCCTGCCCCGCCACCGAGTGGCCCAAAAAGGGGGCCCCCCGCCATGTCTCACCTTCTCTGTGGGCGTGGAGTTCCCACCGGGTGGCGATCTCCACCGATTGTTGACGGCGGCGAGGAGGAACTGTGGTTAAAAAGGATGGCTTGGAAGCTAATGTTGCAGTACCTGTATGCAAGGAGGTGCTATCAGGAAATCCTTGTTCTTCAAATCAGCATGTAAGATTGCAAAAAAACCGCCTCTGTGATGTTTCAAAATCTTAAAATTTTGTTGCAAATTGTTCCAATTTTTTGTGATTTGCTGAAAAAAGTATACAATTGTATTGAACATGTTGCTTGAACCCAACCAGTTTTTGGATGATGTTTCAAACTAAAAATACTTGAAAAATGCAGGAGGGCTCACTGGATGGGAGAAAATGTCACAATTGGAAATCGTATTGCTGCAACATATTTCGCAAGTATGTTTCAAATAAAAATGTGATTTTGATTTGAAAACAAGTGTTGCATTTTGCCTCTGAAAACACTGAAACAAAAAAAATAGTTCAATGTGCATGTGTATAGTCTGAAAAATCTGAATGCTTTTGAAACATGTGTTGCATGGGACACATGGTAGATGCTATATTTTGATACTGAAACATGTGTAGCATTGCCACTGAAACATGACACAGAATATATTGCAACAAAGAGAAAAATTGGGAATGACATATAATTACTAAAAACTGAATGTTTCAATAGCTGAAAGTTGCGGTTGCAGAAGTTAACCAAATATGTGGCAACAAATAGATAATACAGTTTGCACACATATATGGATCAAGTGAACAGCAGGGGGTTCATGATGCAAAACACATGTACGAAAAATCCAGAAAAAATAGTACACAGCAGGGGTGTTCATGATGCAAAAAAACACATGTATGAATCCAAAAAAGAAAACACAAGAATGTTTCAACAGCTCAAAAAATTATGTTTCAACAGTTAAGTCACAATGTCAAACCGGAGATAAATACAATTTGTACAGCTATGAAAGCCAAGTACACAAAGCATGGGGGCCATTGATGGAAAATAGAGCACCCCCTGCGGCAGCATGACAACGACAGCCGGCAAAATTGGGTAAGCGGGTGATGGATGGGGGCGAAGCAGCCTGAACCCAGGGCTTTGAAGCTGCACCAACCCACAACAGGGGAACGTGAGTGACCGACACTGATCCATTGCTGTATAGGAGCAATATATACAAATTGACTTAATATAAAAATTGAATTAATCTAATCGATATCTCTATCTCTACACCTCTAAACCAGAGCCAAGCTCTGGAACGGGCCAATTGGAAATGCGGATGAAGGAGGGCCACGTCGCGTGGTGGGCCCGCAATCCTCGGCCGTGGTGGCGGATCTCGATCGGACGGATAGCCAAATCATCCCCCGGCACTAGTTGGTGGTTAACACTGTTTGAACACTGTTCATCCACTGTTTGGATGCACTGTTTTGCCTCATGTCACACTGTGGAATACTGTTCGGGTTTCAAATACTAATAAAAAAACAAATTACAGAAAATCGTAAACCTGAGACAAATTTTTTAAGTATAATTAATCCGTCATTAGCGAATGTTTACCTTATCAAAATGGACTAATTTTTAAAAAATTCGTCTAAATTAAACTAATTAATTATTTTTAAACTACATTTATTACCCATATATGTGTGACTAGATTATGGGGCCAAAAAAATTTGCCAGGGGAATCCAAACACCCCCTTTTCTTCTCTATATGTGGTGGTGTTTACTTTTTTTTATTCTTGTTAGCATACCGTGCACGATGGCAATGTCCGTAGTAGTAGCAAACTAAAAAGATGATACAATGCAATGCAAGGAGGAGGAGTTGGTTCCTCCCTAGCAAATTTTATGAAAATTACTGCCACACGGAGGATCTGATTCCCTATCAGCAGCAGATTAATTAGTATTTATTTATATATATAATAGTAAAAGAGGAACGGAAAAAGAAAAGGCCGCAGCAGGGGCGGCAGGTGTGTACCAGTACTACTCCACACGAAGGTTTGCACCACGTATGTACAAGCTCGCTGCTTATCCGGTGATGACTGATGAGTCATCATATACGCGATGTTGACGCTACTGACACGAGTAGTATATTGGAGTACTCCTTTACCAGAAAAAAGTAGTATATATACTAAGACCTTGTTTAGATGGGGACTATCATTTTTGTCAACGTTTTTATTCTAAATATTGTCCAACCTACAAAATCACCAAAAGATTTGTCTTCGTGATTTACAACCCAACCGCAATTACTTATTTTTTTATTTATATTTAATACTATTTACCCGGCAAACAATTTATGAGAGGAACCATTGAAAAGTCCTAGAACCACCATCCAAGTCCCAACATAAAAAAGATTTCTTTCGTTTACAATCAAACTAATTAGTTATTTTTTTATTTATATTTAATGCTAGGCAAAAATTGATGTGATGGAGAAAAGCTAAAAACTTATAAATCCAAAAATCTAAAAAAGAAGGCCTAATACTATACTACTTTACTATAGCCGCCACTGGAACGGAATGGAAGGGGGAAAAGCAACAAAAAAAAAAAAAGAACACGAGGCGTGTACGTACGTAAAAGGCACACTAGAATCTCGTTTTTCCGACCATTTAAAAATGCTGTTCAAACCGGAAATGCAGCAGGCATCCACATAATTCTCCCGGTCCAGGGCCCTCACAACCGGGCCCCACGTGTTCAGCCTGAACCCATACCAAGGGGGAACGTATAAACCGAAAAAATCCATTGCTGTATAGGATCAATATATACAAATTGACTTAATATCTAATTGAATTAATTAATATATACACTCTCCTATAAATGTAACAAAAAGCGGAATCATAATCGATTATCGATAATACATATGCAAATACTATATAGAGTAATATATATATATATATATATATATATATATATTGAATTAATTAATTTAATTATGAATTGACAGGCAACCGGAAGCCCCACCGGCCACCGGCGGCGGGCTGATAATTTAAATGGACAATGAAATTCAAACCCAACCACAAAATCCGCAAATAATCGGTAGGCTCACAGCATGTTGTACTATCCATTCAATCGAATATATAAATGAACGTGAATAAATTTCACTACATGCTTTATCAATAAAGTATTCAGGATAATAACTCACCAATAGCTTTTGTTAGCCTACAATGTACAAATACAATAGACTAGACAACCGGTCTACTCCACCACGATGGCGCAAAAAGCCGCCATCTTTCTAGTACACTCCTATATATGTAACAAAAAGCGGAATCATAATCGATTATCGATATACATATACTCCTATATACTATATAGGAGTAATATATATATATTGAATTAATTAATTTAATTATGAATTGACAGGCAACCGGAAGCCCCACCGGCCACCGGCGGCTGACTGGATTTAATGGACGCCTGAAATTCACGCCCAACCACTGATAGCAGCAGCCAGCAGCCGGCTGCAGGTCCTGTCCGAGTCCGACGCAGCTCGCCGGCCCGCACGGCATGTTTCGTACAGGTTTCGATTTTTTTCTTCGGATTCGGCTGCTACTCCGTACTCACTCGCAAGAGCATCCCCAAAAATATCCCTAAAATTCAACTTTTCTAAATTATTATTTGAAGAGATATTTATATATATATAATGGTTTTTCAAGTTCCAACAGTTTTTAATAGATTTTTCTATATCTTATGTGTGCTTTAAATGGTCATTCTTTTTTTTTTCTATTTTTAGCTAGCGTAAAATCTGAAATAATTAGAAAGGATCCTCATGAAATTGTTGTACTATATGTACTCCTCAATGCTAGAAAAAAAGAGATAAACTTAGAGCCCACAAATGACTCTTCACATAGATCCCAAATGTTTTAAACCTAACAGCCTGGTTGTTAAAGTCACTCTAAATAGGCTGTTAAAACTCTTAGCTATAAGGAGTACAACTAGGTCTATCCTTTAACAATATTAGAGTTTTAAGTTAAGGTTTTGTGACAACAATTCCTATAAAATGAGAAATAAAACGATTTGGAATAGTGGAGCTCAGCGTGTATTTTTCTTTAAGAAAAGCTACCTAGCACACTTTATTGATTTCAAAACAAATTGATCGTTCACCATGGCTTCAAGAATGAAACTAGACTAAAGGGTTCAATTGATGCTCCTTGGTTGGCTCGCAGCCTTCTAAGGGCCATGCCAATCTGGCGCTGCTTACCTGCTCCGTTTCAATTCAGTGCAAGCATCCACGTTGTATTTAGAAATCGATCACTCGATTGATCATATACCAAAAAATGTGCTGATGATCCACAGATGGGGGCTAGCATTCCAATTCAGTGCATAAAGAGTTTCTCTCACTTGTGTTTCAACCCCTACATTGAGTTTGTCCATCGTAATCTAATCCAATTCAGTCCAATCCCATTGAATTAGCATAGAGAAAAAGGACATGATTCAGATGACTATTACAAGATACAGCTTGTCCAAGCTTATTACTCTTTAGTAATTTGCCCAGATCAAATGAAGCAATATAGCGTTTTGATCTACAAGTTTTTTTTTTTTTTTTTTTTTTGCTCAGTTGCCTCCGAAACACCTGTAAGAAGAAGTCGGCTCGCTTGTCTGCTGAATTCGCTTTGATTCTTAACAATCTTATCTGGCTTGCTTGTTCTATCCTAAATAATAAACCATCCTATTTTTCAACAATCAAAATCAAAAGCATTTCAAATTTGATCAAAATTACAAGAGAATTATATCAATAGATGTACTATAAAACAAAATTAATGAAGAATCTATTAATGAAGAATGTAACTATACTCTCTCTGTACCTAAAATAATTAATTTCTAAAGTTGTTCTAAGTTATTTTTTAAAAAACTTTGACTGAATTTTAGAAAAAAAGCATTCAAATTTATAATATTAAATTAGTATTATTAGATTTACCATATAATATTTTTATAATATATCTATTTTATGTCATAAATATCGTTACTCGTTTATATAAAGTTAGTGAAATTTAAAAAGAATTGACATGGATTCTAGAAATTGATTTCTTTAGAGACAGTGGGAATACCTATTTAGTATCATAAATTTTTTATTTTATTTTATAAAATTTAGTTAAACTTGATATGCTTTGACTGCTTTGCTTTTATTTATATTTCATTGAGTTTCGCTTTTATTTATACTATATTGATTATTGAATGAAACTGAGCATCTCCAAATATTTTGTTTCCCCTGCGTGCTCTTGCCATAAATGCCGTCACTCCCCTTCCATTCCATACACAACCCACCGTCTGTCTCTCCCCCTTTCTTCGTCTCTCTCTCTCTCTCTTTTTTTCCCCACCCCTGCTCTGCTTCGTCTCCACTCCTCCCTCCACCGCCCCCGCCCCCCCGCCGTGCGATTTGCCTCTGTACCCTTACCGGATCCGCCGCCGCGCGCGTCGCCATTCCCCGCTCCCCTCCGCCGGTCCCCGTCGCTGCGCCTGCGGCCCACCTGCCCTTTCCGTTACCCGATCCTGCCTGCCCTGGTTCGCGGGCTCCCGAATTCGCGCGCTCTCCTCCTGCGGCAGCCGATGCGCGCGTCCTCCGCCGTGGCAGCGGCGAGATCCGTCCCGCGCGTCCAACCCGTCCCGACCTGAGCCGCGGCGGGGGTTTCGCGTTCCGCCCAGAGACAGGATCGCGGTCGTCGCAACAAGGCTGAGTGAGCGAGTGAGGAGCAGGGGGGGGGAGATGGCGCCGCCGTACGCCGCCTCGCCGTACGTGCTGTCGCTGCTGCTGCTGGTGCTGTCCGTCCCGGCCGTCTTCCTCCTCGCGCCGCGCCTCATCCCGCCGCGCACGCTCCCGGCCATCCCGGACGCCGACGAGACGGAGGACCTCGCGCTGTTCCGCCGCGCCGTGCTCCTCTCCGCCGCGCCCTCCTCCAAGTCCAGCCCCGCCGCCACCACCTCCTCCGCCGCCGCCTCGCCGCCTCTTCCCACCGACAGCGGAAGCAGCAGAAGGTGGCGTTCCTCTTCCTCACCAACTCCGACCTCGTCTTCGCGCCGCTCTGGGAGAAGTTCTTCGCGGGCCACCACGACCTCCTCAACGTCTACGTCCACGCCGACCCATCCACTCCGCTCGCCTCCCCGCTCACGCCCTCCTTCAAGGGCCGCGTCATCCGGGGCAAACCCACCGCGCGCGCCTCCGCCACGCTCATCTCCGCCGCGCGCCGCCTCCTCGCCACCGCGCTGCTCGACGACCCGGCCAACCACTTCTTCGCGCTGCTCTCCCAGTCCTGCGTCCCGCTGCTCCCCTTCCCGTCCCTCTACCGCACGCTCGCCAACGACAATGCCGGCCCGCGGGGGCGCCACCGCAGCTTCATCGAGATCCTCGACGCCGAGCCCACGCTGCACGACCGCTACTACGCGCGCGGCGACGACGTGATGCTCCCCGAGGTGCCCTACGAGAGCTTCCGCGTCGGCTCCCAGTTCTTCGTGCTCACCAGGCGCCACGCCGTCATGGTGGTCAGGGACCGGAGGCTCTGGAACAAGTTCAAGCTCCCCTGCCTCGTCAAGAGGAAGTTCTCCTGCTACCCGGAGGAGCACTACTTCCCGACGCTGCTGGACATGCAGGACCCCGACGGATGCACCAAGTTCACGCTCACCAGGGTTAACTGGACCGACTCGTTCGACGGCCATCCCCACACGTACCAGCCGGAGGAGGTGTCCCCAGAGCTCATCAGGGAACTCAGGAAGTCCAATGGCACTTACTCCCACATGTTTGCGCGCAAATTCGCGCCCGGATGCCTTGAGCCGCTCATGGAGATTGCTGACTCTGTCATTCTTCGTGACTAGGCTGCTTGCCTCCCCCCATTTGCACAACTGGAAGAGCTGAGGTAATTTATTCTTATTCTTTCTGCATTTGTTTCATCAGTTTCTAGTGTGCCAAGTTTCTTTAGGCTGAAATCAGAAACAGACAGCAAGAATTAAGAAATTGATCATAATCAGTGGGAAAGCCACATTAGACTGTGTTTGATTCAAAGCTTGTGGGTTTTATACCGGCTGCTGTTCTGAAACACTCTGCAATTGACTATGTTATAGTTACTAACCTCACATGATAAGACTGTACTCTACCACCTTCAGAGGTATTCATCACAAACTTGGAACTCTGATCCAAAGTTTCAAATTAAGAGTAATAGGTTGTACTCCTATTCAGTTGGGTATTTCATATTAGATTGCATCTGATCCAAAGCAGTTGGGTTTATATTTACTTCTGGATAGTATTGAGAGTTCTTGTACTGACTATGTTATCAATACATAGTAGAAGGATGTTACCCTAGTCTTCACATTCACATACTTGCATATTGTTAACCTGTAGGAGTACAAGACATGGTATTAACTCTGATATTACTTGCTGCTGTATTACCCATTTCTTGGTCTTGGCTTGGCTCATGGCTCAGGTCCATGAAAAGAATATGAAAAGAATATAACAGAAATTCTGTATTCCCCTGCAGGGTTGTGATGTGATGAACAAGCGTAAGCTGATCCATCCATTCCCTTTGGAATTCTTCAGAGAGGAGCAACCAGCACCAAACCTACCCGCAGTTGCTCTTTGGCAAAAGTTGGATGCCACGCCTCAGAGGGTATGATGGCAGTGTTGGTGGCGAAGGGCCCCAGCTGCCTCTTGTGAGTATTTTCTTTTGTGCGTGTTTTTTTCGTTTCTTTTTCCCAATGAGAGCTGAGTGGTGGCTGAAGATGATGGAGAAGTTGGCACGTAATAGGGTCGTAGTTAGCATGATCATCCTGTGTATTTGCATGGAGACAATCTGTCGGTACATGCAGTGATGGTTTGTAGTATCTGTTGCATATATTACATATGTCAATATCACGCCTTCTTAAAATACTTCATTTGTGACTTTGTGTCATGGCACTATTGGCTTGCCTTTCAAGTCATCTGTTAGTGTAGGCTTACACCTGTCTTTGCTTGCTTGCCTTGTTTAAAGCCTGAAGATCAATTTTTTCTTCTTTTAAAAAAGCCTAAAGAGCAAAAGTGCAGTGTCAATACTAACAAAACAATTAACTAAAGCAACCATTAAACAACACATTACACTCAATGTATCAGGGTTTATGTTGGATGGATCGAGTAGTTCTGAACTCTACTCGGACCTGCACTTTTTAAATCCTCTGTTAGCCCTATCTACTTCGAAGCACACAGTTCTTAATTTCTTTTTTGGTTAGCTATATATCTACCTAGAAGCAGCCAGTGGAGTGGTCCAAATGCTGTACTACCATATATTTAGACCAAACAAAGTGGATTCCTGCAGTTCTCCATGTTTTCCTCCACTGTTTTCTTTTGGTTTCCTTGTCCTTTTCGGTTGCTTCTTGGTAGGGAGGTGAGGTGGGTGCATGGAAAAGGACACTGGGCCAGATTTGCATACTACTATATGTGCTGATGTGCTCAATCAACAACCGCAAAGTCAGCAGCTTTGTCCTTGGGAGGAGATTTTGTGCACCCCTTCATGACGGCAGCATGATGAGAATGATGCCATTATGTGAAGGTATACTAGTTCATTTAGATGTGGAGGTTGGTTTCCTGCCTGTGCTGCATTGGTACTGCTGAGATGCTGGAGCCATACGGTGCTGAATTGGTGGTGAACTCTGCAATACAGTTTTATATGTGTGGCCTTGTGCTTTGAGCTGTAATATGAAATTCTGAATGTGATGTGCAGTGTTCTGAATGCACCTGGTGTGTGCCGTGTGCCACGGTATGTGAGGTCATTTTGATAGAGATGGATGTGAGTTTCAGTATCTGACGCGAACTAGTGCATATGTGCATGAATTGGGTTGCTAATTTGGTATGAGTATATGACAGAATCAGTGATATAAGAAATCATCTGAGAGCTAAATAATTTGGAGAGCTTTATGTGTTGCCTGCTGTGCAAATCGCGGTCTAATGCTATTCAAATTTTGTCAGTTTTTTTTGGCCAAATTCGTCAGAGGAAAATTTTACGAGTCTCCCGAAAATGAATGAATGTTGGTTGTTGCTGTCAGAGAACTCCAAGTCCCTTAAGGTTCACACTGCCCTATTCAGAAAAGTGAAACTTAAAAAGAATGTTTCTTTCTTTTTTCTTTAGGAAAAAAAATGATTCTTCGCTTCATGGTTTAGTCTTGAGGAATCTCGTGAGTTGCGAACAAAAATGGAAGTGACAGACAACACCGAAAGGCCATCTACTACTTTTATTCCGCAATAGAAAAACATTTCGTCAGTGCAAACTTTTTTTATAAATACAAAAAGAACTAGAATGGTGTCACGAACTGTCCTTGCAGACAGTCTGTTGGCCTGTCTGCCTCAAACATATCAAATATCCCGGAAATTCGGCACGATTTCTTCTGTATCTAAATCGCTCGACGTTGATGTCTGATCGGAGCTCCGACGAGTGACGACGAGCCAATTGAAGCATGGGCCACCACTGCAGTCGCCATTGGCAAGCATTGGTGACGGCCCATTATTGGATGACCACCAGCCCAGAAATAGATAACTGCCCACCCAACCCACTGACCACATCAAGACACTACGGCCCATTTAAAGCCCACATGAAATCCATCCAACTTTTCAATGCCTGTCAAATGCAACCCATTGTGTCAACAAAAAGCACTGAAAAGCCCTTCAAACGAAGGCCCTGGAAAGCAGCAGTAGAGATTGTTGTCGCCTCCCTGTCAAAAAAAAAAAAAAAAACCGCATCGACGAAATAACGATTTTTTCTTCTTCTTACAAATTTCCTTCATTTGAGTTTGAACAACAATTTTTGAGATCTGATCTGGAAAAAGGCGAATCTCATCCAAGGTCAACTAGTGCATTGTTCTTCCTGACCATCCCTAAATGCACAATTCTCTTTCAAAACCAGTGTGATTTGAAGTCTGAACGAATCTTTATGGTTGCAATTTGTTGAGTACTACATAATAGGCTCTCTACGTTCTGTTGACCAAATCTGAGTGAATGTACAGCCACAAGAGCGAAGGATTGATTAGTTGACCTTGTTGCCACATAAAAAAAACATATCCTTTTGCTGTCTCCATTTCAGCAACAACCATGTTACATTGGTTGCGTACTAAACATAAGGGAATCTAAGGCCTTGTTTAGATTGGGGATGGAGAGAGATTGAAAAGTCTTGTACCATTTCGTTTGTATTTGGTAAATATTATCCAATCGTGGCCCAACTAGGCTCAAAAGATTTGTCTCGCGATTTACAACAACAAAACTGTGCAATTAGTTATTTTTTATTTATATTTAATGCTCCATACATGCGGCTACAAATTGATGTGATGGAGAGAGAGTGAAAAGTCCTGTAGCATTTCGTTTGTATTTGGTAAATATTATCCAATCGTCACCCAACTAGGCTCAAAAGATTCGTCTCGTGATTTACAACCAAACTGTGCAATTAGTTTTTTTTTATTTATATTTAATGCTCCATACATGCGGCTACAAATTGATGTGATGGAGAGAGAGTGAAAAAACTTAAAATTTGGGGGTGGTCTAAACAAGGCCTAAGCGACAACTTGGAATCTTGAAATCATACTGTATGTGAGTTTTTGACGTTGACTTGGCAGTTTCCTTGCGTTGGATCATGTGCCTACTCCTTTAATTGAATGTGTAACAAGCAGGGGCCACCCATAAAATAATCTGAGATATTTTTTTTTCATGTAGCCTCTCCTTGGTTCTATATATATCGCAATAAATTTGTGAGAGGTTTTATGCTTTGAACAACCATAGAACTAAAGCAAGGATAATAAGTCAGTCGGCAGGCTCCAAGCAAGCTGCATACAAGTGACACTAGACTAGTATACGGGGCATGCTAACAAATGGGTTGTAAGAAAAAAAATAGCAGTAGCAAGACACATATGTGATTGGACGAGAGGGAGAAAAGAGCAACTTTTCTCATTGCATGTGCTTGCAGTCGACAGTTAACAAGGGCTTGAACAGTATAGCATGACATACTGCCCCATTGTCCAACTTGACGGTAATTTACATGCCATCCAAAGTGATAGCCTTAAAGCCTGTCAGAGTGGTTGGCAAAGGCCTTCATGGCTTCATCTAACAAAAGAGCAACAGCCCACGTTGTAGCTAGCCGAGACACATTCTAGCGAGCAGGGCCGTAGCTATTACGAACCATGTTTGTTCCAACCAGTGGAGCGAAGCAGTAAAGAATAGCAGTATAGCCTGCGCTATAAATTTTAGTAGCTCTAGAAGTTTGTGCCTATATGGACTTACGGAGTACTCCCTCCGTCCCTTTTTATTTGTCGCCGTAGGATGCGTACCATAAGTTTGACTTGATTTATAGAAAATACGTATAATATTTATATCTCCAAATAATTTTGTTAAAAAACTAGATCCAAAGATCTTTCCGATAATATTAATTATGATACTAATCGATGATATTTATTATTTATTAAATTGCCGGCATTTGTGTCTCGGGAAGCGAAGCGACAAATAAAAAGGGATGGAGGGAGTACCTTTATAGCTAAAGCTAACAAAATTGTTGGCCTCCGTTGATCAAGCCCTAGCAGTTCGCTTCCTTCTATATCTCTTACTCTCTCACCTCCACGTAGGATTTTAATGATATGGATGATCTTACAGCATACTAAGTATGACTTATTATACTTAGAGAAAAGATATATATATAGGTGTTTGCTTAGGACTTTGGCAAGCCTACAGAGGGCTACCTTTATTATTAGTTTGTATGTCATCAACATGTTGTTCACCTACTTCATTCAACTCTTTAATATTAAGAATTTTGGATTAGCACCCATTTATGTATTTGTAATTTTTCCTAGTTTCATGTAATGCAAAAGATAAGGTGGTAAAGGGTAGTCTCAACTTGAATACTTGAAGGATTAATGTTCAGAGTTTGGAGTCTAAAGATACACCTGAGCAAGGTCCTTACATTGTACATGTGGACAAAATGATGCTTATATGAAATGGATCTAATTTTTGAGTGCCCTTTGAAAAGGCAATCCAATGTCAACAAATATTAGTTTTCAAGTGAATGGTAAAGAGAGAGAAGATAAGAATAAGTTGGAAGCACAACACACTCAAAGTTTGAAACCACCATTTGCATAATATTAAATTTCGATATGCGTCTTTGATATATAAATGCAATATCAAATCAAGGTATTATGAATAATAGAAATTCTTTAGGAATTAACAATGTTTTTATTTGCAAAATATAGTGATGAGGGGACTAACTGAAGTTAATTATCTCTCTTATAAAGCTAAACTCCACACCAAGTCTATCTCAACATACAAGCCATCTATGTCATCCCTCACTAACCATCCACATCATCTCCTACTAATAGCCATGTCATCGTTTGAACTTTCAATCTCTCAATTGCAAGCTATCCACATACATCATCTCCATTCAGTTTTATTTCAAACTTTTCATATCTCAACATGCAAGCCACTACATCATCCACCACTAAACGTAACTTTCAATCTTTCAATTGCAAGCTATCCACCTACATTATCTCCATCCAATTTTATTTCAAACTTTTTGTAATCCCTGCAGTAATGTGGGGGTTACCTTCTAGTTAACTTAAATTGAGTCTTAACCATTTAAAGCCTTATTTGTATGCACCCTTACCAACCTCAAACCAAATGTATTGAGGTACATTAGGATGAAAAATTAACTAATTTTCATCCAACCCATTAATACACGTAGATTGAGGTGGATACGAATGTATTCAAATAAGCCTTAAAGAACTTAGTTTAAGCTAACTAACCCTGATAATCCTAAATGTGCACGGCTTACACTCCACTCATAGAAAATTCATGATCAAAATTAGTTGAGTTCAGATGACATGGAAGTAATTTCGCCACAAGTTAATTGTAAAATATTATGGGTCATGCGAGTAGCCTCACTATTGTCTTTTCCTTGGGTTTATTTCTCGGAATTTAACTCACTCATATATTTTCATTACCAGGCTCAATAGGCGTGCCCCCACCTATTTTGCTTTTTATATGTCCCACCACACCTAAATTCGCTTAGGTGCCCATGGTTGTCTCTGTTAAACAACTTATTAGTAGCACCGTAGATATAATACATACCCATAGAACCTATCCCTAGTTACCATGTATAACATATAATATATATAGTAGATGCAACCTGTTAAACATGCCCCGCGCGTTGCTGCAGGTATAAAGTAGAAATGTAAGAAGTTTATAATGATCGAAAGTATGAATTAATAGATACACATATATATGGATGTAGTAGGTTAATTGCGGAGGTTGTATCTATTTACATACATGGTATAGATTATTTAAACTGGACATCACCTAAATCTTATCTACCCCCACCCCCCCCACCCCCACTATACCTGAAGGTCACCCCCCTCCCAAAATTCTAGAAGTTTCTCTTCATAAAATTATGCATTTTCGGAGGACCACATGTAATCCATGCGATATGCAGTTTTGCTAGGTTTTTCTTACAAACGGGTTTACTTATAAACAGTTTAAATTTTTGTAAAAAAGTTATCAAAATATATCCATGTGGGGTCTTGTTTTGAAGACTTTATTGCGTGGAACACCATGGTGCAATTGGATTTTAATTATGATACTTGGTTTACGTGCAAAGATTTTTTTCTATTTCAAAAGAAATAGCTAGTGGGAGATAAATTAGCTTTAGTAGGGGTAACTCCCTTGATGATGTAAGATGACATCACTTTTGAAGGCTCAACCAATCATAATCAAGAGAATTAGCTTAGTGGGGTTTAAGCTTATAGTAGTTATAGATTTTCATGTTTTCTACTATAAAGAAATGAACAGGTTTGGCATGGCCTTTTAGGCTCACTAGAATGGTACGACACCATCACACTGATAACCTTAGCTTGCGTTGTGCTTGGTCCTCAGGTTAAGCACGTTATTAGGAAGCAGAACAAAGCTATTACTATACCTACTCAGTCTAAACGAGCTCGTGTTGTGTAGGGCCATGTCATCTATTATTATCCATCTACAGATAAAAGGAGTGTTTTTTGCAAAAAAGAACTTTATTTAAAAAAGATAAAAGGAGCGTTTAGGATGACAAGGGGCAAAAATAGGAGTAGGAGATGTAACCACTTAATCACAAAGTAGTTAGCCCTACATAACCATTTAGGGTCATTACATATCTGAACATTATTGGTTACCAAGGGTTACGATGCTTTTTTTTATAGTTGGAGTTATGTAGTGAACCCTCGATATGTTAGTGATGATTTATGTTGTCTTTTTTCATTATTTATTGACTCGTCCATGTCATCATTCACATGATATACCATACCAACAAAAACCAATTTGAAAACTAACCAAAGAGTTATTTAGGTGGTTTTGGTTTTTCAATACTTTAAGTAGTAATGTACATGTTTTCCTAGACGGGAGTATCCCTGCCGAGTTAGACTCAATCTAGTAGGATAGGTTCCACCGAGTCAGACTCAATCTAGTAGAGTAGGTTTCATCGAGTCAAACTCAATCTACTAGGGTAGGTTCCACTACAAAGAGCTTAATCACTTGAACTGTGCTTAGTTTTTGTAATTAACATTGTTCATTGCTCAAGAAATCCATGAAGATTACACGCTATGGAAATTAGATGTTTACATTTATATCATAATTATATTGCTATTTTTTGTGAATTACACAACACAGTCATAGTTATATTGCTATTCTTTTGTGAATTGCATAGTACAAACACCGACGCTCATAGTCGTAGTATGCATGCACACTTATCTCCGTGAAGGCACACACAGACTCCTATGCTGGTAGATCTCGAGATTGATGAAGTCATCATAGGTGCCTCCTTGTCGACAAGAATGTCGTCTACCACTAAAAGCATAACGTCGTTAAATCATAAAATAAATTCAGAAAATAAAAACATTTGTGCCAAATCGAAGACTTAAATTCGGTTGGGCAAGTTTCACCATAAGAAACCTAGCTCATTTCACATTGTTATATTGCTAAATTAGTTGATCTATTTCAAAATAGAATAACCATGCTGACGATATTGGAACGGCTCTCCTTTTTTTTTTTTTTTAGAAAAATGCGGGTGGAGCTAAATGAGGAGGAAAAGAGGTTTCTTTTTTTAGGGAAGGAAAAGAGGCTTTCTGATAAAGACAACACAAACGACCCTAAAAGGAAAAAATAATTGAACGTACAGGGATATTAACGTAAGAGCTTAGGTATGCAGAAAAAAAAGCTTTACTATTGTATTCTTAAACTGTTTGACTACATATCTGTATGTTAGTTCAAAGTACTCAGAATAATGTAACGACCAAGTGGCCACCCAACAACTTTTTGTATGCAGAGAACTCATAGCCCTCGACTGAGAACTCAAAGCTGGAGGCTACAAAGTTTAAACAAGCCAAAAGATGCACTGGGGCTACGAGATGCATTATTGGGCGAAACAGACCAACATACGTGTCAACAGATGAGTGGATCTCATTACGCTCTGATCCTTTTGTTTGCCCAAAAATCACAATATGTAATTTTCTACATACAGTACATGTACTCTCTTGCTAGAAAGGGTACACCGGACTGGATTCGGTTGCAAAGGTGATAGATATGTTCCCATACCAGTCTAGCTAGTTGCCTCTCCACTAATGAATTGGCCTTTTGGAGCACATCATTTGTTTTGTTAGTGGCCTCTTGATATATTTTTTTAAACGCTTCTATCTTTTCATTTTGTCTTGGGAGAGTAATTAAAGTTAGGTTTTGTGGATAGGGCTCTGTGAGGCTGAACCTATTTGGGACAGTCGTCAGTGACTTGATCTTTATGGGCTACAAAAGGCATATAACCTGAAATAATTGAAGGCTGTTTAAAGCTACACAACTCAAGATGAAGTTCTTCCTCCATACATTCAATTGGTCTATGGAAATATAGATTATTTCAATTGGTTTTCATATATAAATGGTTTACACATTTTCCATGTGTGATATAAATACATTAGTGATTATGATATTTATAGGGTGAACATTGGCGAAACTAAGGATATTGGTGAACCCCCTTATATTTTACTAGCTCTATATAAATACCATAAAGTGAGCTGATTTTTTAAAGCAAACTAGTATTATATGAACTAAATGGGTTTAATCAGTGGATACACTTAAGACTCATCCTTTTGATGCCTAATTATTTGATAAAATTAGGACTATGAACTTGCTAAAATTGAGGTGTCTGAATTTTAGCTCTCTTTCAGCCTTCTGGCCAAGATTATTACATATATTTTATACTAAAATTATAGCTTAAGTTCGTTATGTACGCAATCTATAATTTTTAGTTTCAAGCATAAAAAACTCGTTAAACAAAACCACAAATTTGGTAAATCTGATCCGTATTGGCGCAAAGATAATTAACAATCTACAGTTGTTTCTATAGTCAGGCAAGGACAAAATTGAATATGTTATGATACAAAGACAAATAAAAAAATCACAAAACTAACAATTTAGGCCCTGTTTAGATCACATGGACTAGTAACTAGTTGACTAATAATTAGTCCATAAAGATCCAAACAGGTGAACTAGTGGGTGAACTAATGTCTAATCCAAGACTCAACTAGTATTAGTTCACTAGTCTACAAAATCCAACTAGTTGAATTAGTTGTTAGTTCATTGGATCCAAACAGGCTCTTACTTGTAGACAAAAAAAAATCACAAAACTAACAATTTACTTGTACTAGTTGGTTGTATAAGAGTGATGCCTAAAACCATCTTAAAATATAGGCATATGTAACACAGAAGAAGTGCACTATATATAAAAGTTTACATACAAAAGTGAGTCCTTTTCCTATTGCCAACATTGCACACCGCATTCACTAATATTAATCACTATGGCCCATTTCAGAACAAGCCACTCTCAAAAGAAGTTCCAAATGTGGTTTCATTCTAGCTGGTCAAATTTTTTAACTTAACCATAATTATACGAAAACCTATCTAGAATTATAGATTGACAAGACAATGGTCGATAACTAAAATTTTTCATGGAAAAAGTACTTTAATAACATGTAACTTTCAGTATTTTAAATGGCATAGTGATGTCACGTCGTGTCTGATCATTTTTAGAGGGAAGGAAACTTCCCAAAATCCTTTCGCGAGGTGAATTGAAGTTCACATGCACGTACGTAGCCAGCTCAGTGTGATGTGGACTCCAACACAGCGTCACTACCCTAAAAACTGACCCTCATTACCCATCTTCAATTCCTTTTTATCCTTTATGAAACTTTACTCATCTTTCATCCTGATTTCACTTATTTCAATATTATTACCTTGCCAGTGGAGAGCCTCTTACCTCTTGTGCATCCACTAGCTAGCTGAATGAGCAATCCTACTCCCGAAGCACTAGCCCGGCCTTGATGACATACTGTATATAATATGCAAATAGCTGTCCCTTTTCTGCTGATAACAATTGAGTAGTGACTCACCTATTTTTCTTTTGTTTGTTACTAGTGTTGCATGCTGTGAATCATCGTCACTTGATAGGCCTATACTCTGTTCAAACAAATTAAAGACGCATTATTTTTTTTACCATCCTTAGAGCCCAATGAGGTTATCGGTGAAATATGTGATGATCTTGAGGTTGCAATAACCGTGCCCAGAGTGAAGATGATTCTTCTCCAGTCATTCAATCACAAACGTAGGTTGACCCTCTAGATAGGTTTTCTTTAAGAAACTTCGACTAATAGGTTTGCTGGAAATCAAATATTTTTACTATTGAATATCAATACATAATTTTTTGTACATATTGATAACCTAACATGGTTGTGGATACATTTGGAAGAAATGTTTTTTTCACCATAATGCATAATTTATTTCCATTTTGAGATAATAATTTGTTTTACCTATAAATAATGCAAATCAAAGTATTCGATTTAGATAGGGGTGTTCGATTGAAATCTGGCCAGACGAAACATTGTTGGTTTGTTGCCGAATTAATTAACTCCTTTCGTCTTGGGAACAGAAATAATCTGATACAAGGGGCCGGGTTTTGCCCCCAATAATCTCGATCGAGTATACCTGCGCGCTGTGTTATGTGAGTTTGGCAGCAGCAAGGATTTCGACTAGAGTCTCTCGTACGTGCATGTCAAACAATCGAGCCCTGCGTGCTCTGGTGGTGGTGGTGCACAAAAGTGCATGCATGCATGCCGCCCATGATCGAGCAAGTAGTAGCACTGTGTTGTGTTTGTGTGCACGTGCATGATGATGATGATGCAGCGCCCAGTAATTTACGTACGAGGTTACTGTAACCTGCTTTTCCTGCATGCCACGACGACCGGGAACGGGACAGCCTTCTCGTTCCTTCTCCTCTCTCTCTCTCTCTCTCCGGTCAGTCGGTCGGTCGCACTTTTGACGTACACTACACGGGTACGGTCACGATCGCCGATTCACCAGGGCAAATGAAGGGCGTGTTTGATAGGCTTAGGGTGACCGAGTCCGGAGCGCATATAAGGATGTATTTGATTTTCTGTAGTTACACAGTCTGTTCAAGAGGCTCGGTGTTTGATTTTAATAACACAGTATGACTCAACATCAAATTGTAAGAACAGCCACGCTCAAATCATCCGTGCGTGCGTGCGATGATAGAGGTGCGTTTAGAAGATAGAAAACGGTCTACATGCATAGAGCCATGGTGGCATCAAAAATACTCCATCCGTCCCAAAATAACTGTTGCTTTTGTTTCCCGAGAAATAAATGCCAGTAATTTTTATAAATAATAAATATTATCAATTAGTACCATAATTAGTATCATCAGAAAGATCTTTGAATCTAGTTTTTAACAAAATTATTTAGAGATATAAATATTGCACGTATTTTCTATAAATTGAGTTAAACTTGCGGCACAAAAATCAAAAACGACAACTATTATGGGACGGAGTAGTACCGAATTGCAGATAGGAGGCGTCGGCCACCCACCCCTTAACCCAACGCGCCCGTAACGAGCAACCAACCACTTGTACGTACGGTGGCCCGGAAGAGTCAGCGTAGCAAAGCGAGGTAGCCAGCCCCTGACGGTCCCTGAGCGGCACGTGCATGCTGGTCCTGTCTTCCTCCTGGGTTCGCTCTGTCTCAGTGAAGAAGAAGAAGAAGACGACAACAGGAGCCCAGGACCAGGAGGCTTTTGCTTGCTTGCGACCGACATGTGTAGTACGTACTCTGCTACTGTACAAAGCGGTCGTACAGCATGCATGGCAAGGCATGCATGGCTTGGCGCACCTCTAGCTGCCGTTTGCCAGCGACACACATGCATGTATATGGTGGCGTGTGCAGTGCAGGGTAGCAGAGTGAAAAAAAAAGAGATTGGTACACCTGCACAGTGCACACGGCACCACCTGCTACTGCTATCGCCACTGTTTCATGCTAACCATATGTTAGCACACTCCTTCTCTATTACTTCTAGAACAGTTTGATCCGGATACAATTAGATTACACGACCTCAGGGGAAGGGAGGTCTCAAGCTTAGCAAACAATCTAGGTGGAGAAGAGAGGAATCGGACTAGGCATGGAAGAGAGAGCTCTAGACCTAGAGAGGTCAGAGGAAGGAGATGAGGAACAGAGGTAGAAGACGAGTGTTCTGATAATTCATTCGATGCCGAACCAGCTGCTCCTTCCTTCCTTTGTATTGCCTGTTTGCCATCGTCTTGGGCCTTCGTGGGCTAGGCTGAACATGTTGGACCATTACTGGACATTCCTAACATTCCCCCACCTTAAAACTCGGCTTGCCCCCCAAGCCGATGGTGAAGATGAGAACCGGATCCCTAAGCTGAACTCCATTGCCCTGCATCTCAAGCTGATAAGGTGGTGGCCAGGGAGGTCTGTACTGCACAGCAACCCAGACTAAATAGAACAGTGACCAGAAACCAAAATAGAGTTGACTGGAGTTCACAAGCTTAATGTTGCAGTCCAACCAAGAGGGTGGCCAGTGTTGTTTGTTAACTGTAAGTAGAAGCTCTAGCATCACTTGATTGGGACTGATCATTTTGACAATTGCAACTGAGATACTGTAGCTGCTCCTTGCAATTACTTGAAAGAATATTGGATTTCTCATCATGAGAGCTTGTAATGTTGGACTGAAATGAGTGAGGGAGCTAATGCAGAATTTATTCCTCAATACTATGCATTGCCAGACAGAAGTTAACAGAGTGTGAACCATCAGGGAGGTAAAGAAAAACTGCCTTATGAGACGGTCACACAACCACGGATGCCACTAAAACAGCTCAAGAATACCGGCCCATAATCCAACACTAGTGTTCTGCTGTAAATATGAGGGTAACTGAAACCAGAAAATAGTGAAACAGCATGCTGAAATAAGTGATGGCCAAGAGACTTGCAGCAGTACATGCATTTGTACTTCTATCTCAAAATTTCCACTGTCAAGTAGCATTAGTAATTGCATTCCAATGACAAACCTGAGAGATACTGATTGTGTGGCAGAACCTTCTAAATTATATGGCCCACAAGCACCTGACATTGTCCTTAAGACCTCTCATCGCCCATACTTGAGTACCACATAACCTAGAATGTTCTCGTTTCGGGTGAAACCCCGATGAACCACGTTTCCTCCGGGATCGATACTTACGAGAGACATCACAAGATTACAACAGTTTTCATACAAAATACCGAGTAGCGGAAGACTTACAATAACTTAATTTACAAACTTTTGTCAAACTTATACAAACCAGAGTAACATTATTACAAAACAGCGGAAGTATCATTACTTAACTTTATTACAATCACACAACGAAAGTGCCCTGCCCACGGGCCACACAATCTACTCCTCGTCAGTCACTTCATCAACGACCGTCATGCAGCAAGGGCCGTAGCACACTTGCTCACACGGTTCACCTGCAACAGGGTTAAACAAACCCTGAGTACAAAAAGTACTCCGCAAGACTTACCCGACCAAAATTGGGGAGAAGACCTAGAAATGCTGGCTAGTAGGAATCAAGGTAAGGCTTTAGCAAGATCAAATGACACCTTTGCAAAAATAGACTAAGCCAATCCTTACTTTACTACATCAATCACTTGTCAAACATATGACGAATTCAAAACCTTTCTTTCTCACTTTCATCATTACTACGATGCCGGGACTCGGATCAAGTCTCCCATATCGTGGAGCACCGACGATTCGAATCGCTTTATATACCCAAATTGGGGCTTCTAGCCACACGATGTATGCGAGGACCAAACATCTTACATACATCAACTCACGCTTGCATTTCTCCGCACTGAACGGGTCCTAGCCATGAGAGTACAAGACACCACCTTCCCTACGCCGTCGGTCCACAACCGTCGACGGGTATACCCGTAGTATGGGTACACGACACTTCCCGTCCCCGGTTGTCCGTTCTCGTATGGATCATACAAGGGAGCTTACCGCCATTAGCATGCGACTAGTACTATCCAATAACCTCATGATCCCGAGGCCAAACAACGGACGGTCCTTAACCGACTCACAAGTGGGCGACACTACACCGGCACTAGCCCATCCCGGTGCAAGTCACTCCACCCGGTCTCAATTTACTCATCATCATGCTCTTGTTGCGCACCCTTGACCCGATCAAAGTGAAGGGATACCAACAAGTAACATCGAGTTTTCATAATTGCCCTCAACGGGATTTTGTTATCACATCTTTAAAAACATTTCGTAAAAGCCTTTGCTATTTGCGTGGCTAAGCATACACTAGCATTTTCGAAATCAAAACAGTATCTAGGGTATATATCAAGGTACGGTAAATGCATCAAATTAGGATACCATACAACTCCTGTTACCTAATGCATCACATCATCAACATACAATATAAAAGATTTTCGAAATACAAGAAGGGGTTTGAATGTATCCGGGGCTTGCCTTGGGGCTCGACGAAGTTAGGAGCAGCGATGGCACTGTTGAGATCAGGACCAACCTCTTCACGCCGAACACCTTCTTCAGACGGCACGGCTACACGATTGAGATGCATGATCACAATGCAGTAATTAAAGAATATGCGATAATGATGCAACGATTGTTAACCTATCTTGAGTACAACTTCCCTTCACGGTATAGTTGCACTAAGAAGGTACAACTAGCGTCGACGACGACGGACTAACGATACGCAATCAACATAAAATGCCGAAGGTCATTAGGGTTAATGACCTAGGGTCATCACTTAATCCCAAAATCCAAAGAATCCTAATAGTGATTAGAGTGATTACTAATTTATTAACCATTTTTACAGTTGTTGAAAGCTACTAATTAACTTGCTAATTAGAGATTAAGTAAACCCTAATTAATTAAAGAATTAACTAATTAAACATTGATTAATCAAGGTATTAATTAAGCATAATACAAAAATTAATCAAAACAGGATCAAACTTCATAATTAAGATCACTATCATCTAATTAGCACACAAAACAAATTTCATGATTTTTGGACTTATATTTTATTTATTAAAAATCATGGAAGTGGCATTTATTAATTAAAAGAACAAATTATAGTTAGCTCACCAAAATTGAAAGTGATATTCAAATTCAACACTTAACCATCTAGGGTTAGGGTTTGGAATTCAAATTCCAACTTCAATCTTGATTCTTTCTTTTACATCATTTGACTTGTAAAACTTGGTTAGGGGTGTAAGCCGGGGTTAGCCAAGCACTTGTGCACACCAAGATTGCTTTTAGTTGATAACTTTTATAAACCAAATCAAACATGTAGGTGAAACTTGAATGGCATACACATACGATATGAAAAAAGCAAAACAAAACCCTAGAATTAAATAAACTTATTTTGGTTGTTCACATTAGTGTTCTCTAATCATGAATGCTGATGCAATGATGATGATGACATGGCAGGTTTAGGTTAACGTAACACCGGGGTGTTACATTGATTCCATGCCCCTCCAAGATTCAAGCAGAGCAACTCAAAATAGCACAGCAAAATTTTCAACAATTCTATACAGCTAGGATCAGAAGACAAAAATTACTGCAACAAATCTTGTTTAGCCTGCCAGTGATCCATGGCCTTTCCTCCTGTAACTCGAGATTGTTGTTCTGTCACTTCAAGCAAGGAACATCGACAATTGCCCCCACACTTCCGCTGTACCAGCTCATGAACCGGAGCACAGCCAACCATACTCACTGATAGTAAGAGAGTCCCACAAACACATGCAGGCAGTGGCCAATGGACCTTGAACCAGGTACAGTCTCGGTTCACTACCAGCCTCCCGACTCTTCCAGCGGTAAAAGATGGCCAAGGTGTTGGCCTAAGTTCAACACCATCGCTATGTATCTCGAACTGCATAGGTGGCGGCCATGGTTGCCTATATGTCACTGCATCCCAGCTACGACAGATGGAGGCGAGAAACAGCTTTGTATGCTTTTGTCAACCAAGTATTGAGCTAAGCTTATACTAGAGCCACCACTATGGACTGCTGAAAGCCCTAGTTTGGTTTTGGCTAATTGATAAAACCTAGGACTAACCCTATTGCTAAGTGTGTAGCATTAGAGAAAAGGAAGGTCCAAGCCAAGTGGTGGAATGGTGATCGAGTTGATGGAAGTGATCAAAGATGATCAAGTGCCACCCTTGAAGATGAAGGAAGATGAGGAGCAAGATGGAATGCTAGAGGCAAAGGTATATGCTAGAGCATTTCCATTTTAGCGGCCATAGGTGAGTAGAGAAGTTGATGGCCGGATTTAGGATTGATAACCGTATGTCGCGCAATATCGGTTATCTAAGTGCCACTAGGTGAGCAATAACTTTGCATGTGCATTAGGAACCTAGTGAGCTAACAATCTCTTGCAAAATTCATTTGAAAATGCTAACACACGTGCACAAGTGGAGAGACACTTTTGTGTTGGCACATGAGAGCAAGGGGTGATGGTGTTTGGGTATAAAACCCTCCCACCGAGCTTGCGAGGCGGGACTCGGAGGTTTTTGGACGATGAGTAGTCACTCAGAGGTGACCGGACGCTGTCCTAGAGGGGGCCGGACGCGTCCGGTCAAGGTGTGGCGTCCGGCGTGTTTTCCGTGGTGACCGGACGGCCGGTCACCGGAGCGTCCGGTGCCAAGGTTTGTTTGCGGCCGAGTTGGGCGTAGAGTGGACGGACACGGGCGCGTCCCGTCAAGAGGGGCAGCGGACGCGCGTCGGCCGAGAATTTCACGTTCGGACCTCTTTGGTGGGTGACCGTACTCGCCGCGGCGAGCGTCCCTGTCGAGCGTAGGGACGCGTCCGGCCAATGTCCGACAAATAAGTCGAGTGATCGAACCGTTGGCGCCAAAACGGCTATTTTCAAATGAGCTTGACACGTGGCCATGGTAGAGGGACCGGACGCTGGGACCGGACGCGACTTAACCCGCGTCCGGTCGACGCGCAGAAATCTGTTTTGAGCAACGGCTATGTGATCTTGTGGGCGCCTATATAAGTGAATTGGCCGGCTCTAGGGAGTCTCTCTTGGCACTTTAACATTTTGACATCCCCTAGAGCTAAGCAAACCATCTCCCTCACTTTGCATGTCTCTTGATTGATCTAGAAAGTGATTGGGAGAGCTTTTAGTGCTTTTGCCTTGTGATTGAGCATCTAGTGGCACTAGTGAGCGTTCTTGCTGCGATTGAGCTTATTACTCTTGGTGATTGCCGTCACCTAGACGGTTGGAGCAGCGAGCCGGAGTTGAGCAAGGTCGAAGATTATTCTTGGCCACTCCGGAGGTGATTGTGAGGGGTGTTGATCCCACCCCACGGGTGATCGCGAAAGGAATCCTTAGTGGAATCTCGTGTCATTGAGTTACCCTCACTTTGTGTGAGTTCTTGTGGCGCCCGGTGAGGGCTTGGCTTGTGACGCCGATTAGCCACCGAACTACCGAGTGTGTGGTCGACACAACGGGGAGTAGCGTGCCGGCAAGCACATGAACCTCAGGATAAAAATCTTGTGTCCCTCGGTGTTCTTGTGTGGTTTGATCCTTCGAGATCAACTTGAATTTCTCTATTGGATCATCTCTTCGGGTTTTATTGTATTGACAAGACGGTGATTGGTCATCATCCCGAAGGCACGGTTTGCACTCTCTCGGTTCCCTTCCTTGCGATTACATTTATGCAAAGTAGCATACTAGGTTATGTAGTTTAGTTTGCTTGCTAAGGATTGTAATCTTAGTGTGCCTAGTGTATTAAGATTGTTAGAATTGGATAGGTTGGCTTGCAACCCCTCACTAGGCTAGTGTAACACTTGCTTCGCCATTTAGTGTACTAACCGGTTTGTTTAAGTGCTTTGCAAGAATTTTTATAGGCTATTCACCCCCCTCTAGCCATTTAGGACATTTCAAGTGGTATCAGAGCGAGGTCACCGTTGATTAAGGCTTAACAACCTACGGTGTAAAAATGGCTCAAATCAACCATATCAATCATGTGGGGAAGCCATCGCACTTCGATGGCACCGGTTATGATCATTGGAAGAGAAAGATGTGTGCATACTTGAAATCATTGAATAGGAAGGTTTGGGAGGTTATGGATAAGGACTTTGCCATGATTGATCCAACCGACCCAACCGCAAGAGAAGAAGAAAAGCTTTAATTCAATGACATTGCAATCAACACATTCTATGAAGCTTTGGAAGCAAAGGTGTTTGAGCAAATCAAGGATTTGGAGAGAGCTCATGATGTGTGGACTAGATTGGAGGAAACATCTGAGGGCACACAAGCCGTGAAGAGTGCCAAGGTATACATTCTCAAAGACAAGCTCTCAAGTTTCAAGATGCAAGATGATGAGAGTGTGCCGGAGATGTTCCACCGTCTCCAAGTGATTGTCAATGACTTAAAGAATTTGGGTAAGAAGGTGGAAAATACGGACTTCTCTCACAAGTTCCTAATAAGCTTGCCGTCAAGATTTGAATTTTTGGTCACAATGTTAGTGAGAGAAGGGTTAGATACCAAGACCCCTAACCAAGTACTAGGTGAGGTGATCATACATGATACCTACCGTGTGGAACGGGAAGGGGGCTCTCAAGAGGAAGAAGAAGAAGAAGACTGTGGCATTCAAGGCCACCTCCTCTAAGTGCAAAGGGCAAAAGCAAGAAGCAAAGCTCAAGTGAAGATGAAGCTTACACAAGCTCAAGTTAGGTGGATGATGAAGCAATGGCTCTCTTAGTGCGTAAATTTGGCAAATTCATGAAGAAAAAGGGCTATGGTGCAAGAAAAAGAAGAGATACCTCCAAGGCCAAGAGATGCTTTAGGTGCAAGAGCAAAGATCACTTTATTACTGATTGTCTATTCAATAGTGATGATGATAGTGATGAAGATGACAAGAAGAAGAAAGATAAGAAAGAAAAGAAGGACAAGAAGGAGAAGAAACTTGAGTACAAGAAGAAGAAGAAGGAGCAATCATATTGTGTTACATGGGATAGTGATGCCTCAAGTGATAGTGATGATGAGAGTGAGGATGACAAGAAGTCAAGGAAGAAGGCACTTGCTAGTCTTGCTATCTCCAACAAGCCTTCACTCTTTGATGCTCCATTGACATGCTTAATGGCTAAGCCATCCAAGGTATAATCCGATGATGAGAGCGATAGTGGGAGTGATGATAATAAGGAGTACTCAAAGGAGGACCTCATTAGCATGCTACAAGATGCTCACTCTTATATTGAGGAGAAGAGGAAGGAGTGTAAAGAGTTGCGCAAGAGCAAGAAAGCTCTTGAGAAATCCTTTGATGAGCTCAATGCTACTCATGAGAGGCTAATGGAAGCCCATAAGAAGCTTGAGAAGGCTCACTCTAAGCTTGAAAAGGTTCACTCCTTCCTCCTTGATCAATCTAAGATTGAGGATGTTGTAGACACATGCAACGTAGGAGTAACATATGATATTCTTGATGAAACATTCTATACTCCTATTGTTGTTGGTCCCACTAACCCCTCTTGTAGCTCAAGCAATGCCACATCTACTATTAGTGATGGTTTCACTTGTGATGCCTCACTCATGGTGGAGAATGAGACCCTCAAGAGAGAGGTGAATGAGCTCACTCATGCCTTGGGCAAGGCCTATGGTGGAGATGCCCGCTTGCTAAAGTGCTTGGATAGCCAACGATTCTCTCTTAACAAAGAGAGATTGGGCTATACCCCCAAGAATAGCAAGGCGGCCTTTGTCACTCACAAGACTAGTTTTGTGAAGGGCAATGGACGTTTTTGCTCTAGTTGCAAGCAAGTGGGGCATGTAGAGCAACATTGCAAGAACAAGAAGAATGCTAACATATCCTCTATTAAGTTTGATTCTTGTTATTTGCTTACCAAGGGAGCTAATGGTGTGAAGGCTAAGTTCATTGGTGCTCCTATTGTTGGCCCAAAGAAGAAGGCAATTTAGATGCCCAAAAGCTTAGTAACTAACCTTAGAGGACCCAAGCAAGTTTGGGTACCTAAGAAGAATTGATTTGCTTTTGTAGGTCAATTATAAAGCCGGAGGAAGGTATTAGGTGCTTGATAGTGAGTGCACTCAACATATGATCGGGGATTCTAGGATGTTCAAATCAATCTCATCAAGTGGCAATGGTGTTGATATTATCACTTTTGGTGATAATGGAAAAGGCAAGGTGAAAGGCTTAGGAAAGATTGCAATTACAAATGATATGTTCATCTCTAATATATTGCTAGTAGAATCTCTCAACTTCAATCTCTTGTCCGTGGCTCAATTGTGTGGCGTTGGATTCAAATGCATATTTGGTGTTGATGATGTTGAGATAGTGAGTGTTGATAGAAGCAACTTGATATTCAAAGGCTTTAGATATGAGAATCTCTATCTTGTGGACTTTAATGCTAGTGATGCTAAATTGACAACATGTTTGTTCTCCAAATCAAGTATGGGTTGGCTATGGCATAGAAGACTTAGACATGTTGGTATGAAACAACTCAACCAGCTAATCAAGCATGATTTAGTTAGAGGGTTGAAGGATATGGTGTTTGAAAAAGATAAGCTATGTAGTTCATGTCAAATGGGCAAACAAGTTGGCAACACTCATCCCAACAAGAGCATGATGAGCACAAGTAAAGCATTTGAGTTGTTGCACATGGATCTATTTGGCCCAACCAAGTATGAGAGCATTGGTGGAAATAAATATAGATTTATGATTGTGGATGACTACACAAGATATATTTGGGTATTCTTTCTTGCTGACAAAAGTGAAGTGTTTGACACATTCAAGACATTTGTCAAGAGAAGCCAAAATGAGTTTGAGACATCTATCAAGAAAGTGAGAAGTGACAATGGTAGTGAGTTCAAGAATATAAGAATTAAAGAGCTATATGATGACTTTGGAATTAAGCATTAATTCTCGGCCAAGTACACACCTCAATCAAATGGGCTAGTTGAAACGAAGAATAGAACTTTGATTGACATGCAAGATCAATGTTGAGTGAATACAATGTGGATCATTCTTTTTGGGCCGAAGCAATCAATACCGCCAACTATTGCTCAAATAGGCTCTATTGTCATAGGCTATTGGAGAAGACACCATATGAGTTGTTGAATGGTAGAAAGCCCAACATCGCATATTTTAGAGTATTTGGATGTAAATGCTACATTCTCAAGAAGGACACTCGGTTGAGCAAATTTGAGAAGAAGTGTGATGAAGGATTCCTACTCGGTTACTCCACTACAAGCAAAGCATATAGAGTTTGGAATCTCACTCATGGCATAGTTGAAGAGGTGCACGATATAGAATTTGATGAAACCAAAGGCTCACAAGATGAGGAGGAAAATCTTGATGATGTAAGAGAAACTCAATTGATACAAGCCATGAAGGAAATGGATGTTGGTGACATTAGGTCAACACAAGTGGTAGATGTTGAAGATGATAAAGATCAAGTGATTGTGTCTCCAAATGTGCAAGCTAGTGGTTCTCAAGTTCTAACTCAAGCTAGTGACTCCCAAGTGTAAGATCAAGTGGCTAGTACATCATCTCAACCAAGTGATCAACCAAGTTCAAGTGCTCAACCTCATGTTCTCCAACCAACTCATATTGCAAGGGATCATCCTCTAGATCAAGTGGTTGGTGATATTAGAAGTGGTGTGCAAACGAGATCAAGATTGGTATCTTTTTGTGAAAACTATTCATTTGTTTCATCCATATTCATTTGTTTCATCCATAGATCCAAAGAAAATAGAAGAAGCTTTGATAGATTGTGATTGGGTCAATGCCATGCATGAAGAGCTCAACAACTTTGAAAGAAATCAAGTTTGGGAAACTAGTTGAGCATCCGAAAAACTACAATGTCATTGGCACCAAATGGGTATTTTAGAACAAGCAAGATCAAGATGGTATAGTTGTGAGAAACAAAGCAAGATTGGTAGCACAAGAATACACTCAAGTTGAAGGTCTTGACTTTGGAGAAACCTATGCACCGGTTGCAAGATTGGAGGCAATTAGAATCTTATTAGCCTATGCTTGTGCCCACAACATCAAGCTATATCAAATAGATGTGAAAAGTGCTTTCTTGAATGGATTCATCAATGAGTTAGTGTATGTTGAGCAACCCACGGGATTTAAAGATATTAAAAAGCTTAACCATGTCTACAAGTTGAAGAAGGCTCTCTATGGTTTGAAGCAAGCTCCTAGGGTATGGTATTAGAGATTGAGAGATTTTTTAATCTCCAAAGGGTTCAAGATGGGGAAGGTTGATAACACTCTCTTCATCAAGAAGATTGGTAAGGACTTGTTTGTGTTGTAAATCAATGTGGATGACATTATATTTGGATCAACCAACCAAGACTTTTGTGAAGAGTTTAGAGAAATGATGGCAAAAGAATTTGAGATGTCTATGATTTGAGAGCTTAGCTACTTCCTTGGTCTACAAATCAAGCAATTAAAGAAAGGCACATTTGTGAGTCAAAACAAGTATATCAAGGATATATTGAAGAAGTTTGGAATGGAAGAAGCCAAGTCAATTGGGACACCAATAGGAACAAATGGTCATCTTGACTTGGATACAAGTGGCAACATGGTAGATCAAAAGTTGTATCGGTCTATGATTGGAAGCCTACTCTATGTGACCGCTTCTAGACCGGATGTCATGTTTAGTGTGTGCATGTGTGCAAGGTTCCAAGCTTCACCAAGAGAAAGTCATTTGAAAGCAACTAAGACAATATTGAGATATCTTAAGCACACACCAAATGTTGGATTGTGGTATCCCAAGGGGTCAAACTTTGAGTTGATTGGATATTCGGACTCTGACTATGCGGGATGCAAGGTGGATAAAAAGAGCAGTAGTGGAACATGCCAATTGCTAGGAAGGTCACTTGTCTCATGGTCATCCAAGAAACAAAATAGTGTTGCACTCTCTACCACCGAAGCCGAATACATTAGTGCGGGAAGTTGTTGTGCTCAATTACTATGGATGAAGGCCACATTGAAGGATTTTGGAATCAAATTTAGACAAGTGCCATTGCTATGTGACAATTAAAGTGCCGTGAAGATCACCACCAATCCGGTTCAACATTCAAGGACAAAACACATTGACATAAGGCATCACTTCATTAGAGATCACCAAGCAAAGGGAGATATTTCTATTGAGAGTGTTGGCACCGATGATCAACTTGCCGATATCTTTATCAAGCCACTTGATGAGAAGAGGTTTTGCACATTGAGGAATGAATTGAACATTCTTGACTTCTCCAACATGAGATGAATGCACCCCCAACTATATGACATGCCTCTCCTTTGACTAAAGCAAAGGTGAAATTGTTTGGCATGATGCATTCATACTTAATAAGGACTTGATTAGAGCATGTAGACATTTTTTCTAGTGATATCTCTTGCTTATTAGGCTCATTCATGAAAACAAAGTGATTTTGAGTACATATGATGCCACTATTGCTTCTATGTCTTGTGGTATGTCTTGTAGTGGGCTAAATATGACTTGTTCATGAGAATGTGAACCTAGTGTTTGATCTAGTTAAATAAGCAAGAAAGGATCTAGTTCAACATTGACAAGATAACCATTGAAAGATGTGTGAAGAAGCTTGTCATTGGTTCAAACCGAGCTAGATTACTTATGCAAGTTTACTGATTTGAACCACAAGAGAAGAAAGTTTATGGAAACAAGTGATCCTCAACCTTAAGTGATCATCTCTCTACTCCAAGCTCCCTCCATGATTTCAAGTCTACACCGAACATGATCATATACCTTTGTGGTCATTGATGACAAAGGAGGAGAGAATACAAAGATAGCATGCATCAAGGGGGAGAGTAGATGAAGATTAAAGAATGAAAAGGGATCAAAATTGTGAAGCACACAAATAGGGGAAGCAAGCTCATGAACACAATTGATTGCACTTGAATGTGTATATCCATATGATTGCTTGCATTGCACTTAGGTGTGTTCATTTCATAAGTGGTATCTCTCTTGCTTGTGTGGTGCTTGCTAGTATAGATCTTGATTGATGAATTGATTACTAGCATGTATAGGTTCTAGCTAGAAGTAGCATTTTTCTTGATGTTTTTCAAGTGGTATCTAGAAACCATGTTCTAATGTTGATCTCACGGGGTTTCTAGCTATTTGATGTTTCTAGTTAGAGTTGGTGCTAAGGATGGTTCATGATGTGCACTCCGATGGTATCACGCTTCAAAGGTCCATTCTATACACCTTAGCATCAATTTGGTAGAAATGACTCTCCTAAAACTGATTTATCCATCATGTGTGCAAAGCTTCTAATCCAAACTCTTAGCACACATGTAGGGGGAGCCATAGTTACCAAATAGGTTTTACATGACTTGTCCAATTCTTTTCCATAAGCTCATATTGCTTGAACAAGTGGTGTAAAACCAAAATTGAATTTAATTCCTATCTTTGTGGAGGTTGTCATCAATTACCAAAAAGGGGGAGATTTGTGGCAGAACCTTCTAAATTATATGGCCCACAAGACCCTGACATTGTCCCTAAGACCTCTGTCAGCCATACTTGTGTACCATGTAACCTAGAATGTTCTGTCGGGTGGATCTCCGATAAACCACAATTTCTCCAGGATCGATACTTACAGAGACATCACAGTATTACAACAGTTTTCATACAAAATACCAGAGTAGTGGAAGACTTACAATAACTTAATTTACAAACTTTTTGTAAAACTTATACAAACCAGAGTATCATTATTACATAACAGCGGAAGTATCATTACTTAACTTTATTACAATCCACACAACGGAAGTGCCCTGCCCACAGGCCACACAATCTATTCCTCGTCAGATCCTTCTTCGATCACCGTCATGCAACAAGGGCCGTAGCACACTTGCTCACACGGTTCACCTGCAACAGGGGTTTAACAAACCCTGAGTACAAAAAGTACTCCGCAAGACTTACCCGACCAAAAATTGGGGAGAAGACTTAGGAATGCTGGATAATAGGAATAAGGTAAGGCTTTAGCAAGATCAAATGACACCTTTGCAAAAAGGGACTAAGCCAGTCCTTACTTTACTACCATAATCACTTGTCAACCATGTAACGGATTCAAAACTTCTTAATCTCATCAACTTTCATCATTACTACGATGCTGACGCTTGGTCAAGTCTCCCATATCGTGGAGCAACGACGATTCGAATCGCTTAATATACCCAGCTGGGGCTTCCTAGCCACACGATGTATGCAGGACCGAACATCTTACATACATCAACTCACGCTTGCATTTCTCCCGGCCAGAACGGGTCCTAGCCACGAGGTACAGTACACCATCTCCCTACACCACGGTCCCCTTCCACGGCGGCCCCGTAGGATGGGTACACGCTACGCTCGTCCCGGTTGTCCGTTCTCGTCGTGGATAGTATAAGGGAGCTTACCGCCATTAGCATGCGACTAGTACTATCCAATAACCATCTTGACCACAGGATCACCACAACGAACGGTCCTTAACCGACTCACAAGTGGACGACACTACACCAGGGCACTAGCCCATCCTGGTGTAAGTCACTCCACCCGGTCTCGATTTACTCATCATCATGCTCTTGTAGTGTATCCTTGACCCCGTCGGAACAAGGATAAACGACAAGCAACATCAGATTTTCGTAACTTCCCCTCAGGGGGTATTGTTATCACACTTTTGAAAACAGTTGCTCAAAACCCTATACTAGTAGCAAGGCTAAGCGTGTACTAAACATTTTGAAATCAAAGCAGGTATTCAGGATAATATATCAAGGTACGGTAAATGCATCAAAGTAAGATATCACACAACTCTTAACACCTAATGCATCATTTCATCAACATACAATATAAAAGCTTTTCGAAACACAAGGAGGTGGTTGAATGCATCCGGGGCTTGCCTTGGGGCTTGACGAAGTTAGGAGCAGTGATGACACTGTTGAGATCAGGACCAACCTCCTCACACTGGTAACCTTTCTCGGAAGCCGGATCAACTACATGATTGAGATGCATGATCACAATGCAGTAATAAAAGGAACATGCGATAATGATGCAATGATTGTCAACCTATCTTGAGTACAACTTTCCTTCATGGTAACCTTGCACTAAGGAGGTATAACTAGCGTCGACGACAACGGATTAACGATACGCAATCAACATGAAATACCGAAGGTCATTAGGGTTAATGACCTAGGGTCATCACTCAATCCCAAAATCAAGCAACACTAACAGTGATTAAAGTTGATTACTAATTTATTAACCATTTTTACAGTCGTTGAAAACCACTAATTAACTTGCTAATTAAAGATTACTTAAACCCTAATTAATCAAAGAATTATCTAATCAAACATTAATTAATTAAGGTATTAATTAAGCATAATACAAAAATTAGTCAAAACAGGATAAAACTTCATAATCAAGATCATTAGCATCTAATTAGCACACAAAACAAATTTTATGATTTTTGGATTTATATTTTATTTATTAAAAATCATGAAAGTTGCATTTATCAATTTAAAGGAGCAATTTTCATTGTAAACAAAATTTACTGAAAACTAGGGTTAGCATTTTTCCTTGACAGAGCTTAACACAGAGAGCACATACATATTTTTCTTGCATTTTTATTTGCCCAAATGAATTTGCTACAAAAAGATGAAATACAGCATTTGGAATTAAATAAAGAAAAAGGAAAACAAAACTTTCCCTTCGCGGGCTCACAGTGCAGCCCGAGTGGCTCCATTGGCGCCCGGCCCGGCCTGCTTGCGCGGCCCGCCAGCCAGCGCGGCCTCTCCCTCCCTCTCTTCTCTCACTGACAGGGCGGCCCCCACCCGTCAGCTCTCTCTCTCCCTCCTTCATTTCTCCGGCGGGAACAGGGACGGCGGCACGGCTGCCGGCCGTTCTCGCCGGTGACCACCTCTCCGACGAAACCAGTTACACCGACGGCTTCCCTTCACCAAGACGAGCCCATCAAGCTATGACACGAGGCATATACATCGCCGGAGCACGCACAGCCGCGGTCATGGCGGCTCGGGGATCGCCGGCGAACGATGCTCCAGCCGATAGGATGCGATAGCGACCTCAAAAAAAATGGAAAAGATCCAGTGGCTCACCACAAATTCGATGCGCTCGACGATTGGATCGGATACGGCGCGGAGATGGATTGTCGCAAACGATGGTGGTCACGGCGGCGTGATCCAAGAAGAACAACGGCGTTGCGGTGTGTCCCGGCCTCGACTGCGAAAACGATTGAGCCGGCCATGCTCAATGGTCAAAGGCGAAACCAAGACAAAGAATTGATTTGTTAGAGAAACACAGAAAGGCTATGAACGGTGGGTTTGTGCTCACGGCGGAGTCCGGCGACCGGCCATGGAGAAGACGATGACCCCGCGGCTGCTACCGACGATGTCAAGGGCTAGGAGTTGGTTCAGAGAATGCGCAACGGAGTTGCGAAGTGGGTGACAAGAGCAATTGCACGGTGATTACTTAACAACGACGAATTTCACCGGTGAACCAAGGTATGTCGTCGGCGGCAGAGGAAGAAAAAGCTTGGCGACGGCGGCGGTCACGGCCTTTTATAGGACAAGGGTGGGTCGTGGAGTCGGGCCGGGCGTCTTCGCGAGCACGGCGATGTGGTTGGCAGCGCCAGCGAAAGCCGGGAAGCCGCTGAACGGCCACGGCGGCGGCAGGTGACCGGCCGGCATGGGCGCCCGGGCGAGGTGGCCTCCCCCCCCTTCCTTTACTTGTAGCAGGGGACACCTCTCCTTTTCTTTTTCAAAATTAATCCCAAAAATTGAACTGAACAGTAAAAACTCCCAAAATATCAATTATGCAACTTTTCATGCTCTACAACTTTGATTAAAGGAGTTTGATCAGATTCCAAATAAATTTTGAATTTGCATTTCAAATTTAAAAATAGAACAAAAGCCCTACTTTTGGGGATTTAAAATTACTTTCAAACTTTGAATAAAAGATGAAAATTTCCAAAAATAAAAGTTGTTCCATTTATCAAGATCTACAACTTTTATTTAGAAAGTTTTTCATGAAACCAAATAATTTTTGAATTGCAGTTTAAAATTCAAAAGGGAACACTTTCTAATTTAAATAACTTTTGAAATTACTCCAAATTTTATTCAAAAACTTAAAAAACTTTATATACAAAAGTTGTAGAGCTCAAAGAGATGCACAAACTGTATTTTTGACATTTTCCCAAATTTTGAATATTTTGAGATGAAATTGAGAAAGGGGCAAAAACACTTGAAATTTAGGGTTTTTGAAAAAGATTTTCAAATTGAAACTTTGGGCAATTAATTAATGATGTTGTGGAACTTTTCAAACCCAACCAATAGCATACTTTCAAAGTACAAACTTCATACTTTGAAATGGTGCCATTGATTAGCAACTTTTATTTAGAAAATCAATTATGGTTAGCTCCCAGAAATTGAAAATAAAATTCGAATTCCAACACTTAACCAACTAGGGTTAGGGTTTTGGGATTCGATTCCGAATTCAATTTTGATTCTTTCTTTTGCATCATTTGACTTGTAAAACACGGTTATGGTGTGAGTCGGGGTTAGCCAAGCACTTGTAAACATCAAGATTAGTTTTAGTTGGTTGCTTTTATAAACAGAATCAAACATGCGAAAGGAGTTTAAATGATATACACATACACATACGATATGAAAGAGCTCAACCAATCCTAGAATTAATAAACTCATTTTAATTATTTACATTAGGGTTCTCTAATCATGAATGCTCATGCAATGATGATGATGACATGGCAGGTTTAGGTTAACGTAACACCGGGGGTGTTACAAGATTGAAAGCCCTAGTTTGGTTTTGGCTAATTGATAAAACCTAGGACTAACCCTATTGCTAAGTGTGTAGCATTAGAGAAAGGGAAGGTCCAAGCCAAGTGGTGGAATGGTGATCGAGTTGATGGAAGTGATCAAAGATGATCAAGTGCCACCCTTGGAGATGAAGGAAGATGAGGAGCAAGATGGAATGCTAGAGGCAAAGGTATATGTTAGGGCATTTTCATTTTAGCGGCCATAGGTGAGTAGAGAAGTTGATGGCCGGATTTAGGATTGATAACCGTATGTCGCGCAATATCGGTTATCTAAGTGCCACTAGGTGAGCAATAACTTTGCATGTGCATTAGGAACCTAGTGAGCTAACAATCTCTTGCAAAATTCATTTGAAAATGCTAACACACGTGCACAAGTGGAGAGACACTTTTGTGTTGGCACATGAGAGCAAGGGGTGATGGTGTTTGTGTATAAAACCCTCCCACCGAGCTTGCGAGGCGGGACTCGGAGGTTTTTGGACGATGAGTAGTCACTCAGAGGTGACCGGACGCTGTCCTAGAGGGGACCGGACGCGTCCGGTCAAGGTGTGGCGTCCGGCGTGTTTTCCAGGGTGACCGGACGCTGGTCACCGGAGCGTCGGTGCCAAGGTTTGTTTGCAGCCGAATTGGGCAGAGAGTGGACCGGACACGGGGCGCGTCCGGTCAGTAGACAGCGGACGCGTCCGGTCGAGAATTTCACGTTCTGGACCTCTCTGGTGGGTGACCGTACTCGCACTGTGCGAGCGTCCGGTCGAGCGTAGGACGCGTCCGGTCAATGTCTGACAGCGTGCGAGTGATCGAGCCGTTGGCGCGCAACGGCTATTTTCAAATGAGCTTGACACGTGGCCATGGTAGAGGGACCGGACGCTGGGACCGGACGCGTCCGGTCGCCACTTAACCCGCGTCCGGTCGACGTGCAGAAATTTGTTTTTGTGAGCAACGGCTATGTGATCTTGTGGGCGCCTATATAAGTGAATTGGCCGGCTCTAGGGAGTCTCTCTTTTGGCACTTTGACATTTTTGACATCCCCTAGAGCTAAGCAAACCATCTCTCTCACTTTGCATGTCTCTTGATTGATCTAGAGAGTGATCGGGAGAGCTTCTAGTGCATTTGCCTTGTGATTGAGCATCTAGTGGTACTAGTGAGCGTTCTTGCTGCGATTGAGCTTATTACTCTTGGTGATTGCCGTCACCTAGACGGTTGGAGCAGCGAGCCGGAGTTGAGCAAGGTCGAAGATTGTTCTTGGCCACTCCGGAGGTGATTGTGAGGGGTGTTGATCTCACCCCGCGGGTGATCGCGAAAGGAATCCTTAGTGGAATCTCGTGTCATTGAGTTACCCTCACTTTGTGTGAGTTCTTGTGGCGTCCGGTGAGGGCTTGGCTTGTGACGCCGATTAGCCACCGAACTACCAAGTGTGTGGTCGACACAACGGGGAGTAGCATGCCGGCAAGCACGTGAACCTCGAGATAAAAATCTTATGTCCCTCGGTGTTCTTGTGTGGTTTGATCCTTCGAGATCAACTTGGATTTCTCTATTGGATCATCTCTTCGGGTTTCATTGTATTGACAAGACGGTGATTGGTCATCATCCCGAAGGCACGGTTTGCACTCTCTCGGTTCCCTTTCTTGCGATTACATTTATGCAAAGTAGCATACTGGTTGTGTAGTTTAGTTTGCTTGCTAAGGATTGTAATCTTAGTGTGCCTAGTGTATTAGGATTGTTAGAATTGGATAGGTTGGCTTGCAACCCTTCATTAGGCTAGCGCAACACTTGCTTCGCTATTTAGTGTACTAACCGGTTTATTTAAGTGCTTTGCAAGAATTTTTATAGGCTATTCACCCCCCTCTAGCCATTTAGGACCTTTCAACTGCAGCAAAAAGAACTTCTAGTTTCTCAGGCTTTTCATCATCAGATTTTCCAAAATCAACCACATCAACATAGCAAGGACTGTAAGCTGTACCAAATCGAGCCATATGTCCAGACATTTCCAGATATGTCCTGGTGGCTCCAGAAATCCAACATATGACCATTTGATCTGAATGCCATGGCTGATAAGCTGTACTGTGATGAGCTAGAATGTGCACCCTAGAAACACCTCTGTCACTACAGCTTCCATGATGAACTAATTTCAGCTTGCTAAGAATAGATTTAGTCATCACCTCAGAATCAAGCAAGTAAATACCAAGTGGTACAGGAATAACAACAATTTTCCTTGGTCTCATTAGGCATTTCCAAGACTCTACAAGTGCAGCAAGCATACGACTGATTTGATGTTGAGTTGACACATACCATGGGGGCTTCCAGAGTCGGCCAGAGAGATATGTGACAGAGTACCTCTCAACCAAGTCGAACGATGGCCAAGGTAGAGGACGAAGCTCAGCCTCACAGCTCACCAACCAAAGTTTTGAAGGTGGAAGCCACGGCCTGTGCTGCCAGCAGATCACTGCAGCCCAGCTGTAACTGAATGGAAGTGAAAAACAACTGTGTATGACGGAGAGGCAATTCATCAAACACTTGTTGGGCAAGGTGCTATGAACTGCATCCTTCTTCACGGGCACCAACCTGAACTCGCCTCCTCCGTGCGGCGCGGCGCGCCAGAGGGGCCTCCAGCGGCGGGAGAGCACTGCCGTCCGCGCGTCATCCTTGAGGGGAAGGCGGGAGACGATGTTGCCGAGGAGCGCGTCAGAAAAGAGGCTGAGGCGGTCGCGGAGCGGACCCTCGACGGGGACGATGGCGGCGCGCTTCTCCAGCTCTGCGCGTGTGACGAGGTACCCGGAGCGCTCGAGGACGAGCTCCATGTTGACTGAGCTCTTCGAGGGGGCTTGGATCAGCAAGCACCGCGGCCCGGAAGCGGCTGAATAAGATCGCGCAGGCGGCCTCAAGCGAAGCCGCAGAGGACGAGGATGGCCCCGCCGCGGTCGGCGAAGCTGAGGAGGCCGTGGAGGAGCGAGCTGTGGTCCGCGGCCGAGGTAGGCGCGAGGAGGACGCCACGCCCGGGTGAAGCCGAGGTGAGTGCAGAGGAGCACGCCGGCCAGTGCAGCCGGAGCGGGCGCGGAGGGAGCACGCCACGTCCCACGCAGCCTACAAGTGGACGAGGAGGAACACGCCACGGGCGGCGCAACCGGGTGGGCACGGCAAAGACGCCGCGGTGGACACGGAGGAACACGCGCCGTGGTCGCCGCGGGCGGGAAACACGCCGCGTCCGTAGATGTAGTGGTGGAAGCGCAGACGAATGAGGCGCGGGCGTGAAGCCGCATCGGAACGAGCGTCGGGCACTGCTCGGCCTGGTCGCCGAGGAGGTGGTCGGAGGGGACGCCGCTCGAGGCCGGAAACACCAGCGCCCCGAGTCCGACCGACTCGAGCGCAGAACCGAGGCATGGCGACTCGGAGCCACGGAGCAGAGGAGCGACGCCCTCCTGGCCGGCGTCGAGGAGCGCGTCGGGGATGGAGGAGGCGTACTCGGTCACTGGAGCGTCGGACACGAACTGCTCCAGGGCAGCAGCCTCCATGTCACCCAAGCGGCACAACCTCTGCTCCATGAGGTCGAACTGCTCGATCAGAGATTGGTGGCAGTCGCGAAGCGCAGCGAGGACTAACTGGAAGTTGGGATCCATGGAGTAGTGGTGATGGATTTGGTGGGTCTCTAGGATTTAGCTCTGAATACCAATTTGTTAGCACACTCCTTCTCTATTACTTCTAGAACAGCTTGATCCGGATACAATCAGATTACACGACCTCAGGGGAAGGGAGGTCTCAAGCTTAGCAAGCAATCTAGGTGGAGAAGAGAGGAATCAGACTAGGCATGGAAGAGAGAGCTCTAGACCTAGAGAGGTTAGAGGAAGGAGATGAGGAACAGAGGTAGAAGACGAGTGTTCTGATAATTCATTCGATACCGAACCAGCTGCTCCTTCCTTCCTTTGTACTGCCTGTTTGCCATCGTCTTGGGCCTTCGTGGACTGGGCTGAACATGTTGGACCATTACTGGACATTCCTAACACCATAGGATTCTCGTCCCTCCTCAACGGTTGCAAGCTTTCGCTCGGGCTTACAAGGTTTACTTGAACCGTATTTTTTCCTTACGCTAAATCAGATATTTGAGCTTATCAGCCGACTTATAAATCTAATCTAACCGCTATCATGGCAGCGGGTGCCGGGTGGTTAAACTGACGTTGACCCGTCGCTCGCTCTGAGCTGCTGGTTTCGTTGACAACGGATGGATGGATGGATGCACGCACGCACTTGACCCCAATCCTGGACGGCTGTTTGGCCGCCTGCCTGCCTGCCTGCCTTGCTATTTGCAACAGCAGCTCCACACTCCTTTTGCCTGCAGGGGCCTTCTTGCCTTTGCTCTCAGAGCCACGGACAACAGTGCATGTGCATGTCACTGCCTAGGGCAAGAGAACCACACGTCCCTATCATTCGCTTTCAGCAAGCATCATGACTAGGGAGAACGCCGCCACCTGCACTCGCCTTTGCGACCGCACTCGAGAGCTAGCCCAAGGGTGCTGCTAGCAATGGAGATAGTACTGCCAAGGTTGTGGAGTTAAAATAAAAGAGAAAAAAAATCAAACACCACTCTTTTTTTAAAATTTTTGTTTGCCATCCATGATCCAACACAACCCAAACACCATTGCAGCATTGCCTATAGTTTTGCCCTGCATTGCATCGCCGCACTGGCCCGCAGCCGCGGCAGCTCTCTCGGCACAACTTGCAGCAGCTATCCAGCTGATGCAGCTGCCCCTGCCCGCCTTTTCTCGGTGTCAGTGACCTTCGTTCAGCCTTCCGCCTTCCCCCATTTATACGCCCGTCCCGTCTTGTCCTCTCTCCCCCCTCTCCCTCTCTCTCTCTCACTCGCCACACACTGCACTGCGTGCGTGCAGTGTTCTGCTCTGCTCATCAGTGGCAGCGCTCTGCGGTGCTTCTTCTTGTCCTGTTCCGGCCCCGCCCTCCTGCTGCTGCTGCTGCAGCTGGGAGCCTCACCTCAGCAGCCTGGGACAGCGAAACGTGAGTGCCTCTTGTTCCCTTCCTCTTGGATTCGGACTGGATCCTTGCCCGTTTGGTGCCCTTCTTCCTCCTCTCGCCGCGCCCACTACCCCAGATTCTTCCATCTCCTGCTGCCGCTGTGCGGCCATGCGCTCGCCTTCTTGATACTTCCTCACGGAGCTCCAGGCCCCCGTAGTACGTGTTCCTTTCCATTTCCATGCTCGTCTCCGGATTCTAAGCGGGTAAATTCAACTGAAAGAAAATCTTTGCATTCCCCACCCAATTCATATGATTCCGAGTTCTACAGCTAGCGCTTCTTCTATTTTGTTCACAAATCATGATTTTTTTTCCCCTTTTGTTTGCTCCCTTTCTGCCTCCTTGGTTAACTTTTGGAGCAGCTGAGCCGGTCTCCTCGGTTCTTGGTCTCACCCACTCGCCTTCATTGCTCTGCATTTCCCCATGCGCCTGCCTTCTTTATTTATCTTCGTGTTCCCCTTCCTCTCGCCGCCCAAGACTCCCTCTTTCCTCCTCCTTGAGCAATAATCCTCTCCACTAAAGTAGCCATTTTTTACCTTCCACTTCCTTTTTACAGTTTCACCTCTCCTCTCATCTCCATTTTTTTCTGTTAAAAAAATGGTCCTGCATCTTGTTCTTGCCACTAGACCTGATACGGTGCAAGCTATGCTCACTCCACTTTTCTTTTCTTATCTTTTTTTTTTTTTTGTGCTCTTGATTGCAGCCAGCCAGCTGGTGGTTCGGTTAGGTGCTGAGCCACATTCCTCGTCAACCCCGGACAGAGGGAGCAGCCACCGCACTCCCCCCGCCAGCACGACGATGATGAGCTTCCGGAGCACCCACGAGGCGGGGTTCGGCGGCGGCCACGGCCCCAGCGGAGCCGGAGCGCCGCCGCTGCCGTGGTGGGCAGGGACGACGGCGCCGATGCTGTGCGGCGAGCCGTTGGGCCTGGGGAGGCCGGAGGACCACTGCCGGGATGCCCGCTTCCAGGTCCTCCAGGCACCGCTGGATCCTCCTCCCGTGCCGGCGCTCAAGGGGGCAGCTCCTGTCGCCCAGCAGCAGCAGCAGCAGCAGCAGACGGAGAAGGGGCTCCCTGCTGACCTCCTCAACCTCTCCGTCGCTCATCAAGGTGAGGAGGATATGCTTCTGGGACTGCCTGTGTGTGCTCTGCACAGTGTAGATTCTTGGGAAAATTTATGCCAAAACAAGGCTGAAATTATTTGTGGCTTCAGGGATGTATGTGTGTGGCGCATGTGAGGGACGACACACTTAAGATTCAGATTCCATTGATCTAGATTTCGAGTACAAATCTGGCAGTGTTTTTTTTCCTCTTATTTCACAACTAGGGACGATGGTTCGATATGCAAAAAGGTTTAGAACTAATCGCAAAAAAAAGGTTCAGAACTAAAGTTTTTGTTCACAAATCCATGATGCATATTAGGCACAATTATATTGTGTTGATATTTAGCAAAGATTGTCTTTCTGTAGCTGACATGACTGAAAGCAGGTTTTGTAGGAGTGTGGCAAAATTTCTTATCCACACCTGTATGGCTGTATTCCATGTTCTCATGACACTTGGTCACTACCTAGGAGGCTAGGACAAGAGGGACATGGTAGCATACATCACACCAAATAGAAAGATTCCATGAGTATTTATGGTTACCTGTTTGTTTCTAAATTTGACTCGTCCTTGTGTCCAACGGTTGGTAGTTGCTAGAATGCCAAAAGAGTGATGTACTCTTCTTCTCCAGGAATCATGATAATACTGCACTTAGATTTTCTCCACAGACTGCGTTAGATTCAGAGAAGTAGTATACATGATGTAAGTTCGTTTGTGTTTTCTTAATACACACCAATGCTACTTGGTATGGTTGCTGACTTGCTGTAAGTTTGATATACATGCCATAAGTAGCATACATATGGTTTCTATTATATGACATACACCTGGTATCAACCAAAATCTTTGATAGGTGCCATACAAATATTGAAATTTTCTGATGATATAAGTATATTTTTTTTGTCTCATTCCAAGCTGGTGTGACCCTACAAACAACTATAACCTGCTGAATCATGCGTTTGCTATGCAATCAAGCAAGGATTATATGAAAAAAGAAAAGAAAAGATACTTCTAGTCGTTACACAAACTAGATCATCTTTATAATTGCACACTTAGGAGTTAGGGCCTATTTGGTATGGTTCCTGTGCAAACCATACCAAATATTGTTAGGACCCTTCACTGATGTGGCATGTTTCTGTTGGTTGGATTTTTTTGCTGTAGCAAACTTCAAATGTTTTTAAATCCTAGAGTTGGTAAGTTTGCAATGCAAACATTAATTTTCCATCCCATGTTTTGGCAATGCCAACGGATTGGTAGGGTCACAACCCAAATAACCACCTTTTGCTAGTGTGTTGGTGCAATGGTGCTGTCCAAGTTTTGAAAACACTGACACCAAAAACTGCTGAGGTTCATGTTGTATAGGATACAAACAGGCCCTAGTATTGCTACCGCAAATTACATTGCCATTGGTTCAGGGACTCATAGATGATGTTGTTTCATATGTACTGTCATTTAATTGTTATTGATGATTTCTTTTCTTAGTTATCGGAGTTATCAGTTTTTGCTTGAACACATCCTTGGCTATGGAAACTTGTTGATGCATGCATACTTTACATCCGTTTTAAAATTCAAGGAACATTCCTTAGTGCTTCTATGTTTTGTGGCATTTGGTTTCAGGTAAAGGGAAGAAAGGTTCTGAGCACTCTGCCACTGTTGCTTTGCAATCACCATTTGCAATATACAATGGTCGTTTTGAGTTGGGCCTTGGTCAATCAATGGTATGATTGTCCTTTACCTCTTTGTGGTTAAAATTGTAGCGCATTTTGACTGTCTTCACAATTCAAAATGCATCTTCACTCTAAGTTGCTGACTGGTGACTGATTTTCTGTGGTGTTAGATTTCCGCTGATAATTCTTATGCTGACCAACACTATGGCCTGCTTTCTCCTTATCCAATGGGGGCATCGGTATGTTCTGTTGGTTTTGGTTCAGACATATATGAAATTTGTTGACTGATTTTTTTGTTGTGCTAATATACTAATATATGACAAAACTAATATCGTAATACATATATGTGAAAAGGAGAACTCATTTCAGTGGTCAATTCCACATTTTCAGTGATTTATGTGATAGTTCTTTTCAGTTTTTCCTTCTCTTTCTCAAACTGTTTTTAATGTTGTGTATATTGTTTAATGAACATGAAATTCACCTGTACCTTAAAAGTACAGTAAACTTACCTTTTAGTGCCTATCTAAATTTCATGAAAGAATAAAAATGATTGGCTAATATAGTATTCTTATTCTACCTTGAAAAAAATAAAAGGAATACAATGCAATCCAGGGAATAATTGTCTATCATTAAATGAGCAGATATAGTATAGCTATAATCTGGCGAGATTTTCTTTATAAATGCAGGGCTGAAGCCATATCTTTTTTATGGATTGCATTATAATTACTGAGGATGTAGAAAGGGATATTATACCATGAAAAAAATAGAAGGAATACAATGTAATCCAGGGAATGGATGTCTATCATTAAATGAGCAGATATAATATAGCTATAATCTGGTGAGATTTCCTTTTTTTAAAAAAAAAAGATAATCTGGTGAGATTTCTTTACAAATGATGCTGAAACAATATCTTTTCCATGGATTGCATTCTAATTAATGAGGATATAGAAGGAGATATATATCTTTATTTGATGCTTCCCTTTTCAAGTAGGAAATCTATAAAATGTTTATGAGTAGATCTTATTGCTTATCTTCCAGCATTTATGATGTTTGTTAGATGCAGCCTGGAGGCCGTATGCTTATTCCACTGAATATGCCAACAGAAGCACCAATTTATGTGAATGCTAAGCAATATGACGCCATTATTCGTCGACGCCATGCCCGTGCCAGAGCAGAGAGGGAAAATAGGCTGGTCAAAGCCAGAAAGGTATCTTAAACATCTTAAACTATTAATTGAACACCTTGACTGTTACCATTGGTACTATATCACCATGCCATGCAACAAATCTTACTGTTGCTATATCACCATGCCATGCAACAAATCATCTGTTGTCTTAGTAGCATTTATGTTAGTTAGCTGTTTCCATGAATCACACTCTCAAATCTAGAACTACTTAATCGTCACCTATGCCATGCACCATATCTTCTGTCCTGCTTTTGATGGGTGGGGCCATATCTCCATGAATCACTCTCTCACATCTCAAACTGTTAACTGAAATCCTTAATTGTCATCTTTGACTGAATGAATGATGCTCTATCACCATTCCATACAACATACCTGTTGTCTTCTACCACTACATTCATGTTACTGCCTTGGATGATGCAGCCATATCTCCATGAGTCACGCCATCAGCATGCACTGCGTCGCCCAAGAGGCTCTGGTGGACGTTTCCTGAACACAAAGAAAGAATCCAACAGGAAGGATGCTGGTGGAGGCAGCAAGGCGACGTTCAGCAACCCCCTTATGCGCCAGGTGGCGTCTCCAAGTTCAGAGATCCAGCAGTCAGACCTGGGCAACCCAAGCAGCGTCTCCAGCCTGTCGGGTTCGGAGGTGTCAAGCATTTACGACCGTGAAGACATGGATCACTACCACAGCTTGGATCACCTCCGCACGCCCTTCTTCATCCCGCTCCCGAGCATCATGGACAGTGAGCATGGGGTCGTTGGGAACCCCTTCAAGTGGGCAGCAGCTTCTGAAGTCTGCTGCGACCTCCTGAAAGCATGACTAGTGGGGTTACCGGGCAGCCAAATGCTAGGAGCTGGTGACTGCTGGCAGTTTCCAGCTTCAGGGTTAGGGATTGTCCCTCCAATCATTTGGTTCCCGGTAGGCAAATCATTCTTGGCTGAAGGCATTGTTGTTTCCACTCATCCCGCCTAATTCTCCTAGAAACTCTGAAACCTAGTTTCTGGGATCCTGTGGCGAGTGGAATATCCTTTGCTTAAAAAAAAAAAAAAAAGAACTTAGTTGGTTGTACTATCGACCAACTTCTAAATGGTTTCACCTTAGCTTTCTGAATAATAAATCCTGATACTTCGGACTCGTCTGAAGTTTCAGAGGTACTGGAATTGTGCAATGTATGGGAGTCTGTTAAGCGTCAAGACTAGGGCTTTGTTGGCGATGAATTGTAGTGTGCTACTGTGCTTGAAGCTTGTATGGACTTGATTCGTACTTTTGTGGTGTGCTGAAAACTTGAACTCAGTAATGTAATCGTAATGTATTGAGACTTGGGCTTGGTTTGTTTTTTGTTGCTGTTCCATGTCGCCTGCTCTCTTGCGCCATGGCTTTGGAATTGCTTCTCAACACCTGGAGAAATTCTGTTTGAAGCTTGGAAATGCAATTCTGCAGGAATGCTATTTCTGACCGATCTTGGGAAATTAGGTCTTGAACTAAATGAACTGGGAACTCAGCAAACAAACTGAATGGTGTTTTCGTGCTTGGTTTGCAACGAGTCACATGATCAGAATTATCCACTTTATTGTTGCTGATACTCGTGTTCTTGCATAACAATAACAAAGGTTTCAGATTTGAAAAAGGTGAGCATATGTGCAAAATGCAAGACTACGGCCAATTGCAAACAAAATTCGTCTATAACAGTTTTTCTGCTTAATCCTATGGCGATCAATTGCAAATTTACAATTAGGGGCCCATTTGGATATATATGTGGACCTATTTACAAATATTTGGACCGTGTGAATAGTGGCGACTAAAAGCAGGGGTCCTTTTACAAAATTCAGACCACCGTTATCCACCTGCTGGCCTCCCCTTCGTCCGCCGTCGGCTCCGGCCACGGCGGCGCTTCTCCCGTCTCCGTCTTCGCCCACCTCCGCTCAACAGCTGACCCCTTCTAGGGCTTTGCGCGCCAACTCCCCCCCAATGCTCGGGTCAGGGCGTTCTGCTACCGCCTTGATGGCGGCGGCGGCGGGAGGTGACAAATTGTTCGTGGATTGGCCGCGAGCTGCTCAGGATGCGGAGAGAGCATGGCGGGCTGGCGACGGCGCGGAGAGCGCGCGGCCGCTCATCACCAGCCTGGCGCCTGATCAGCGCGCTATCGTGCTCTTGGGATTTGCTAGGTGGATAAGGAGTGGCAGCGGATGCGGCAAGGGGTCCATGGTAGTGAGCAGTTCACTTGTGATCATCTATTTTTGCGTCGCGAGGCGTTTCCGTTCCACATTGTTGGATGAATATATGAATAGTGCCTTTGGGGTTGTTTCTCGCAGACTATCTGCCATGGAATGCTTGGATGATCATGGATGTGATTACCACCACCAAATGGTGAACCTGCCTCGATCAATGGAGGAAATTTGCAAGGTTAGCGGAGAACTCAGATTTTACTGTATCTGCACTTCTCTGCATTATTTTAGGCATCTGCATGATATTGGTTTCTCTGTAACTCTTGACAACTGAAAAAGGCTGTATGCTATTAAGTCTCTGTGCTGTACATTGAGTATTGACCTGTCAGTTAATCATTCTGGAGCTGCCCTATGACAGAACCAGAGTGGTTTTCCTGGTTGTCAAAGAAGGTCAGTGAAAGGTTAAAGGCTCTTGTTTTCTTGTACAGCTAGATTGCAATAAATCACAACTTTTAAGTGCTAACTTGACTGAAGGAAACGTCTCAGATAGGCGAACACCAGGAAAGAACTATTCTTCAAGAAAACCTCAAGCTATTCATAAGAAAACAGGCAATTTAGGAACCATACCATACCTTGGTATTTAAGATCTCTTGACGACTTGTTTTTCTGTGGAAAATTTTAGTTTCTCTTGTAATCATAGATCCAAATTCTCAAGCAGTTTGTTACGATTGCAATGGCCTGAATGTGTTGTTTGTTACTATTACGAATGAGTGACTGGTGATAGTGATGGACAGTAGATGCTGTAAAAAATAGCCTGCTTGAGGAACGTGGTGGTACTTGTAGTGGTCACCGAGTAGCATGGTTACTTATCCTCAAATAAGGATGCCACAAACAAGTGAAGTTGTCATTTCTCAGTGTTGTTTGACAGGAATAAGAGTAGAATGGTTAGGTACAGGTGACGTTGCTCATTGAGATGAACATTGGGGAGGATACATGGGTGTGGGCTTGTGGGACCATATACCAGTGAAAAAATTGGTTGCAGTTAATTCACAACTGGGGTGTTTCCATGCCAACGAAGGATTAGCATAAATAAGTGATAAATGACTTAAACTGAAGAGCATCCTGTAGTTCCGTTTGCAGGAGTTGCAAGTGAAACAAAGGAGGGTGATAACAAGAGGTCTGGAAAACCTGAAGTTAAAAGAAGTTTGTCCCTGATGGAATTAGGACAAGTTCCTTGTTGAAGAATGAAGGGTATTTACTTGTCAGCACTACTAGAAAAATTTTGGTCTATTAAGCATTGGAGAATGATTGCCAGCATGGTGAAATGGGAGGTCTTCCATCATCCCTAGGATCCCACTTGTTATTTTTCCTTCGAGTTAAATAAACAAAACTGAGCGCTGAACATTTTGAAAAGTTTATGTGGTTTAAGGTATGCCTTAGATTTAGGATACTATATTTGCCCAGAATGAAGTTATATGCCTTAGATTTTGGTATCTATGGTTTTAGGATACTATATTTGCCCAGAATGAAGTTATCAACTTTCTTTGGAACTTCTCCAACAGAAAAAGGGTTAGCTTTAGGTACATATAAAACTGTAAAATAGTTGACATTCATGCTATTTCAATTGCAAATATAGACTTCAGGTTGAATGATGAAGTGAAAATAGATAATTTCTTACGAGAATGATTACACAATCCAGCTAGAATATGATAGTATGACATGTTCACACAGCAAGCCTATCTGGAGTTTCTGGACCTAAGGTATGGTGCCTGTAAATATTAATTTGCAAATTTACATGAAATAGAATGGTGACATTGAGTTCCATTGTAATATACCTACAACATACAAATGTAGCACCTATGGACCTAGTAGTAGGAATCAACGTTTTCCCATTACACAATAGCTATAGCTTAAATGATGACACAGTAACTATTAAACAGAGCACATACATTGTAATATCTACACTTATGTATGACAACACAAAAAAATTATAAAAGAATATTAGACAAGTCAAAGTCAACTGAAAACATTATACTTCAGCATGTTCCATTTTGTAGGCTCAGTAAAATCAGTAATGACTATTTTGTTTTTTTTAATTAAACCAACTTCTGTACCAAATACTGAATTCATGGTATACTACTCAGTTGAGTTTCAGTACATTGTTGGATACAATAAATGGGTATTTGTCACTTTGGTGTGATTACCAGCATGATTCTTGAGTCATCCTAGGCAGTGAAGTGTACCCAAGGTGCCACAGGACGGCACAAGGTTTTAGTTACACCATATCGCCTTAGGCGTCACCTAGAAGGCACCTAGGCGTCCAGGCGTACCCCATTGCTACATGACATCACAACGCCGCAAAAACATCACCTTTTAATAACTTTCCATTTGTTAATGCGTATCTTGTCACAGAAATAGAGGATACAGCTTCATTCTAGCCATAACATTTACATTTATATCCTGATGATATGACGGTATGCTACCCGTCGCATTAATATAGTGATGATATGACTTTCTTCCACATTAAGGAGCGTATCTGCATTAAATCTTGGGTATAAAAATCATTTTTGAGAAGGCGACCGTTACCGCTCCTATGCACCTACTGGCTATATATATCCGCCGCGCTAGTGTCCTCTCTCAGTTGCCTCAATAATCTCCTTGTTGCTCCGTCACCAGGAAAGGTATTTGTTTCCTTAACCTCCTTTCATGCATCTTGATGTCTTCTGCTTCTGATGTGTGCAGCTGTTTTTCCACTGTGTTGCATAGCCAAGCCTTGTTCTTGGTTTCTACTTTCTAGACTCTATCTGATCCATTTATGCAAGGACAAGCCCATACTTCAACATAATATATTGTGTTCCTTCTGAGTTTGTAATTCAATCTCTTCGTTCTGTACTATATGATGCCCCCCACCTTTTTTTTTTTTTTTTGCACGCTTCTGATGATTATGCAACAACTATGATCTATCTCAGCGAGATAGCGGTGAGCTTCAGGGTTGGATTTGGACCTGTTACTTCACCGATGTCTCAAGGTGAGGATGCTCTAATATCTAACTTTAGTACATGTTTATACTTTTTGCACAGGCCATAGTGAACATGGAAAGAATGATTTATGCATGATCCAATAGTAGATGTAAATCCGCATGGGATGTACTTTCTTAGCGATGATTCATCTCTTTGGAAATCTATGGATATAGTCAAGATGCATGGAGAGCATTATCTACTCTGCATATCCAATGGCCATTGTTTTCTCTATAGCTGCTTAAATACGACCTATATCTGAATTAATAGTAGGAATTGAATCACTTAACTGTTTCTTGAGAATTCCCTTCACTAATAGGCCATGATCTGACTTAGATCTTACTCATTGATGCTTGACTTCACTTCTTTCTTATTAAGGACTCTTGATGAATTTTACAGATATTGACATGTAATAGTAGCTGATTTGTGGCATTTATATCCAGGGAACACAACAAAGGCATCTGAGTGCTCTACTCCTGCAATTCTGAATATGTCTGATGATAATGGTCCATCTGAGATGGGTGTTGGTCAGTCAATGGTAAGTTATTCTTTCAATTTTCTTTCCTTAAAAGGGTGAAATTAACCACATTTGACCTTTTCTCAATTCAGAATACTTCTGAAAAAGTACATTTGTTGAGTTAATGTTTCATCCTAGTAATCAATATTATTTTCTCAACGAATGAAATGATTGTTAATCTCCTTTTAGTGAACTTTTATTTCAAGTTAACTATGACTAATCGCTTTTAAAGGCTACATGTTATCTTTGTTTTTTTTTTTTAAAAAAACTATGTTATCTTCACCTTGATCTCAAGTTGTATGCAATTGTACTATAGTAGCATGCAAAAAGCACAAAAATAAGTTTAGTGAAATTCTCTTCAATTCAGTTTATGAACTTATTTCGATATTATATGTATGCAACCTTACTTTAGTACAAACTCAAATTTTGAACTGTAGAAATCTCCTACAGATTCTTCCAAGTTATTTAGTATCATGTGTCTCCATTCAACATTAGCTTGTGATATAATATGTAATGGTTAGGTTCATTGATGGTTTGACTTTTTCTTTAAATTTTCTTTTCTTTTAGCACTGACATGACCTACCAATAACATAAGAAAATAATGAATGAACTCCAGTAATACCCTGCCATGAGTGATCTACAAAGTAAATATCATTAGAGAATAGTAGGAATTTTACTTGAACTATCTGACAAAGCAGTTTGCTGTTTGCTAATAAATCCTTCGATATTTGATGATTTTCTCTTATGAAATGTAGGTTGTTGGCCGGAAGCTGCTTCCACCGGTTGTACCAGGCGATGAACCAATTTTTGTGTGTGAAAAGCAGTATGCTGCTATCCTTCGTCTGCGTGCACGAAAGCTTCGTATCAAAGAAGCAAGGGAGCAAAGGTTGCTCCAAGTCAAGGTGTGTTCCATTTAAATTCTGGACAGGGTCCTATTTTGGCCACAGTGGGGTTCTATATTTGTTCCTGCCATGTTAATACAGCATTTCTTCTCCTTTCTTTCTGTTGTCTCTGTAACTATAATCTGCTGATGCAGAAGCTCCGCCCAAGAGCTCCTGACGGGCGCTTTGTCACGATCAAGGATGACCAGCAAGGGCCCAGTGGAGGTAGCATAGTGGAACGGAACCCTGCTCTAGGAGGCAATTGTGAACACTTAATCACAACCAATGGACACCAGCAAGTGACCACTGTTGGCAGCGAGGAGCAAAGCAGCACCCCATTAGGCTTATATTGGTATTTTTTCACAACCAATGAAGGTGGGGAAAGCAGCACCCCTGCTGGAATAGGCTTCTATTATCCCTTCAGCACAACCAATGGCGAGGAAAATGTTGACGTCACCTCTGGCAGTGAGGTGCCAAGCAGCAATGCCCCAAGCGGCTTCTTTTGGCCCCTCTTCATGGCCAGCGGATACGAGGAAAACATTGGTGAGGTTGCCAACGGCAGTGTGGTACCAATTAGCAACCCTGCAGGATACTTTTGTTGGCCCGTTGTTGCGACCAATGAATACGGGGAAGGCATTGGTGAGTCTGCCTATGGGAGGGAGGTTCCAATAAGCAACCCTGCAGGTGACTTCTGTTGGCCTGTTGTCGCAACCAACGATGATGAGGAAAATGTCGGCGAGGTCGCCTACAACAGCATCCTGAACCTCGAATCACCTGATCCCACCGATCTCCTTAGGATCATGATGGGCAACAGGTACAGCATCGATGAAGTCTCGGAGCAGTTCCAGAATGTGGCTCGCCTCCAGGCTCCTGGTTTCACCACCCTCCTGACCATCATGAACAATGCAGGGTATGATCCAGCTGCGGATTATGGCCCCTATGATGTGGACAAAGTAATGACAAAGTTAGAAGGGTGGTAGACCAGCGGCAGGTCACACTTAGGCCTGCCCCTGCTACCGTTCTACAGGCTGTTGATTTACTTAGTCCCTGGTTGTTGACTTGTTGGCTATCTGTTCACTTTTGGTTGTGTTGACTCATCAGATTCTCAGTATGTGTGTTGGTTCAGCTGAGAAGGTTACTGAATGTTTGGTTAATAAGGTTATGTACCGACCCTAATTATCGCCTGTTTTGAGTCTTCGTGAAGTCAAATTTGGATGTCTGTTTCTTCTTATTTACAGTGCTACTTAGTTTCTTCTGTACTGGTACTGGAGCATGCTTAAATCTGAATGGTTTTATGGAGTGGTTTATGAATGTTAAATCTTGGATTTTGTTAGTTTGTTATGCATGCGGATTCACATTTCTATGTGCGAAAAATTGGAAGTGTGTGCCCAATAAATTGTCTGAATCTAAAGTTTTTGTTTTAAATGTGGAACAAGCAAAGTGGAATGCTCATGTTAGAGATGATCTCTTTAGGCCTCGTTTGGATGCACTTGTATCCATCATAATCCATGTGTATTTTCATTTAAGTTATTAGATTTTGAAATTCAAATTTTAAAATTTCAAATGACTTCAGATGTTGACATTGTCTAGATCAAACTTGCAGCCCTTAATGAGATCTATAAATTTATAATTGATAATTTTTTGAGATATTTTGAGGCTCAAATATTTATTTTAAATTTTTAAAATTCAATCTTTTAGAATTTTTTAACAGCCGGATGGAAAAATGATCTAGACCAAAGCTGTACACGTTGAAAATTTTTCCTTTGAGATTAATTAAAGTCATGTAATCTTTTATTAAATATTTGGGCTTCTAAATAATCTCAAATAAAATAATTGTTAACTATGAAATTGCAGATAATCAAGCTTTATAGTTCTAATGTAAAGTTTTTATCTTCATTTGATTTCGTATGAAGAAGTTATGAATAACTAATATAAGATGTGCCTAACATGTGGGCACAGCGAGGCAAAACCACCTACCAAAACCACTTTAATGGGTAGATCCAGTGGTTTTTTTTTGGTGAGGAGATAGAATTATCTAGTTTTATTGGTCAGATGGCAAAATAGACACACTGCTAAACATAAAAGGTCACTTAGACATTTTTCTTTCAAATTCTAGCGAATTGTGATTAATGGAACAAAATAATACGATGGATAATGCTTCAGTTGTTAAGTTGTATTGGCATGACATGCCTAAATGTCTAATGTCCTTTTGATAGTACTACTTCCATCCCAAATTATAAGACATTCTAAGAATCTTAGAGAGTTAATTTTTTTTATGTTGTTATAAATGTTATTATTTTATTATATAAACTTGGGATACAATAAAAAACCACAAAGATTTATAACATCAAATAGGTATACAATGAAAATATAACTAATAAAAAATCTAATAATATTTAGTTAGTGTCATAAGTGCTATTATTTTATTATATAAATTTGGTCAAACTTGAAAAACTTTGATCCTTCAAGATTCTTGGAATGTCTTATAATTTGGAATGGAGAGAGTACTTGATTTATACGATATTTACTCCGTCCGTCTATCCGAGAAGTAAGCAATCATCGGATATCAAGGAGAAAACAATTCAAAAAGACATGACTCTGTTCACTTATCTTATCAGCCGGACTTATCAGTCATTCGAACAATATTTTTTTCTCACAATGAATCAACCGGCTTATGTGACCAGCCGAACATCCCGATTATATTTTTCCCTGCACTGTCCTCAAAAGAGGCATGCGGCTCCTAACATACCATGGCAACAAAACGTAAAAAAATAACAACATATGTACTTATCATGTGTGTTGAAAAAAATTCAAAAATTCCACCCTAATGTACTAACGTATATGGATTGAGGTGGCAAACAATCTTTTAGGGAATACTTTCTCCGTTTCAAATTATAAATTACTTTAACTTTTTTCATTTATTTTACTTATATATCTAGACACATTATTATATCTAAATATATAGTAAAATCGATATATTAAAAAGTCAAAATGATTTATAATTTGGAATGAAGGAAATATTTTTTATTATCATATTTTTTAACTAATTTCGGCTGGTTTTGACTAATTCTTCGATGATGAAGAATAATCTGAAACGAGCCGAAACTATATACGGGTGGAGATACTTGGTGCAGAAGAAAGCAAAGGGTTACAGAAACAACGGGTGGAAATTTTTGGGGGGAACGCGCCTTCTGCCGCCCCTTCTCTCGAGTTCAGTACTGGAGGGGCTCGCTAGTACCCGCCTCCAGTAGTACTCTACAACGCTTCCGTCCGGGGCTCGCTAGTGCCGCGTGCCGCGTGCCGCAATTCTACAAGTACGGAGCGGGCGTCTCGCAGGGGTTCGGGAATCGGCCGCGGGCGCGAAGTGATGGCGGGCGGCGAGGAGAAGGCCAAGAGCGAGAGGCTCGGGCGCGCGGCGGTGGCGGTGGCGGCGACGGCCACGGAGAGGGGCGAGGCGCTTCCCTTCGCGCGCTCGATGCCGCTCGAGCCCGTCTCCCACGTCAGCGACGTGGACGCCGTGCTGCAACGGGCCGCGGGGGTTAACCAGCTCGACGCTGTGGCGGCGTCCGTCTCCTCCGATGACACTCAACTCGTCATCGACCCGCCGTGAGCCCCCGCCTCCCTCCCCCGTCGTCCTCCGTGGGGGGAATGAACTCTCCCGCCTCTCGTGCTGTCGGTGCTGCGAAATTTGTGCGTTCCCTCGTTGCGGATCCTAATCGGATTGGATTGGTTGCGCGCACGCGCAGGGATGCAATGGGGGATTCGGAAGACGAGAAGGATCTGGAAGAGCTTATCGATCTCGCCACCATCCGTATTATCCCCAGGCCGTGAGTATATTTCTGATCGTTGGCGCTGCTGTTTGTGTGTTGTTTGCGATTGTTCCTTGGATTACCAATCCTGTATCTGTGATTGCAGTTGCATATTGCCGTGTGATAGTCAGATCACAGGTGAGGACCTTGATGCTTATCAGCGGTGGAATTTCCTGATTTGGCGAAAGGAGCTTCTGAGGTTTGGTTCAGATGCTATTCCTCCTTACTCAGCTGTTTTTGTGCTTAGAAATGTTTAGTGCAACGGTATTTTCGTGTAGAAGTACATGTTTGGCATGGGTTAAGTGAACCTATGAGATTGAAGATGACATTATCGTGCATATTGCTTGGTTATTTTTGTATCTCGTCTGGATATAGTCTAAATATGTGGCTTACAATCTTAGACATAACAGTATGTGTTGGTTGTAAGCACCATTTCTTCAATTTATTGCTTAGAGTATGTAAGTCTGATGAGCAATGTCCTCTGCAGATTGGAGCAGGATTATGATGTTGTCTTTACCCCGTATGAGAAGAATATTGACATCTGGAGGCAGTTGTGGAGAGTTGTTGAATGCAGTGATTTGGTAAGCTATCACTTATGCTTGACCTGAATTCTCAGTGGAGAGTTATCTCGGTGTGTGCTCATACTGGGCCATTTGTTAAACTACTCGAGGAAACTAACATGCACAGATTTGATGTGTTGCTCGCAAACTTCAGTCTATTTGTTGGCGCTTATGTATAATTTTCTTGGGAATATGCTACTCTGCTGTGCTCAGTCATGTTCGTGCTATTCTGATTGTGGAGTAACATCTTTCCTGTGCAAATTACTGACTGCCGTTTTCTTTTCTTCCATGAAGTTGGTTATGGTAGTGGATGCACGAGATCCATTATTCTACCGCTGCCCTGATCTTGAGGTACTGCTTTTTTTGATTTTTGTATAAATTTTATAGCTTCCAAGCGGTATATAACTCTTAAACCAAACAAGATAACGATCATTTGTCACTTCTTAAAATTCCGTAGATGTTGCACAATGGTTACAGAAGCCTTATTCACGAGTTATTCAGAGTTGCCTTAGCATTTTTCTTATCCATTTTACCCAGTAACTGTATGACTGGAAACTGCTTTTCCTATATTTCTGGCAGAAACAAGCCAGTTTTGTATCATGAAAAAACAACAGGAACTGAGCTTTCCTAGATATCGTCACTTCGAATATTATTTGCTTCCAGATTGCAATGAAAGGCATGATCCCCAGAATTACATTCCTTTCAAAGCAAGCATATATTGATCGCACTTTCTTTTGTTCTGCAATAGGGTAAACCTGCTGTACTTATTTTCTAAAAATGTAAAGTATGTCTTTCTAGAATCTTTGTTGTGCCTTCTTGGGAGACCGCCTTACACCAATCTTTTTATGTAGCGCATTATGTTTTTTTTTGTTTGTGAGCATCCTTCCTTGTTTTTGAGTTGTATAAGTTGTTACATGGCTTTCCATGTGTGTACTAGGCATATGCAAGGGAAATTGATGAGCACAAGAGAATAATGCTCCTTGTTAACAAGGCTGATCTGTTGCCATTAAACATCAGGTCTGCATGTTGTTCATATGACTTGATTGTGTACTACCTTTCTTGCCTTAGCAGTGACATCATTTTACATTTGGTTAATGCAGGAAGAGATGGGCTGATTATTTTAAGGCACATGATATTCTCTATGTGTTCTGGTCGGCTAAGGCTGCCACTGCCACATTAGAAGGCAAGAAGCTCAGTGGATACTCTGAAGAAGAATCTGCTTCACTGGATTTGGATACCAAGATATATGGCAGAGATGAACTGTTGATAAAGCTGCAGGTTGAGGCAGAATCTATTGTAGATCAGAGAAGGACCTCAACTTCTGTAGATGATCTGGAAGCCAGTTCTTCAAATTCTGTTTCTTCAGTGGCTAAGCATGTAATTGTTGGATTTGTTGGCTATCCAAATGTTGGAAAGAGCTCAACAATAAATGCTTTGGTTGGGGAGAAGACGACTGGTGTTACTCACACACCTGGCAAGACAAAACATTTCCAGACACTGATAATCTCTGAAGAGCTCACTCTGTGTGATTGCCCTGGTCTGGTCTTCCCATCCTTCTCAAGCTCAAGGCATGAGATGGTGGCATGTGGTGTGTTGCCAATTGATAGAATGACAAAGCACCAGGGAGCTATTCAAGTGGTTGCAGATCGTGTCCCAAGGGATGTCCTTGAGCAGATTTACGAAATCACCTTGCCAAAGCCAGAGCTATATGAACCTCAGTCTCGGCCGCCAACTGCTGCTGAGCTGTTGCGGGCCTACTGTGCATCTCGTGGGAGTATCAGCTTGGATGAGACCAAGGCTGCTCAACAGATACTGAAGGATTACATTGATGGTAAAATCCCACACTTTGAAGTGCCCCCTGGCAATGGCATAACAAACTCTGAGGCAATTTGGGAACCGACATGTAGTCCAACTATTTCACCCAATGAGACGGGCCTGCATCCCTTGTCCAGGTCAGGCTTTAGGGAGTGGTCACACCTCTATAAGGATATGGAAATGGACCATGAGGACGAGGGCAAGGCCCAATATGAATTCATCTTACCCAGGTTAGTTTTTGCACCGATAGCATCAATGTAATTTATTTTTTATCAGGTTCCTTTATGTAACTTGTACTTGTTATTGGTATGAATGAATGAAATCACCCCTCAAAAAAAAGTTAGTTTTTGCAATAAATTCCAGATTTTCTCTGAACTTGTGACAACCTGATGTTCCTGTTGTTTAGGTATAACAGTGTGTAAGTATATTGTGAAATCTGACATATAGTGCTTCATACATACCATTGCTACTTTGTCAATTAAATGCTTTGAGTATGAAGTCTATTAATGATGAGCTGGTGACAACATTTCTTTTTGCAGATTTGGTGACACTTGTCAAAATTTGCCTACACCCTCTTTGAAGAACTTTGACACCTGGAAGCAGCTCTGGAAAGTCCTCAAGAGCTGTGATTTCGTGAGTGAAATCTCTCTGTCTGAGTTCTCATCCTGAAACATCCATACACTGACTGTTGTTTTCCTTTTCTTCTATGAAGTTGCTTTTGGTAGTTGATGCACGGGATCCATTGTTCTACCGCTGTCCAGATCTTGAGGTATTGCATTCATGGTTTTTGGTGTAAGCTTGTAAACCATCCAAAATTATGTAGACTTTCCTGGCTTGCTGTTTGTTCAGTGTTATACTCTGTCCAACTACACAGTACTAGTAGATTTGCTCCATCAGCCTTATTCATGCGATCTTCATTCTTAATCATTTGCTTTACAATAGCTATCCAACTAGAATGTTGCTTTCTACCTTTCCCTTTAATCTGGCAGAAGCAAGCTGGTTTTCTTTGTGAATGATGAAGAAACAAGAGGAACTAAGCCCTTTTCCCAGATATTTTTATCTTTGAACATCAGTTTGCTGCTTGCAAATGATAACCATGTTTATTGTAATAAAACTACATTTCTTTGGTAGCTAGGATGTCTTGGTTTTACCCTTTTCTTTGTTCTGAATAACTTATTTCCTTGAAATGTAGATTATTCTGGAAGATACTATTTACACTGATTTCACATCTTATGTCTTCATTATGCTGCCTTACTTTTGACTTCTAGCATGGCTTTCCATGTGTGTACTAGGCATATGCAAAGGAAATTGATGAGCACAAGAGAACAATGCTCCTTGTTAACAAGGCTGATCTGTTGCCGTTAAACATCAGGTCTGCATGTTGTTCATATGACTTGATTGTGTACTACTTTTCTTGCCTTAGCAGTGACATCATTTTACATTTGGTTAATGCAGGAAGAGATGGGCTGATTATTTTAAGGCACATGACATTCTCTATGTGTTCTGGTCGGCTAAGGCTGCCACTGCCACATTAGAAGGCAAGAAGTTAAGTGGATACTCTGAAGAAGAATCTGCTTCACTTGATTTGGATACCAAGATATATGGCAGAGATGAACTGTTGATGAAGCTGCAGGCTGAGGCAGAATCTATTGTAGCTCAGAGAAGGACCTCAACTTCTGTAGATGATGATCCGGAAGCCAGTTCTTCAAATTATGTTTCTTCAGTGGCTAAGCATGTAGTTGTTGGATTTGTTGGCTATCCCAATGTTGGAAAGAGTTCAACAATAAATGCTTTGGTTGGGGAGAAGAGGACTGGTGTTACTCACACACCTGGCAAGATAGAGCTTATTCTCTATGACTGTCCTGGCCTTGTTTTACCTAGTTTTTCAGTCTCGAGTTATGGTTTGTTACCCGAAGATGGAATAAGTTTTGAACAGTTAGCTATTCATAAATTGTGCCTGGTAGTAAATGAGGGTTTGGCTGCAGTGGAGGTGGGGAATCGTCCTTCTCTTGTAGTTGTTTAGTGACAGGAAGTTTTCTGATTTTGTGTGTTTGCTTTTGTTGTCAGGCTTACAAAGAATCAAGGATGCGCCTGGCAATAAATGAGGGTTTGGCTGCAGTGGAGGTGGGGAATCGTCCTTCTCTTGTAGTTGGTTAGTGACAGGAAGTTTTCTGATTTTGTGTGTTTGCTTTTGTTGTCAGGATAGCAAAAAATCAAGTAATGACTTTGGTGGGATGATCAGGAGGTTGAAGGTTTTAGCAGAAGATATCAGAGTCTGGTTGCAGTCCAGTACTGAAGTCCAGGTAAGTTTTATCTTCATCTCTTATGCCTGCTTGCCATATTTCTTTACACATGTTTTATTTTTTTCTTAATGTACCATTTCTTTAACTATAATACTTGTATGCAGGTTTTAATTGAGCTCTATCTCAAGGTTGGAGAAGAAATTGTGTGTTTGATTGTAAGTCTCCTCCATCCTCCACCTCCCCACCCCTTAGCTTATTAAAATTAACGTGCAGATCTGTAAATATTCAATATGAACTTGATAGTGAGAGCTCCGTTAATGTCATCTATCCATCTTCTGTTATTCATGGTCTGCTTCCTTTACCTTTTTGGAACTTGATATAATTATGGAGCAATTCAGTAATTGTTCTGTCCTGAATCCATCAAATTAGAACTTGGTATTTTCTCCATTACCAATGAGAGTTTCCATAGCTACACTCCATTAGTACATTATTGGATAGGAGTGATTGAAAAGTATTTGTTTGTTATGTGTGCAGGATGAACTCATATCTGTTATATGTGCAGGCTGCCAGGGAGCGTGGTATAACTGAAGTGAAAGGACGATTGACGAATATTATATCTTCTTTTGAAACCATCAATGACAATCTTCACTTACGCAAAAATCTATTTAGAAGAACAAATGGAGGAAGTGTCAAAGTTTTCAGTGATAACTACTTGCAGGAATTGATGACAATCCATGTGAGGATAGTGAAGGACTTGGAGCTCATATTAGCTATGTTCTCACAGTCCAGTGGTGATTCTAGCTCCTATCGTCATGTCAACAATCTTGAACGAACAATCCAACACTACAAAAGTGAAATGATTAGGATGTTAAAAAATGTGAAAAATCAAAAGGTAAAGACAATTTTTTTGGTTCTACAAAATTTAGAGCTACTGATTTTACCATGCTTTATTCATACATTCCTATATTTGATTATCAATTTTATATTAGACACCGTGGAATGAGAGCCTTCAAGGTTCTCCCGTACCCAATACAAGTACATTATTTTGTGAAATCGATTCCGTTAAAAGTTACTTCAGTGAAGGACGTCATCCGGCAGAAGTGAGCTCAATGTTCGCTGCTGAGGTATGTGTTTTATCATGCTTTGCCATTTTCTATGTAAAGAAAAATATTTGAATATGTTTAGTCTTTTTCATATGTTTAGTCTTTTTCATATGTTTGGTCTTTCATTTGTCTAGATAAAACTCAACAGAACATTGAGGGAGTCAAGACGTGATTCAACTTTCACATTTGTGCCAACAATTAACCCTTTATTGAAGGTTAGTATTTCTAATCTTTTTTTTTCCTCGAACACGCAGGAGAGCTGCATATCATTGTACTAATAGAAGAATAAGAGTCATACAGATACCCAAAAACACACACACACACACACATCCATCCACAGAAACTAACAGGACTTAATTACCAAAAAATAGAAAGGTGAGACCTGACCTAGAACAGCAGATTCTGCCCTGTCCCACCAGGCTTTGAAAGAAAAATCAGTAGTCTTAGGTTCAAGTGAAGTGAGACCAACACAGCTCAGGATATAGAGCCAAAATTGCCTTGCAAAAGTGCACCAACAAGAAGAAGGTGTTGGATATTCTTCTCATCTTGATCACACGTCAGACACTTATCCAGGTGGGGCAGGCCCCATCGAGCCAACCTATCCACTGTCCAACAACGATTGTGAGCTACAGGCCACATAAAATATCTGCATTTGTGTGTGTGTGTGCGTGTGTGTGTGTGTGTGTGGGGGGGGGGGGGGGGGGGGGGCAGGATTAACGTATATGGTCACAAGGTGCAAAACTAATGGCTCCCTTGAAGAGTGCATCATAAGCTGATTTAGCTGTATAGGTTCCTGTAGAAGAGAACCTCCAAAGATGCTTATTAGGGGTCCCTTCCTGTTGTAACTGCACCTCTTCCAAGACGTCCCATAACTCTAGGTAGTCCAACAGAGCTTCCAAAGAAATTTCCCTATGAATATCTTCCAACCACTTGTCATCTGCCTCTCCATTAAAAAGCTCTTCTAATTGTATCTATGGCTTTAATAGCCCATGGTGGCAAATCAACAGCCATGGCTAGATAGATTAACATGGCTGTTAGAACATGCTGCACCTGAACCACTCTGCCTGCCCATGTCATCAAATCGACCTTCCATCTAGGTAGTGGTCAGCAATTGTATCAATAATGGGCTGAAAATGTTCCATGGACAGCTTTCTAAGGGACAGGGGCAAACCCAAGTACTTGCACAGGAAGTTCATGACTTCACATGGCAGTAAGCTCTGGATAAGGGCCATGTTGTCATCTGAGCACTGGATTGGTGTCACACTGCTTTTTTGAACATTAGTCCTGAGACCTGAAGCATCCCCAAAGAGTTGTAGCAATCTTAGTGTCAAGGAGATATCACCCGCTACAGGTCTCAGGAAGAGCACCACATCGTCTGCTTAAAGAGAAATTCTGTGCTGAATTGGCCTTCTGGAGAGGGGCTGGGCCTCCGAGGCCCTTGTGACCATCCAATAAGCACATCCATGACCAAAATAAAGAGCATTGGGGATAGTGGGTCACCCTAGTGAATCCCTGTTTTATGCTGTACTCTCCTGGAATGCCATTGTGGAGGATCTGAGTAGATGAAGAGGCCAGCAGCCCACTCAGAAGATCCCTCCAACGTGAGCCAAAGCCAAGTTTCCCAAGCATCCCTAGGAGAAAAGCCTAAGATACCGAGTCTAAGGCCTTCGTAATATCCAGTTTGAGTAAAATCCATGGCTGCTTTTGAGAGTGCAAAAATCTCACGGTTGGCTGGACCAACATGAAATTGTCCTGTATGAAGCACTTCTTGACAAATTGATTGGAGGAAACCATTTGGTCCAGGTGACCAGCCAATCTGTTGGCAAGGATTTAAGTCACTAGCTTAGCAAAGCTGTGCACTAAGCTAATGGGCCTAAAATCTTTTGACCTGTTGAGCTTCTATCTTTTTTGGAATTAGAGTAATATTAGCTGAATTCAACATCCACAAGTTTCTAGAATTCTTACCCCAAATAGTATGCAAGGCAGCCATAATGTCCTCTTTAACCACTACCCAACAAGTCTTGTAAAATCTTCCTGTGATCCCATCAGGACCTAGGGCCTTATCAGATGGCAAATTTTCTGTAGTGTTCCAGACTTCCTCTTCAGAAAAGGGTATCTCCAGGACATCCAACTCTGGTCTTGGTAAGGCAAGACCATCTAGGTTGATTGTTCTATCCCGACTGCTATCTGCACCAATTAGGTTAGAGTAGAAGTCAAAAACAGCCTCAGCTTTTTCTTCATGTGAGGTAATCATTTTGTTCCCTTCCTTAAGCTTGGCAACAAAATTTTTTCTTCTTCCGATGGCATGCATGCATGCATGTGAAACAGCCTAGTGTTATCATCTCTGAGCCTTGCTGCTCTGATCATAGCTGGCGAGGAGCGCCGTTTGTGGTCCATGGCAGGGCCTCGAGGGCTATCATTCTTGACTGCCCTCCTTCCCCTTAGTTAGTGTGTTTAGTTCTATAGTGGTCGCATTGGGTGTTTTTCACAGGCGCATATGTGTGTGTGTGTGTGTGTGTGTGTGTGTGTGTGTGTGTGTGGTTGTTTATAGGGTTGTTTGCGTTCTTGCCCTTTTCTCTTCTTAATATAATGAAGTGCAACTCTCCTGTATTTTCGAGAAAATCGTTTTGAATTTGAGGTCAAATAGGGCATTTTTTTAGTTGAATAATTGATTAATTGTCTCTTATTCTTATGCATGTGGGTGTGTTGACTTTTGTAGGGCAAGATGAATATAATTTCATATCAATTGGATCCCAAATGCATGTGTTGTTTTGAGAGCACGGGCTTCTACTTCAATACTTGCTGCAACCTAATTCTGTGCAGATTGTGTGCTGCAAAGAGATGCTTGTTTTGCAAGAATCCAAACACAAAGAACTTATACTTTCCTGTCGTTTATAGAAGACCATATTAAGGTTATCTCTCTATCCTCTCCTATCACATAAGTTTTGCATGGTGGATACATAATTTGTGTCAGTTTAGATGGTATGCATGATTTGTTCGTTCCTTAATTAGGAGGAGAATCTTGATATATTGAAGAATGGGAGTGGAATGATAAATGACATCGCCTGTCAAATTTAAGGATCAACGTTGAGTAGTCCAATATTCGTCTTGTGGAGAGAGAAATGCTGCGGTAGACCATGCAAGTGTCATGTTTCTTCTTGTGCAAGTGTGTGTGTATATATATATATATATATATATATATATATATATATATAGCTATAAGTTGTGCAATCTTTGGGCTGGATCCATCCCCTTGAAACTTGAATTTCCATCTGTTTCAGCTCTGTGATGACAAGGAGGGACTGGTTTGTGATTATTGGGTAGGTGATCGTTGGAAATTAACCTTTAGAAGACCTTTAGGACCGGGAAATATGAGGGAGTGGGAGAGGTTGATGGATGTGCTGGACTCATATAGTCTGAATGATGAGGGAGATACCTTTACAGGGTGCTTGATAAGTCAGGAAAATACTCCACTAGATCAATGTATAGGAGGCTATCCTTTTGGGGTGGTTAACAAGAGAATGCAGAAGTTATGGAAGAGTAAATTGCCATAAAGTCTACAAGTGTTTAATTGGCTGGCCTCTCAAGACAGGCTGCAAATGTGGGTTAATTTGAAATGTAGGAATTGGAAGGGGGATGAGAAATGTTGCTTGTGTGGGCTTGCAGAGGACATGGATCATTTTTTTTTTCCAATGTAGAATAGCTAAGATGGTTTGGTTCTGCATCGAGGCGCTGGGTTGGGATAAATCGCCCAAAAGCTTCCAGGAGACTTTTGATGTGGGGATTCCACTGGGGGGGGTGGGGGGAATGGGGATTCAGGGGGTCTCCCTGAACTCGTCTAATGAGATTTTTCATAAAATTTTCAGCTTACTTCAAAAATGGCGCAACTTGCTTAAGGAACATGACATCAGGTTTCTGGATGACAAGGTTACAAGGATGAAGGCCTGCCTGGCTGGAAACTTTCTAGAAGAAATCTGATGGGCTAGAGGTGGAAGGAGTTTTGTGAAAGCTGCGTTGGAAGGGTCTTGTTGGCCTGCGTGCAACGTTTTTTTTTTTGTTGTGGGAGGTTTTTCTCTGTTGTCAGTTGGTTGGGACCTTCTTGTTAGTTGCCATCCCTAGCTCTTTTCCTGTATCTTTTGTTTCTGTTTTGTTTTGATGTGTTGTTAATCTGTTCTAAAGCTTTCTATAAAAGCTGTGTTTACCTTTGTCAAAAAAAAGGTTGTGCAATCTTTCAAATATAGTTTTCCAAAAGCCTTTTTGCTTATAAGATAACAGATTTGTCACGGTTGGACAGGCAGAGTTAACTATTTTTGTCTCGTGGATGGATCTGCAAATTAAAGAAAGTTTGTTCTGCTTGATTGTTTCTTTTTCTTGAATACACAAAAGATTTACACATATTCAACTTTTGGTATATTACACAAATAGTGTACAATCGAGCTCCCTCTTAATGAAAAGGGAAATGCTTAAAGCAGCGCGTGCATGCATCCATGCGTTTGTCCGCACACCCGGCACCCCCCACACGGCAAGCATCTTGTTTAATTCATAACTTGAGCAAATGAAGTCTAAATTGAGTGATTCTAATTTTGTTGAGTTCCTCTGTATGTCTAGTTTTTAATAAAAATATGAAACATGACATGTTCTACAGTAGATTTTGCTTGGTGTATTTATCTTTTTCTATGTCTTAAAAATTGGTTAATTGTATAACTAATTAATGGATGATGCTAAAAATGTGAAACTAGTGGGGTTAGCTTTGTTTTGACCTGCTCTGTCTAGGAAAAATATTGGTTGGCATGTACCCCTGTTTTGCATGGCAGTTTACTAAATAAGTTGATTTTATGCCTTGTTGGGTGATATATTTACCATGTCTTCTATATGCATGTTTATGAGGTGAAATTTGGAATATTGTATATTGGTGCTATGATGATGCTAAGAAAAATTGTAAATCTGTTGTTTGATACTTTTCAATTGGATTTGTGAATTATCCATCTTTAAGCTTGTGTGACTTGTTCTTTTGGTACAGGTAGTTGTACTTAGAATTTTAAGATGAATTTTGAACTGGGAACTATGTGAGCCATGAGAAGTCCACTGTAATTTTTATGGATTTTTCTGGGTACTTTTACTGTGTGCTCCATTATGCCCTTGAATAATGAAATAAATTGAAAAGAATGTTTTAATTAATATTTTAAAATGGCCTGTTAGGTTTTCTGTTAATCATTAGTCATGTTTTAACTTTTGGTCAGGTTGGGTGAACTTAAATTACAAGTCTGAACATGAGTAAATAATTAATTCTCTAATTTAAGTCTTTTCTGGACAGCTGGTGGTACTTTTGGTTTTGCATAGCTTAGATGGTGTTTTCTAACTTTATGGTCAATAGCAAAGTGGTAGATAATTTCATTATCTAGTTGCTGTTAAAATTTGAGAGCATTTGGTGGAATAGTTTAGGAGTTATGGTGTTATCTTGTGAGGTTCCAGAAAAGGGTTCTTCTCTGAAATTTCTGGACAGATCTAGGAAATCTGTTTGTTTGACCTTTTTGATTTATGAATATGTCTATGATGTCTAAATAAGAGTTGTAGACAATTTCATAAGCTTTCCAGAATGTCCTCATACATATTATTTGGATTTATAGAACTCCAGTTACAGTTGCTTCTTTCAGCTGTTGTGTGTAGGTCAGAAATCCTGAAATGTGCTTTACTTTGATTTCTTGCCCTTGTGTGTGTGATGTACATCTTTTAGATGCTTTGCTAATTAATACAAGTGATTAGGTGTAGATTGTGTGTCCTTAACTGATGATGAAAAGTTATACCTTGAATTGCTTGGTGAGTGTTAATCTTGTTCCAGAGAAGAGATATGCACATACTCAGTAAATTAAAGTGATTTGAATAGAGCTCATCACACTAGCTAGAGGGTTTAGTGTTGCTACTGTTATCTATTTTCTTACATGGTCATCCTTTGCATCCATTATGCTCATTTATGTATTGCATTCAATAGGTTCGCCGAAGGGGGTAACGCTCTTGGAGTTCGGGGACCTGCAGCAGGAGGAGGACTAGCAGTCCCAGGAGGAGCAGCAAGAGCAGCCGGCCGGAGGGGTGCCCGAAGGAGAGTTGCTTGAGTGCCCGAGTCACGAGCCTGCGACCTTTGTGAAAGGCAAGCCCCGGATCATATTAAGCTTCCCACCTTTTATAATATGCACTTGAGTACTTTATGTTGTTTATTGCATTAAGTTTAGGAGTTGATTGAAGATGTTGTTGCATTTATCCTATCCTTGTCCAGTATATATGTTATATCCTGAATCCTATGTTTTAGGTTAGGAGCGATGCAAATGCTTAGCCATGCTTAGACCGGTAGAAGTCGGGTGATATCCCGTCATTCGGCGAGTTATAGGTGGTTACTCTTTGGTCACGGTTGGCTATATGTGCTATCGTGGAAACGAACCATATGTCAAATTAAAAAGAAGACCGGGCAGGGGCAGTGGACCCTGTCTGAGTCGGTTAAGGACTGGACGCGTTTTTTCACTCTTGGTCATGTTGAACGCAGTCCAACACAAAGTTGGCCCGGCCCTGTGTGCCGAGGGGCCGCGAAGCTCGATAGCTCAACTCAAGACGGGAAAGTGGGGGGCGGTTGGGCAATTCGCGGGAAGCGGCATACTAGACCAAGGGCAAATATGTCTAACTGATCCTGGCGTCGTCCTTGGGTTAGCATGGTTTGAACATCCTAGCTATCCGACTTTCCGGTTTTGCCGACGCGAGAACCGGGCCCGCGCCTGAGTTGTACCAAGGGTAATCTAAGGCGACTCTGATCCAGTCTGTCTGGGTGTGTATTGGGAATACCCTGAGCTCAGTTGAAATCGATTCGAATCGCCGCTCTCCCGGATAGTGAGAACTTGACCTTGCCTGGCATCGTAGATCTCACTAAAATAATTATGGTTCAAAGTTTGATGTTGATATTGATGAAAGCCGTACTAAATTGGATATGGTTATTAATGCTTGTTATAAATAAGTGTTTGCTTAGTACAGGGCACACTTAGTGTAACACCCCCGGTGTTATGTTAACCTAAACCCCACCATGTCATCATCATCATTGCATGAGCATTCATCATTAGAGAACCCTAATGCAAATAACTAAAATGAGTTTATTTAATTCTAGGTTGGTTGTGCTCTTTTATGCCATATGTGTATGTGTATGTCATTAAACTTCAATTACAATTTTACTTTTGTTTATAAAAGCAACCAATTAAAATCAACCCTTATGTTTGCAAGTGTTTGGCTAACTATGTTTAACATCTTAAACATGTTTTACAAGTCAAATGAGATGCAAGAAAGAATCGAGATTGAATTTGGAATTCAGACCCGAAACCCTAGCTCAAGTGGCTAAGGGTTGGAAATTGAATTTCATTTTCAATTTTGATGAGCTAACCATAATTAATTTTCTAAATAAAAGTTACCAAACTTTGGCACCATTTCAAAGTATGAACTTTGTAAAAGTGTTTAGTTGGGTTTGAAAAGTACCACAATATCATTAATTAATTGCCCAAAGATTCCATTTGAAATTCCTTTTCAAAAGCTTGAAATTCAAAGTGTTTTTGCCCGTTTCAATTTCATCTCAAAATGTTTAAAATTTGGGAAAACTTTAAAAATACAGTTTGTGCATCTCTTTGAGCTCTACAACTTTGGTAAATAAAGTTTTTTCAAGTTTCTGAATAAAATTTGAAGTAATTTCAAAAGTTCTTTAAATTTGAAAATTATCCCCTTTTGATTTTTAAACTCCAATTAAAAAATTATTCAGTTTCATGAAAAACTTTCTAAATTAAAGTTGTAGATCTTGAGAAAGGGAACAACTTTTTATTTTTGGAGAATTTCATCTTTTATTTAAAATTTGAAAGTAATTTTGAAATCCCAAAAGTTGGAATTTAAACCCTCTTTCAAATTTAAACTCCAATTTCAAAAATATTTGGATTCTGATAAAACTTCTTTAATAAAAGTTGTAGAGCACAAAATTTTGAGCAATCTGTATTTTGGAAGATTTTTGAGTTTAGTTCAGCTTTTGAGAGTAATTTGAAAAAGAAAAACAAAAAGATCTCTGCTACAGTGCTACAGTAGCCGAGGGGGAGAATTCACTCTTCTCCTTCGCCCATGCCGTCCAGACACCGGCGTCATGGCTGTTCTCGTGCCTTCGCCGGAAAACCCGCACTGCCGTCCACCTAGCTGTCGTCGAGAAAGCCCTGGCCATCTCCCTGACCTGTCCTTGCCTTACAAAAGCCGTGAACCGGCCGTCGGAGCCACCCTCTTCTTTTTCTGCTCCACTGCCGCCATCTTCCTCTCACCGGCAAATTCGCGCAGGTCACGTCACCGCCGTCCCTGTCACCTGGCCAACAGCTCCAGTATCTCCTGGCGCATCTCTTGAACTAATTTGCGTGTCCAATTGCTGCCGGAGCCAGCCGGCTACCCTTTCTCCTTCCCCGCCGGCAACAGAGTGCCGCCGTGGGCACCTTCACCTCGTCAACCTTAACCGATGGACCTCCAGCCGTAACGAGCAGTGATCCAGCTTCGCCTTGATCCGGTGACGCTCGTCGGCTCGTCCCCGAGCATTCTACAACCGCCAACGAGTCGAAACGCGCGTGTGCCGCCGGTCCGCGTCGCCGTGGCACGCCGTTCGGTCCACCTCCGCCGCGGCTGTGTCTCTCCGCACCGCCTCCGCTCCAACCAAACAGAGCAGCAAATCATGGTGAGCTTCTTACACTTCCCCAAACTTCCCTCATGTGCAATTGAAGTCACTAACTGCGGAAACGCCATCGCGCCGTCGCGCGCAGCATGCCCGGGCCGCCATGGCCGCCGCTGTTCTCACCCCGGTCACCAAGTCATCAAAGAAGCTCCATGGTTGGGTTCGCCGTAGTATAGGGAAGGCCGTGGGGGAGTTAGCGTCACTTCTCTCCTCGCCGTCGGCAAGGAACGCCGACCACCGCCGCCGCCGCCGTCGTTTCCATTTCCCCCCTGTTCTGTTTAAATGGGAGAGGGAACGGAGGAGCAGGCTGCCCATTTCTTTGGGCAGTTTGGACCGTGGCCCGCAAAGGAGAAGAAAAGGGTTTTTCTTTTTCTTTATTTGATTTAAAAGCTGATTTTTTGCTATTTACATAACTAAATATTCTGGGCAAATAAAAATATATGTGAGCTCCTTAGATGTGTAGTTTCATATAAAAATATGTTTGTAGCATGTTAATTACTTTTGTTATGATTAATAATTGCATGCTTTAATTAATAAATGCATGATGTTTGATTTTTTTTTGTAGAGTAAAATAATAATCCAAAAATCATGAAACTTTAGGGTTAAGATTTTGAAGCTAAAAGGAACCTCCACTAAAAATTGGGTACTTGAGCAAGTTTTGATATAAAGAATAATTTTCACCTTGTTTAAAGCTTGTGAAAATGATTAATAAAATAACCACTAGTTAATTAGTTTTCTAATTAATTTGTTGATTGATTTTGTGACACTGTTTGAAGACCATGGACCATTATTCACCCTAATGATTCGTGGCTTGATTGTGTGGTGTTACTATTGGGTATCATCACATGGGTACTGCATAGTAATAATTATCATCACATGTGTATAAGTAGTTAATTACTTAGTAAGTTTAATTGGCGGCTTTCAACAACTGTAAAAATGGTTAATAAATTAGTAACTAACCTTAATCACTCTAGGGTTGATTGAGTTTGGGATTGAGTGATGACCCTAGGTCATTAACCCTAATGACCTTCAGCAATTCAATTACGTTGATTGCGTACTGTTGATTAATCGTAGTCGATGTTAATTTTGATCCCTTGATACAACTATACCGTGAAAGGAAGTTGTACTCAAGATAATTAATCTTTTTATGCTTTCATCAATGCATTGTCATGCATCTTTCATGCATCATGTTATGCATTCCATTATACTTAGAATGCATCATTCTTATACGTGTAGTGTACGTGAGAGCTAAGGCTCGTGTTGATCAAGCCTCAGAGAAGGTCTAGATGATTCAACCCCGACGAGGTGATTCCACCAAGGATGTCGACATCAAGACTAACAACTAATCTTCTCTGCAACGCAGGCAAGCCCCAGATGCATTTAAACACCTCCTTGTATTTCGAAAGCCTTTTATATTCTATGTTGATGAAATGATGCATTAGGTGTTAGGAGTTGTGTGATATCCTATTTTGATGCATTTACCGTACCTTGATATATTACCCTGAATACCTGTTTTGATTTCAAAAATGTTTAGTATATGCTTAGCCCTGCAGATCACAAAGGCTTTATGAAATGTTTTTAAAGGTGTGATAATAATATCCCCGTTGAGGGCAATTATAAAAACTTGATGTTACTTGTTGGTATCCCTTCACTTTGATCGGGTCAAGGGTACGCAACAAGAGCATGATGATAAGTAAATTGAGACCGGGTGGAGTGACTTGCACCAGGAAGGGCTAGTGCCCTGGTGTAGTGTCGTCCATTTGTGAGTCGGTTAAGCACCGTTCGTTGCCTTGGCCCTTGGATCATGAGGTTATTGGATAGTACTAGCCGTATGCTAATGGCGGTAAGCTCCCTTGTACTATCCATGACGAGAACGGATAACCGGACGAGCGTAGCGTGTACCCATCCTACGGGGCGCACCGTGGAAGGGGACCGCGGCGTAGGGAGGTGGTGTACTGTACTCTTGTGGCTAGGACCCGTTCTGGTCTGGAGAAATGCAAGCGTGAGTTGATGTATGTGAGATGTTCGGTCCTGCATACATCGTGTGGCTAGAAAGCCCTAGCTGGGTATATAAAGCGATTCGAATCGTCACTGCATATGATTTCTCTTTTTAATCTCAGCATAAAACTTCTAACTAGTCTTTTTCCGTCGTACCAAATCCAGATTTAATGAATTTTTTTAAAATTTTCTAAAATCATTCTCTATCAATTTAATGTGTTCTTAGATCTATTACATGTTTTATATTTTTATGGGACTTTGTTTTATCAAATGAAAATTTAATTTTTGAAATTCAAACACTATTTAGAAGTAATAAATGATTTTAACTAAAAAAGTCATGAACATAAAAGTTATAGATCTCATCAAGATCCACAACTTTTATTTTGGTCATTTTTTCATTTGACAAAGTGCGAGTAACATTGTTCATAAATTCTATATATCTCTTATATACTTAATGAAACTATACAAGAGTTATATAAATTTTGTGAACAATGTTGCTATCATTTGTTAAATGAAAAAATGATCAAATTAAAAGTTGTAGATCTTGATAAGTTATAGAACTTTATTTTTTATGAGTTTTTGACCTAAAATTATTTACTCTTTTAAAAAATATTGTTTGAAATAGTCAATTTTTAAAATTTCAATTTTGAGTAGATAAAGCAAATTTTCTTTTGTAAAAGATGACCAAAATGAAAGTTGTAGATCCCATAAAGTTATAAAACTTTATAGTTGACAACTTTCTCATTTGAATTTATTTTGCCATGGAAAATTTATTTGAGTTGCACAAATTTGAAATTTAAATTTTTCAAATGACCTCAGATAGAGAAAATAACTAAAATAAAAGTTATAGATTTTGAAAAGTAATAAAAATTTGTAAACTATAACTTTTTATTAGAATTCATTTTGTCATAGGAAATTATGTTTAAATTTCTTACATTTGAAATTTGAATTTCCAAATGAGTTTGGATGAAGAAACAACCAAAATGAAAGTTATAGAACCAATAAAGTTATACAACTTTTCTATTAACACAATTTTGATTTTAATCAACTTGTAAAGGGAAAGTATATTTGAATTTATTGAATTTGAAATTCAAATTTTTAAACATTTAGTAATAAAATTCATCCAATGGCCGAGTGTCCATAAACATCATTGGGAATTATTTGACGGTTGGGAACTATAACAAATTATCGCTGGTTTCAATAAAACCGTTGGCAATTAATTTGCCCAATCGGCCTTTCTAACAAATTGCCGTTGGTTTCACTATGACCGTTGGCAATTAATTTGGCCAGTCGGCCTTTCCAACAAATTGCCGCCGGTTTCACTATAACCGTTGGCAATTAATTTGTCCAGTCGGCCTTCTAGTATAGTGCCCGACTGGTCAACAACTAACACTCGGTAATACTTTGTACCGTTGGCTATTCAATACAAAGACCGACGGGAGAGCATGTAACCGTCGATAATATGTTAACCGTTGGCCATTCACAAAATGCCCAACTACCCGTTGGCTATTATAGTTCCCTGTTTGCCATTCTTATGATTCTAGTAGTGTTGCTCCACGATATGGGAGACTTGATCCTTGCACCAGCATCGTAGTAATAATGGAAGTTGTTGAGATTGAGAAGTTTTAAAATCGTTACATGATTGACAAGTGAGTGTTATAGTAAAGTAAGGACTGGCTTAGTCTCTTTTTGCAAAGGAGTCTTTTGATCTTGCTAAAGTCTCACCTTGATTCCTATTAGCCAGCATTCCTGAGTCTTCTCCCCAATTTTTGGTCGGGTAAGTCTCGCGGAGTACTTTTGTACTCAGGGTTCTTTGACCCCAGTTGCAGGTGTTGACTAATGCCGATGAGTTCGGTCATACCAATGGGCTTGGCATGATCGAATACCTTTCTTCTAAAGAGATTCTCTCGTAGGTGCTCTATAGTTCTTTCTTACTTCCGCAAACCTAGTTAAATTTATTTAATTACACTCTGACCAACTGCTGTTATTCCTTTTGAAAATCTTTCGCTACTCTGTTGTATTTGAAAAACAGTTGTAATACTACAATATCTTGTAAGAAGTTGATCTTGGAGGATCGTGGTGTCATCGGGGTTTCACCCGACAGAACTTTTTAAGTTATGTGGTACACAAGCATAGCCGACAGAGGTCTTAGAGACAATGTCAGGTGCTTGTGGGCCATATAATTTGGAAAGGTTCTACCACACTTAGATGGAAGGTTAAATAAATTAAGCTGCTGCTAGTATGTTTAACTTGTTCCTCAAATGTTACTTATGCTTTTATGCAAATTGTTGTCAAGCTAGCCCCAACTATATAAAGCCTAGTGTAATCCTTGGTGTCTTATTTCTGATTTATGATGGGTAAGTCTAGCTGAGTACCTCCTCATACTCAGGGTTTATTCCCTCTTATTGCAGATGATATTCTTTATACAAGTTTCTGCAAGGTATGTCTTCACCCTGCTGGGGATGAGGACTAGGTCTTGGGCAAAGATCGGTCCCTTTATCTTATCTTGTGCTTTTGTGGGATGAACTGAGAACCTGGTATGTATTTGAACTAAGTGTGGTGTACTTGAATGGTTTTAAAACTATGTTGCTTTTACTACTGCGAACTGGTATTGTAATAACTAAAAATTCATATGTGATGCTACTTGCGAACTATTTGTGAACTCTGATGTAACGAATGGTGAATTATATTAAGTTGTGTTCGATCTTGGCTTGTATGTTTTGTTGGTTTGAAATCCTTCGAGATTTCCGGACTACCGGGATTATATGGGCTCAAGTGTGAAATTAGTCACTTCGGTGAATGCTTTATACTTGTACTCTTATAATTTGGTCGGTTCTGTTACAAGCTGCTCCCTCTCTCCCTCCGGTGGGGGATGGCGGCTGACCCCATGAAAGGTCCTAAATAGCTAGAGGTGGATGAATAGTCTAAAAAATTCTTACAAAATACTTAAACAAACCAGTTAATAAACTAAATGGTGAAGTGAATATTCTGCTAGCCTACTAGGGGTTGCAAGGCAACCTAACCAATTCTAGCAACCTAGTATGCTAAGCCACACACAAGTAACCTAATAAGCTACACGATACACTAGTACAAAAAGGTAAATCGCAAGGAAGGGACCAAGAAGGTGCAAACCGTGCCTTCGAAAAGATGACCAATCACCGTCTTGTCAATTCAATGAAAACCGAAGAGATGACCCAATAGAGAAATCCAAGTTGATCTCGAAGGATCAAGCCACACAAGAATACCAAAGGAGACACGATTTTTATCGCGAGATTCACGTGCTTGTCGGCACGCTACTCCTGTTGTGTTGACCACACATTTGGTAGTTTGGTGACTAATCGGCGTCAATGCCAAGCCCTCACTGTTGACGGTCCTTAACTCATAAATATAACCACCAACACTTGCATAAAATCAAAGAATATGAACACCAAACTTAGAACTAAGGTTTATAACTAACAACTTCTATAAGTTTTGGTGATTGACCATTTGCAGGAGAGCATGATGAAAATATATAGAAATATGACTAAGTGTGCATAAAATACAACTTTTACAAGCACATAACATCAGCCCAAATGGAGAAGGGACACTCAGCAGGCAAATCCAAGTCCAGATACAAGGAAAAGAAGCCCAAACCCAATTCAAAACAACTTAACTTCACGAACACCCACCATGGCCCAAGTCCAGATCATCATAGGAGGCCACCAGATGAAAATGGGCCGATTTGGCCCGAACCATGGTACGGGTGCAGCCGCACCCCCACCCCCACTGGCTCCATTCGGCCCAAATTTTGGTCGGTTGCCTCCCACCGACGTTCCAAAGGCAGTGGCGTGCGGGATTCTAGTTCAATGCACCTAGACAGTCGGTTTGGGATGTAATCTTGCATAGAGCCCCCTCCACCTCACTTATAAAAGGAGGCCTCCCCCTCTCCATTTGACACACCTACACTTGAGCTCCATTCTTTATATTCTTAGTAGTAGTGTCCCTCTAGGTGGTTCTCACCTAGTTGTAGTATAGAAAAGAGGGAAGAGAGATGAGGGAAGAGAGTGGAGGAGAAATCCGGAGCTGTTGGCTTCCTCTTCGTCTTGTACTCGGTGTCTCGGGTAGGAGCATAGGAGGGGCGGAGGTGTTAGCTCCTCCTCGACTTTTGTACCTCTATGGAGATGACTCGTCTGAGTAATATCCAAGTTCTTCTTTCGGTAATTCTAAGCTTTCTATTTGATTAAAGTTTAGTGCTTACTTGCTTGCTTATGGGATCTCCGCTCGACCGAGTGCTTTAGTCTAATTAAGATATCAGACTAGAGTAGTAGTCATTAGCGTAGACGTGGTGTCTGGGCTAGCGAGTTACCTGAGTTTACGGCTAACCCCATGGATAGTTGTGGTAGCCTTGGGGGTGACAGCTTCGACCAGGCCTTTGTATTCCACCATGTTTGGGTTGGTGTTTTCGTAGAGCTTTTGGTGGCCTGACCCTGACTACCGCTTCTTAGTCTTTTCGAGAGTCAGAAAGGAACCGCTGCTCCGAAGTAAGTAAAGTTTAGTGAACCTAAATCTTGGTCATCTAGCTTATCTTAGAAGAACCTTAGAAAACCCCTTTCTACCCATCAAAAATAGTTATTCCTTGGATGACCTTCATCCTTTCTAGTTCACTTCTCGTTCCCTGTGGAAATTGATACCTAGGAATACTCCAGGTGAAAGCTACAGCAGTATACGTGCGCTTGCAGATTTATCTGTTTGCGTTAACAAATACCAACAAGCTTTCTGGCGTCGTTGCTAGGGAACGGTAGCTATAAGGATCCGCTAAGCCTAGAGGGGGGTGAATAGGCCTATCAAAATAAAAACTCAAAATCTTTGTTAGATTCCGAGCGGCATTGCCGCTCTGAAGCTCGGCACTGCCGCTCAGTGGCACTGCCGCTCTAATAGACTACCATGAAAATGCAGTTCAAAATCTGCTCAATGAAATTTAGATCAGGTAAATTTAAGAGCTTTCTAAGGTAGTGTAGAGGCCGTTTCACCACCTAAATGAAGTCTAAAACTTAGGATAAAGTAGATCGGGACTAAACCCTAAAATCACCAGCAAACAAAGCAAGCACAAGACAAATCGCAATAACAACAGCACAAGTGATAAGTGATTTACCCCATGGTTCAGCTCACCCCTAAGGCTTGCCTACGCCCATGTTGTTGAGGCTGCCACAAAGGCTAGGACTTTATAACCCTTCCTCGATCTCAAGTCAAAAGACTGAACTCTTGAGATGAGGGGTGATCTTACTAGCTTGTTGAAGTCGATTACAAACTTTCCTGAGCTCCCACATAGGTTGGAAGCTTCCACGGGCGACGCCTAGCTGGCTAGGAGCCTTGCTCCAAGAGTAATAGACACAATCCACTGGCTATGACGAGAACCAGGAGTTGAAGCTTAGTTTGGGCTGCTCTCTAGTGAAGATTAGTGGCTCAATCTCTCAAGATTAGCAAGGGTTTGCAAGGGAGAGAGTTAGAGAGCTTGGGAGCCTTCAATGGAGAGAGGAACCCTAGTCTGAAGGTTGGGGACGAGTTCTGGTCGGATACCCGTTGGAGGGGACAGATGAGTAAAGGAAATACCCCTGCAGCCAACGGTTATTTTTGATGCGCGATAGTGCCGCTTAGTGCCACTACGAGCGGCAGAGCCGCTTGTCACACCCCAAAATTCATGTTTTGGGATGTGACCTAGAAAAACACTAAATAACATAGAATGATTTTATTATTTTTCTAAAATTTTCCAACTTTAGTTAAGTTATTGACATTCTAGATAGTGAAAATATGGGTTTCTAAAATTTTTGTAATTTAACCTATGGTTTGTTGCATGCATGCCTATGCATAGACTTTATGTTTAGAAAATGAATTTAAATGTTTCAAACACGCATAGAGTTTTGATCCCAATCAAATCTCATGATCTTTGATCAACTTTCCATAATCTCAAACCATGATGAAAACCTTAGAAACCATACATCTTGATCCTTATTCTAAACCTTGGTGGGTCCTCAAACTTTCATCGTGTCAAAAACCCTAACTAGTCCTATGCTAACCTGCTCTGTCTTTCTTTTCTTCTCATTTCGAGCTCCAAATTCTTTTTCAATCGAGTCTTTTCCAAATCCCTAAATCTATGATAGATGACCGATCATCGTATTTCATTCCTCCAATGCAATTCTATCTTGACCTTGTTCAAGCAAAATCACTCATATGGCACGTACCCAAGTTAATCACAATTCTTCCCAATCTCGATCGTATCAACCCATAGCAGCTCTAACTTTGTTCTCTCATGCTAGTGGAGTCATTCTTTTCTCTCTTTTCCTCACCTTGGATAACATTCTCATAGACTCCTTCTCCTCTACCTTTTCTTCTCTTGATCAGGATCCACAAACCAAAACTTCTCTAGTGACTAGTCCCATAACTCAATTATCTCTAACGAGCTAAAGATAAGCATCTCCCCTTGCATTGGACCAAATCCAACCTAGTCCACATCCTCCTTTTCACCAATGGATCATCCCGGCTCTTGCCGTCTTCTTACATAGTTTTGGGTCAAAGTGCAACTGTCCTCATCTCCTTGTGGGCCAAGATCAACTCCAACCAGCCCTTCACCTCATCCTCTCCCCCTCTCCCACGTCACCCTCTCCCACATGACCTCCTTCCCTCCCCAAATCATGCCTTTCCCTTCCTTTTCTACTGCTGGACAGAAACAGCAGGCCCCCATCTCTTCCCTTTCCTTCCTTTACGTAAAGAGACTCCCTCTCCCTTCTCATTCTGCACGCACACAACAGATGGATGCCCCAACTCCCCTTCCTCTCCCATGGACGTCCCCTCTTCTTCCTCTTCCTCCCTCTCCTTCCCCTCCACCAAAACAGAGAGCTCTCGCTGCGACAAATTCGTTTTACTGCTGCGCCCTAATCCAATGCATTGGACCATCGTTTGGAGGAGGCCGCTGTCGACTGCGTTGTTTATGTACAGCACGTGGTGAGGTCGTTGTTGACACAAAATGTTGTGCACTGTGCCTCACACACAGCAAGCCGAAAAGCGTGACTTCAATCGAGTGATCGGGCGGTTTGAGATTCGGAAGCGTGCCAGTCAATTTGACCTGAAACTGACAAGGGATAAAAGATTGTTAAATACAAAATCGAAACATTCCGGATGAGACCAGACAGTTCCGTATATATGGCCCTGAAGCCACTTACGACGACATACAGCTATAGAAGCTATCTGCCAATCATATGTTAACACTGATTTTTGGTAGAAGCTGACAGGTGGGCCAGCACATAACAAGCTCGCGAGAGGCAAGTATTCAGAAACATTCGGCAAGCATCCATGCGGGTGGCTATTCTTGGCGATTCGATAAGTATCCATACGGTCGGCTGACTCTGGGCAATTCGGCAAGTGATCATGCGGTCGGCTATCTTCGAAGGTGGTAGCTCCATTCGGTAAGCAAAAGGTGACAAGTAAGGCTGGTTAGAAGGAAAGAACCGTGATAATCGAGGACTCCAAGAAGGATTAGAGCCAAAGTCGCCATACTTTTAAGGTTTTCCTTAATATTTTCTAATCGTGGTCCTTTAGGACTCATGTTCCGACCAGGGTATAAATATAAACCCTCAACCATTGTAAAAAGTTTATTCACAATCAAATCAATACAATCGGCCCCGTGCCAAGTTTTGAGTCCTTTGTCGTGTCGTCGAGTTCTTTAAGAGGTGCCATCGATCCGTTGACCTCCGTAAGTTCCGACAACCTTGTTATCATGTCTAGTATCATGCGGTGGATTTAGATGTTGATGCAAGTAGTCTTGTTTGTCTCGACTGGATGGCCGTGCGGCAGGCGTTTGCTTGACAACCAAGAGGTCTTTGCTTGTGCTTTGTTTATCTCGACTAGATGGCCGTGCGGCAGGCGTTTGCTTGATAGCTTAGCAAAGCAAGATAGTTATCGGCTCTATTAGATTTGGCAAGATCTAGTAGATTCATTAAGTTACCACGTGTTGCATGTTTTAAATATTTGTAACACTCTTTTGCCCAATCTAGATTGATAAGTTTTGGCTTCTTACTTTTATAGATCTATTTGTTCTTTAACGTTCTTATTTTCGTACCATTATGATAAATAGATCATATGCTTATACAACCGAATTAGATCAATCTAGATTGTTACATGTTGTGGGTTCTTACACATTAAAAGTGTTTAAACCTTGATAGGACTGAGTGTCGTGCGGCAGATACGAGTTTTTGATGGGTTTGTTCATGTTAGCTTGTTTGTTTCTTCTTCATGGACCCCAATTCGGCTAGTTTGCCGAGCTTGGTTACGCTTTAACTCATACTCAACTTGATTTGTTCAAACATATCTTCTCATGCATATGTATTCAGTAGTCAATACTTCACATGTTTTATCTTTGTATTAGCCGAATGATCTATAAACATGATTGGCAGACAGCTTCTATAGCTGTATGTCGTCGTAAGTGGCTTCAGGGCCGTATATACGGAACTGTCTGGTCTCATCCAGCATGTTTCAATTTTGTATTTAACAGTCTTTTATCCCTTGTCAGTTTTAGGTCAAATTGACTAGCACGCTTCGGATCTCAAACCGCCCGGCCACCTGATTGAAGTCACGCTTTTCGACTTGCTGTGTGTGAGGTACAGTGCACCACATTTTGTGTCAACACACTTTTTGGCACGCCCAGTGGGACCCCTTCGTTCAAGATGCCTGAAATCAACAACGATCACGTTCTGGATGTGACCATGGATGAGTTGCTAGAGAATTCAAGGGAGTTGGTGCAACAAGCATGTGATCAATATCAACAGAAGTGTTTGATGTCCTTTTCCAAGAATAAAAGCAACAAGGTTTTCCAGAAACAATCGTTGCCAAGGGTTCTCCTTCCACACCAATCTGATTTCACTGAAGAGGAGGATGCTCGGAAGATGTCGGAGTTGGTTCACAAAGCTTTGGGAGAAACTATGACAAATCATCACACAGCTTTTTTGAATACCTTTCGTGCAATCATGGTTAGCACTTTTGGCCCAACGGCTGATAAATACTTTGAAGAAAATGTAGACCCAAATCACGGACCAACGCTTTTCAATGTGCCAAAGTATCAAGAGAAGTCTGCTGGAGATGATGGAGCATCTGGCTCAAACAAAGATGAACCGGCTCTCAATGAGAAACAACGGCCTCCTACCTATGGCCAGGTTATGTTTGGAACAATAGGAGATATACCACAATCAGCTTTCAAAGTGTCTCCAGCATCAAATAGACTACAAAGGAATATGTACGGAGATGGGTATCAGGAGTTCACTGATTATACTGCTTTGGATGCTTTACCAAACCCTGGATACAAGAGTGCGTCAGGGATACCTTCTGGAAGGCAAACACGTGGGGCTCCAAATTCAGACATTGATCTTATTATGCATAGGATGGCTGATATGATGCAGAATCAGTTCGGCCTAAAGCCAAAGAATCAGTCCTATTCATACAAGTCTCCTTATCCAGAATGGTACAATAGAGTGGCACTTCCTCCAAGAGTTAAGCCTCCAACAGATTTGACTAAATTTTCTGGTCAAGATGATACTAGCACTTTAGAGCATATCAGTCGTTACTTGATGCAGCTTGGAGAAGCCTCCACAGATGAAGCTTGGAGGATTCGATACTTTCCTTTATCTCTCACAGGGCCAGCTTTTATATGGTTTACATCTTTACTAGCTCATTCCATTGGTACATGGGCAGAACTTGAGCAGAAGTTTTATGCATATTTCTTCACGGGTACTAATGAGAAGAAGCTGGTTGACCTTATGAGTCTAAGACAGAGAGCTAATGAGACACCAAAGGAAATATCTTCGCAGGTTCAGAGAAACCAAGAACCTTTGTTATTCTTTGAACTTACCAGATGATCAGTTGTCAGGGATGGCGATAGCAGGCATGCAGCCGAATGTCAGGGAGAAACTGTTCGGCATGGAGTTTGATGACCTTGGTCAACTTTCACAGCGGCTGGCTGCTATGAGTAATCAAGCTTAAGGGTTCAGGAGAGACAACCGCTTCCAAAAGGGTAATGTTGCTAATGAGATGTATCAAAGCTTTCTAGAAGAAGCAGCTGAATATGATGATGAAGACGAAGTAGCTGCAGCTGAACTGACTTGGGCAAAAGAGCCTACTCAAGTTAGTCAACGCTGGTTGAGGCAACAAAAGGGGACTTATGACTTTGATGTCTCTAAGTCAGACAAGATCTTCGATCTGTTAGTGAGGGAACGACGCATCAAACTGCCAGAAGGACATCCTATGCTGCGCCCTGAAGGAGTGAAAGACAAGAAATACTGTGGTTACCATAATACCAATTCTCATTCTATCAATGATTGCCGAGTGTTCAGAGTACGAATCCAAAAAGCTATTCAGGAGGGACATTTGAAGTTTGATGGCAAGATGAAGGTTGATGATCAGCCTTTTCCTTAGAATATTATCTCCTTCTCTGTAAACATGGTTTCTGCAAGTGATTCTAAAGATAAAGGCAAGACAAAAGTGTTAACCTCTAATAGAGCAAAAAAGAGTGGTACTGTCGACCCTGATCGGCAAATCACAAGTGAGGAGCTGAAACAAAAGGTTCGGTTCAAGAATAGCCGAACTAAGAGAGGTGAAACTTCTAAGCCTAAGGTTACATCTCGTATTCTACTGAACAAATGGCAAAGGCAGCAAAAGAAGGAATATTATGAAGAGAAAAAGTTTATAGAAGAACACCGAAGATACGAAGAAGAAGTGTATCGTAGGGAGCAAGAAGAACACATGAGAGAGATGGAGCAGTCTCATTGGGGGTGTTCATTCTTTAAACACTGTTGGAATGAAGGCTTAAAGTTGCCTGCTAGAAACAATTGCTCTGAATGCAGTGATCAATATTTTGGGTACAGACAGTCTCGAGTCAACCGCCGTCCGGTCCATGAAAGGCTTGGAACGCAGTTTCCTAAGGACGATCGGCGCTTAAAAATGGAAAGCTTTAAGAATCAGCAAAGAAAGAGGTTTGTAGATCAACGTTGGGCTCATTATAAGGGATATAATGGAGAAGAAGATTCCCACGGATATGTATGGCAGAAAGGACAGTGGTGCCCTCCAGGACTGAGAAAGAGCCAAAAGAGAAGAGTTCAGCGTTTGAGGAACGAAGAATTAAAACAAGCAGCTATTGAAGAGAAGCGGACATGGCGCCCTAAAAAGAAACCCGATGGGCATGGTCCTTCAGGTGATGCATGCATGGCCTTCTTCCTCCCATCAGAATTTATAGCTCTTGAGAACCAGGATGTCAAAGAAGAAGTATACTCTGACTTTGATGAAAGTGAGTTTCAAGATTTGATGGCCCAGATTGTATTGACACAACAGGCGGTCTTTGACAAACTAGCCAAGTATCGTCATTTGAAACCGCTTTATCTGAAAGGATACGTCAACGACAAGCCTCTGACTAAAATGTTTGTTGATGGAGGAGCTGCTATCAATATCATGCCGTATACTACCTTCAGGAAGCTTGGGATGACAGGTGAAGACTTGCTAAAAACTGACATGGTTCTCAGAGATTTTGCTGGTAATCCTTCTGATACTCATGGAGCCATGCATGTCGAACTGATGATTGGATCGAAGACTTTGATCACCACCTTCTTTGTCATTGATGGCAAGGGGGCATACAGTCTGCTTCTAGGGAGAGACTGGATTCATGCCAATTGTTGCATTCCTTCAACCATGCACCAAATCCTTATTCAGTGGGTTGGAGATGATATTGAAGTTGTTCACGCTGATGATTCCATAAATGTTGCTGCTACAAAACCTGCTTATTGGGAATATGATAGCATCGATTGTTTCTCTGGTAAAGTGTGGGGAGAAGGTCCTGTAAACGTCTTCAACAAGGATCAACAGCCGATCCAAGCAGTCGGCTCTCATAGTAATTTTTTATGGGTAACCCAATCGATGGCAACAAAGGAAAGCTGGGACGCGGTTTTATGTCGGCCAACAAGTTGGAAGAGATAGACGTTGGTGATGATACTAAGTCAAGGCCGATGTATATTAGCGCAAGCTTGGATCTAGAATATAGATTACAATTGATAAATCTTCTAAAAGAGTTTAAAGATTGTTTTGCTTGGGATTACACAAAGATGCCTGGATTGGATCGCTCTATTGTTGAACATCGATTACCTATTAAACCTGGATATCGTCCCTACAAACAACCTCCACGAAAGATTTATAAATAGGAGGTATTGGCCGACGTGAAGAAAGAGATTGAAAGATTATTAGAAGTAAACTTCATTCGGCCATGCAGGTATACAGAGTGGATTTCAAGTATAGTTCCAGTATACAAGAAGAATGGAAAGATGAGGGTCTGTATAGACTTCAGAGATCTTAATAAAGCCACTCTAATGGACGGATATCCGATGCCGGTTGCCGATTTGCTGGTAGACGCAGTGGCTAGATATGAGGTCATTAGCTTTATGGATGGGAATGCTGGTTATAACCAAATTTTCATGGCAATAGAAGATATCTCAAAAACAGCCTTCAGATGCCCTGTCATATTGGTTTGTTTGAATGGATAGTCATGACATTTGGGTTGAAGAATGCCGGTGCGACTTACCAGAGAGCTATGAATTATATTTTTCACGAGTTGATCGGCAAGATTGTAGAGATCTACATCGATGACGTGGTGGTCAAGTCTAGGAACCATGAAGGACATTTAGCCAATTTAAGAAAGACCCTAGAGTGCACTAGGAAGCAATAGATAAAATCGTCCCTCCAACCAATCTTACAGAATTACAATCACTGCTTGGCAAAATTAATTTTGTGAGAAGATTTATATCCAATTTATCAGAAAGAGTATTGCCCTTTTCTCCACTGTTGAAACTCAAGAAGGATCAAGAATTTGTATGGGGTGACGTACAACAAAAGGCTTTTGATGAAATCAAAGAATACATGAAGGCACCACCGATATTGGTACCTCCACAATTTGATAAGCCTTTTAAGTTGTACGTGGCGGCCAATAGCCTAACAATAGGATCGGCCCTCATGCAAGAGTTTGAAGGAAAGGAGAGGGTGATAGCTTACCTTAGCCGGAAGTTGTTGGATCCAGAAACAAGGTATTCGGCTACAGAAAAACTTTGCTTGTGCATGTATTATTCATGTACCAAATTTTGGCACTACTTGTTAAATATCGAATGCGTGGTAGTTTCTAGTTTTGATGTAATAAAGCATATGTTATCAATGCCAATTTTGAATGGAAGGATTGGCAAATGGATTTTGGTTTTATCAGAATTTGATTTAAAATATGAATTGGCAAAAGCAGTAAAAGGTCAAATTATTGCTGATTTTATTACCCAGCATCGTGATCTTTCTATTGATATAATAAGTATTGTACCTTGGGCTTTATTCTTCGACGGTTCATCTTGTAGCAAATGTGGTGGTGCTGGTATTCTCTTGATCTCTCCATGAGGGGTAACCTTTAAGTATGTTGTTCCCATTGAATTCTATGTTACTAATAACCAAGCAGAATATGAAGCATTACTCAGAGGGCTTCGGCTTCTTATAGAGATAAAAGCGGTTGCTATTGAAATCTTTGGGGATTCTGAGTTGGTAATTAACTAGATGACTGGCCAGTATGAATGCAAGAATGATGTACTAAGAGAATATTATAAAGAATGCTGGGAACTTTTGAAAAGTTTTCAAGTGGTAACCTTGCATCATATCCCTAGGGGGTACAATAAAGGAGCAAATAAGTTAGCTCAAGCTACTTCCGGATATCATGAGGATCAAGAGATTCTCGCTATAGATAAGAATGTTTCCGACGCTGATCAAGTGGCTGGTGATTGGAGGTGTGAGATTGCCGATTATTTAAGGGATCCATCACAAAAAGTTTCCCGAAAGCTTAGGTACAAAGCCCTCAAGTTCATGCTTCTTGATGATCAATTATATTACAAGTCTATAGATGGAGTGTTGCTTAAATGCTTGAATCAAGAAGAGGACAGAAAGATGATGTGTGAAGTGCATGAAGGACTGTGTGGTGCACATCAGTCAGCTTACCGAATAAAGTGGATAATTAAGAGGACTGGTTATTTTTGGCCGACCATGCTAGAGGATTGTTTCGAGTACTATAAAGGGTGTCATGATTGTCAAAGATTCAGCAATGTTCAAAAGGCTCCCGCATCTGTTATGAACCCAATAATCAAACCTTGGCCATTCAGAGGATGGGGCATAGATCTAATTGGTCAAATTCATCCTCCTTTGAGCAAAGGATATAAATTTATACTCTTAGCCATAGATTATTTTACCAAGTGGGTTGAAGCTATCCCTTTGAAGAAAGTTACCTCAGAAAACATGATCAGTTTTGTTAAGGAGCATATAATCCATAGATTCGGGATTCCTCAAACTATAACGACTGATCAAGGGACTCAATTCACTTCTTCGGAGTTTTGTGATTTTGCCGAAGACATGGGAATTAAATTGTATAATTCTTCTCCCTATTATGCACAAGTCAATGGCCAAGCAGAAGCGTCAAATAAGATTATGATCAAAATTATTCAGAAAAAGATTGATGAGAAACCGAGAAGATGGCATTTGGTTCTTAATGAAGCATTATGGGCTTACCGAATGGCTTGTCATGGATCAACTCAAACATCTCCCTATGAATTGGTTTATGGACATCATGTTGTTCTGCCCTGGGAGTTGCAATCAGGTTCAAGGCGAGTTGTATTGCAAAAGGATTTAGGAGAAGAAGATTATACAAATTTAATGATAGATGAATTAGAAGATTTACATCTGATTCGACTCAAGGCACTGGAAAATATTGAGAAAAACAAGATACGTGTTGCCAAGTATTATAACAAGAAAGTTAGAGTGAAGCAATTCGCAGAAGGTGATCTAGTTTGGAAAACCATACTGCCGATTGGAACGAAAGATAGAGCATTCGACAAATGGTCTCCAAATTAGGAAGGACCTTTTCGAGTAGTAAGATGTGTGTCTGGCAATGCATATATACTAAAAACTTTGTTCGGAGAAGAATTTACCAGAGCTATCAATGGAAGATTTCTTAAGAGATATTACCCCAGTGTTGAAGTTGGTTCATGAAAGAGAGTTTAAAATTAAACATAGCCGATGGAGAAACATCGCCTTTAGTTCAAAAAAATTGTGAAGCTAAAATAGCCGATGCAGTTCGTATCGCCTTTAGTATAAAAATGTCTACGCACAACCGAATGGACTACCGAGGAAGGTGACTTCGCCGTTCTGTCTGGTTGGTTTATCGGAAGAAGAGAAAGGTGAAGTCTTGAATGACAATACTGAGCGATACGTCACATCGTTTGCGACGCAAGACTAAGATCTACTCGACTAAGGTGACGTCATGCGTTCGGGAAACATCCTTCAGAGCTATGTTATTTAGAAATGCTGAAAATGTCTATTTGGCATTCAGGATAGAAATCATGAACAGACACATTTCAGAAAATGATTTATTCACAGTCAGTTTATCCTAGTACAAACTACTCCTGGAACAATTTATTAAGGACAGACTGAGGATTGGTAGATTCAGCGAGAGCAGCAGCATGATCTTCGTAATGCTCCAGACGCTCGTTGATATCGTCAACCTCTTGTGGAAGGCCGCCAGCAAAGCCAACAGCTTGGAAGGAGTAGTCCTCGCCGGTCCGGGAGGTCATCGCCGCCAGCCTCGAGGGAAACAGTAAGGTGCACACCTTGGATGACGGCCTGATCAACACGGCCGTCCACGGCGTCAAGGCGTGCCTCGGCAGTCTCTCCCTGGGCATTCACCTTGTCGGCGACCTTGTTCACCGCCGCCTTCAGACGCTTATTTTCCGCAGAGAGCGCTGAACAAGAAAAAAACAAGTCAGCACATGAAGAAGCTTGGGAAAGGAGAAGTCTATGAAGAGATGCCGAACCGGTGATGGTGTCGCAGAACTGCTTGCGCTGATCCTCCCATTCGGCTTGCGCAATGTCGAACTGCTTGGAGACATCACCCAGCTCGTTTTAGGCCTCGTCCCTCTCCTTGCGGAACCTGAGCGCCTCCTCATGGACGTACAGAGGGTCTTCTCTGGGCCTCGTCCCTCTCCTTGTCGGAGGAGCTCGAGGAGCTTGACGAACCGGAGACAGGGATAGGTTGGCCAGAAGTGCCCCGTTGGGTCACCGTCATCGGAGGGAGAAGATGGTACTGGCCAGTAATGACCCTTGCCCTAAATAGATAAAAGGAATAAAAAATTGGAGAAGATGAACAGGAAGTGTAAACCGCAAGGGGGCAACTGGTCGATTACCCATGACGTTGACGGCGCGGTGCTCGGCTTCCTTCTGCCTCTTCCTCGGCAAGGCGCTTGCCACGGTCATCGCCGCTCGCCATTGATGCTCTCGGAACTGGATCTCTTTCTGGATTGGTTTGGACGAAGAGATGAAGAGACGGCGATGAGAACGCTAGCTAGGGATAACAATGAAGGCTGAAGAAGGGCTTTATTTATAAGCCGAAGTAAGCAATCGTGGCGTATATCTCGGGGAATCCCAAGCGACGAAGTAGGGTTTACCCCCTTTGGGCCATTACCGGACTGGGCCGGATTCGGCTAAATCAAAAAATTGTCACTCCAAAGGCAATCGGCTACTCTCCTAGTTGGGAAGTTGAAGACAATCGGCTATGTTTTCAACCAGACAAAATTGTAAAAGTCAAAAAAAGGGGTGCAATTGTTCAGGAGATACAGTATGCCATGTATAAATGTATTACAAGCCAATGTTTCATTCACCCAGGAATAGTTTAATTGCATCTATGGCGTCAGTCCTGATTCGGTTAACATCATCTAGCACTTTCCTGTCATCGTCTTTAGAGCCCTGAATCTTGGATAGCTTTGTTTTGATCTGCTGGTTCTCCTTGATGATAGATGCTATCTTTGTTTTGGCTGCATCTATGGAATTCGGTAGGTTGGTAATTTTATCTCTATGAGACTGGATTCTTGCATTCAATTGGGCCAATTGAGCTTCCAGCCTAGCCTTTTCCTCCTCCATGGCCTCCAGTTCAGGTTCCAGAGTTGCCAGAGATCGTTTAGCAGCTTGAATATGAGAATGCAGTTTTTTGGCTTGTTGTTTCTTCATCAGATTGTCATTCTGCAGAACAGCTCTAGAGGCTATATTCTTACTTGCTCTCCTGACCATAGCAAAATGATCATCAAGATGAGTTGCAGATTCTAAAGGAGCCCTAAGAGTAGGAGGAATGTCTTGGTCAATGAGCTCAACAAGGTCCCTTATCTGATCTGCATCTTGGACTAGGATATTTATATCCTTAGCCAGCAGGAGAGCTATTTCCTTTAGACGAGCTTGATTTTCTGCTGACAACCTCTGCTGAGATGTAGCTTCTTCACCCCTCTCATTGATGTACTCATCAACTGTGAAAGAGTAGCTGGTAGTCGGCTTGATATCATCTTTAAAAAAGGAATATATATATTAGCCTACTAATCAGGTTTGCTGAAGAGATTAATGAAGGAGGGAATTACCTTTTGAACAGAATCTTCCTCAGTTTGAATTCTGCCTTGGCTGGGTTGAGGGCTTAACTGGATACCCAAGGATGATGAGCTTGAAGCATGATGAGGGGAAGGTTCTTCTACCATCCTGCCCAAGAGTTGATCTATTTCCAGGAGTATAAAGTGGCAAGATGTGAATGCTATTGGATGAATCTAGTACAAGAAACATGTGAAGCATTGATTGCCGAATATATATGCATGAGAAGATATGTTTGAACAAGTCAAGTTGATTATGAGTAAAAGCGTAACCAAGTTCGGCAAACTAGCCGAATTGGGGTCTATGAAGAAGGAACAAACAAGCCAACACGAACAAACCCATCAAAAACTCGCATCTGCCGCACGACACTTAGTCCTATCAAGGTTTAAACGCTTTTAACGTGCAAGAACCCGCAACATGTAACAATCTAGATTGATCTAGTTCAGCTGTATAAGCATATGATCTATTTATCATGATGGTACAAAAGTAAGAACGTTAAAGAACAAATAGATCTATAAAAGTAAGAAGCCAAAACTCATCAATCTAGATTGGGCAAAAGAGTGTTACAAATATTTAAAACATGCAACACGTGGTAACTTAATGAATCTACTAGATCTTGCCAAATCTAATAGAGCCGATAACTATTTGCTTTGCTAAGCTATCAAGCAAACGCCTGCCGCACGGCCATCTAGTTAAGATAAATAAAGCACAAGCAAAGATCTCTTGGTTGTCAAGCAAACGCCTACCGCACGGCCATCCAGTCGAGACAAACAAGACTACTTGCATCAACATCTAAATCCACCGCATGATACTAGACATGATAACAAGATTGTCGGAACTTACGAAGGTTGACGGATTGATGGCTCCTCTCGAAGAACTCGACGACACGATAAAGGACTCAAAACTTGGCATGGGGCCGATTGTATTGATTTGATTGTGAATATCCTTTTACAATGGTCGAGGGTTTATATTTATACCCTGGACAGAACATGAGTCCTAAAGGACCACGATTACAAAATATTAAGGAAAACCTTAAAAGTATGGCAACTTTGGCTCTAATCCTTTTCGGAGTCCTCGATTATCACGATTCTTTCCTTCTAACCAGCCTTACTTGTCACCTTTTGCTTACCGAATGGAGCTATCGTCTTCGAAGATAGCCAACCGCACGATCGCTTGCCGAATTGCCCAGAGTCAGCCAACCACATGGATACTTACCGAATCGCCAAGAATAGCCACCTGCATGGATGCTTGCCGAATGCTTCTGAATACTTGCCTCTCGCGAGCCTGTTATGTGCTGGCCCACCTGTCGGCTTCTACCAAAAATCAGTGTTAACACATGCCCCCTCAATTTTGGGATAAAATTGATTTTATTCTGAAATTAACCACAAATTCTTCTTCTTGTTTAGGTCAACACTGTTCAAACTCGCAGCCGCCGCCTGAAATCTGAATCTTTTGATCTAGACTCGAATCCATCTTGAACCCTCAATGGCGACCCAGGATGGAATTCCAGAGGTAATTCTCGTTCCCCCTCATGCTTTCGGCAACTTCTCAATCGATCCCCTGCTCCCTTTTTGACTCATTTTCTCTTTGTCGTATCGTTCTTTGAAGGAATACAAGGATGAGATCTTGATCCCCCACATAGCGAACCCCAATTCTTACTTTCTTGGTTCGATGGGTGATTCTAATCCGATTGAGTTTATCGAGAAGGAAACCTTGAGGATCCCTTTTAAATCTGGAGTCATCCTGCTGAATCAGTGGCCGAACACCTTCAAAACCTGGTCGTTTTCCCCAATTGCCGGATGGCGAAATTGGTACCGGAGGATTTTGAGCAAGAGCACCAGCCACTAGGAATCTCAAGATATTCAGCACTGCTTGGAGCTATCCTTGTTAGAGACACCCAGGAACGATTCTCTTTTGATAGCAGCCACCAATTTCTGGTCTGATACTGTCAATGCCTTCATATTCGATCATGGCCCAATATCTTTCACCCTAGCTGACATTTTTATGATGACCGGCCTAAATGTGACAGCACCAGTGTAACCTTCCAAGTACAAGAGCAACAGCAGCTAGAAGGCAGTCAAGTCAGGAGGTGGATGGACAAAATACATCCAAACTTACATGTCAACTGGTGTTGTGGATGACAAAGAGTATAAATCTTTCATGAATATGTGGCTGAGCAGATTCATCTTCTATGGCAAATTCAATGAGCCAACCCTGAATCACATGGTGATGGCTGAGGAATTGGCTGCAGGCACCTTGATCCCCCTGGGCAAGTATCTTTTGGGGGCTGTTTACCATATGATGCATCAGATCACTGTCCAGATACGTAATCATAGAGAAAGTCATTGTGTAAATGGCCCTTGGTGGTTGGTCCAGATGTGGTTGCAGTTATATATGCATCAAATAGTCTCTGTGGACCTCCATAATCTGGGCTTCCCTTCAGTCAATTATGCTGAAGATGGTACAGTAAAGGAGAAAGCTTGTTAGACATATGGGGAAGCAGCATCCTCCATCATCATCGATATAGACATCAATCATCTCTTCAAACTGTTCTTCAAAGGCTTCGACAATGTGATGTGGCTTCCTTACAGGGAAAATGAAAATCTGACTCTGCCCTGCAAATTTAGCTATGAGTCTGGTTGTTCAGATCAAGCATCCACAGAAATCTTTAACTTCTTTATCAAGCCCTGCATCCTACCAGTAGAATTTCATCATGGGAGATTGTTGCACCCTACCTATGAATTCTACAACCCAAACATGGCAGCTAGACAATTGGAATGTGGCCAATTGCCTCCAAGGCTGTTCTTTTCTAAAATGATAAGGCCCAGGGAGAAAATAGGAGATGACATGGAGGCCAAGAAAGTTTTTGAACTTGGATGGGACCTGCCAGTATATGAGCCTTCTCCCCCTTGGGCTGATAGATGTTGCCCATCCCTTGTTTGTTTCCTGGTAGCAAGAGTGGCGTGCCCACATTTTCAACATACCAGTGCATCCCCTGTGCCAAAATCTGCAAGCTCAATTTGCTTCTGACAGCGAGGTAATCCCTTTGCACCTATAACTTTTATGCTCTTGGGTTTATTCCTGATTTTAATACTTTGTTCTACATAGGATGTTGAGCCTACTCCTCCTTCCCAAGTGGCTCGATATTATTAATCCTGCTTTGGGGTTTAATGCTCCAACTTTGACCTAAAGCTTTGGGTTCCCTTCAAAAAGGAAAGCTTTTGGGGTTTAATGCTCCAACTTTCCCATGTTGGGATAACTTTGTACTTCATGAAAATCCCTAAAGCTTTGGGTTCCTCCTCAAGCTTCTCGCTAAAGATTCAAAAAGGAATATTGGTATTATTCTTTTAGTTGAATTTCATATTAGATTTATCCATAGTTCACACCTTGCCACTTGGTACTCCTAAAACAAGATCTTGAAGAAATGGCTAAAAAACCTTCCCCTCATCAAGGTATATCCTTTCAATTAGCTCCCATGTTGGCAATAACTTTGTACTTATCAAAAAAGGTAATGCCTTGATTGAGAGTAAGCTTGAAGAGGCTACATCAAGGATGATGTCAAGCCGATTTTGCTATTCCTTCACTTGTTGAGAATCGAGGTGAAGAGGCTACATCTAAAAGACATAGCACTCCTCGGCTAAAAGACATAGACTAAGGATATAAACATCCTAGTTCAAGATGCAGATTAGATAAGGGGTCTTGTCGAACTTATTGACCAAGAGATTCCCCCCACTCAAGGCCTTTCTTAGAATCTGCAACTCATCTTGATGATCATTTTGCTATGGTCAGGAGAGCAAGTAAGAACATAGCCTCTAGAGCTGCTCTGCAGAATGACAATCTGATGAAGAAGCAACAAGCCAAAGAACTGCACTCTCAGATTCAAGCTGCTAAACAATCTCTGGCAACTCTAGAACCTGAACTGGAGGCCATGGAGGAAGAAAAGGCTAGGCTAGAAGCTCAATTGGCCCAATTGAATGCAAGAATCTAGTCTTATAGAGATAAAATTGCTAACCTACCAAATTTCATAGATGCAGCCAAAACAAAGATAGCATCTGTCATCAAGGAGAACCAGCAATCAAAACAAAGCTATCCAAGATTCAGGGCTCTGAAGACGATGACAGGAAGGTGCTAGATGATGTTAACCGAATCAGGACTGACGCTATAGATGCAATTAAACTGTTCCTGGGTGAATGAAACATTGGCTTATAACACATTTATATGTGGCATACTGTATCTCCTGAACAATTGCACCCTTTTTTGTTCTTTGACTTTTACAATTTTGTCTGGTTGAAAACATAGCCGATTGTCTTCAACTTCCCGACTAGGAGAGTAGCCGACTCCCTTTGGAGTGATGATTTTTTTATTTAGCCGAACCCGGCCCAGTCCGATAACAGCCCAAAGAGAGTAAACCCTACTTCGTCGCTTGGGATTCCCCGAGATATACGCCACGATTGCCCACTTTGGCTTATAAATAAAGCCCTTCTTCAGCCTTCATTGTTATCCCTAGATAGCATTCTCATCGCCGTCTCTTCATCTCTTCATCCAAACCAATCCAGAAAGAGATCCAGTTCCGAGAGCATCAATGGCGAGCGGCGATGACCGTGGCAAGCGCCTTGCCGAGGAAGAGGCAGAAGGAAGCCGAGCACCGCGCCGTCAACGTCATGGGTAATCGACCGGTTGCCCCCTTGCGGTTTACACTTCCTGTTCATCTTCTCTGATTCTTGATTCCTTTTATCTTTTTAGGGCAAAGGTCATTACTGGCCAGTACCACCTTCTCCCTTCGATGACGGTGACCCAACCGGGCACTTCTGGCCAGCCTGTCCCCGTCTCCGGTTCGTCAAGCTCCTCGAGCTCCTCCGACAACTCATACAACCCTAACCCTTGGGGTCCGGTGGAATCAGAGGGAGAAGACCCTTTGTACGTCCATGAGGAGGCGCTCATGTTCTGCAAGGAGAAGGACGAGGCCCGGAACGAGCTGGGCGACGTCTTCAAGCAGTTTGGCATTGCGCAAGCCGAATGGAGGACCAGCGCAAGCAGTTTTGCGACGCCATCATCGGTTTGGTATCCTTGCATAGACTCCTTCTTTCTTAAGCTTCCTTTTTTGCTGACTTGTCTTCCTTGTCCAGCACTCTCTGCAGAAAATGAGCGTCTGAAGGCGGCGGTGAACAGGGTCGCTGACAAGGTGAATGCCCAAGGGGAGACTGCCGAGGCACGCCTTGATGCCGTGGATGGCCGTGTTGATCAGGCCGTCATCCAAGGTGTGCACCTTGGTGTTTCCCTCAGGCTGGCGGCGATGACCTCCCGAACCGGCGAGGACTACTCCATCCAGGCAGTCGGCTTTTCCGGCGGGCCTCCACATGAGATTGATGATATCAATGAGCATCTAGAGCACTATGAAGATCATGCTGCTTCTTCGCTGAATCTACCAATCCTTAGTCTGATCTTAATAAATTGTTCCAGGAGTAGTCTGTACTAGGATGAACTAATTGTGAATAAATCATTTTCTGAAATGTATCTGTTTATAATCTCTTATTTTGAATGCCAAACAGACGTCTCCAGCATTTTTGCATAACGCAGTTCTGAAGGATGTTTCCCGAACGCATGACGTCACCTTAGTCGAGTAGATCTTAGTCTTGCGTTGCAAACGATGTGACATATCGCTTAGCATTGTCATTCAAGGCCTTCACCTTTCTCTTCCCCTGATAAACTAACCAGATAAAATGGCGAAGTCATCTCCTTCGGTAGTCCATTCGGCTACGCATAGACATTTTGTACTAAAGGCGATATGAACTGTACCGGCTATTTTGGCTCCACAAAAAAAATTTAACTAAAGGCGATGTTTCTCCATCGGCTATGTTTAACTTTAAACCCTCTCTCATGAACCAATTTCAACACCGGGGTGATATCTCTTAAGAAACCTTCCATTGATGGCTCTGGCAAATTCTTCTCTGAACAAAGTTTTTAGTTTATATGCGTTGCCAGGCACACGTCTCACTACCCAAAAAGGTCCTTCCCAATTCGAAGACCATTTGCCGAATGCACTATCTTTCATTCCGATCGGCAGTATAGTCTTCTAAACTAGATCACCTTCTGCAAATTGCTTCATCTTAACTTTCTTGTTATAATACTTGGCAATACGTATCTTGTTTTTCTCAATATTTTCCAGTGCCTTGAGACGAATTAGATGCAAATCTTCTAATTCATCCATCATTAAATTTGTATAATCTTCTTTTCCTAAATCCTGTTGTAATACAACTCGCCTTGAACCCAATTGTAACTCCTATGGCAAAACAGCCTGATGCCCATAGACCAATTCATAGGGAGATGTTTGAGTTGACCCATGACAAGCCATTCGGTAAGCCCATAATGCTTCATTAAGAACCAAATGCCATCTTCTCGGTTTCTCATCAATCTTTTTCTGTATGATCTTGATCATAATCTTATTTGACGCTTCTGCTTGGCCATTGGCTTGTGCATAATAGGGAGAAGAATTATACAACTCAATTCCCATGTCTTCGGTAAAATCACAAAACTCTGAAGAAGTAAATTGAGTTCTCTGATCAGTCGTTATAGTTTGAGGAATCCTAAATCTATGAATTATATGCTCCTTAATAAAACTGATCATGTTTTCTGATGTAACTTTCTTCAAAGGGATAGCTTCAACCCACTTAGTAAAATAATCTATGGCTAAGAGTATAAACTTATGCCCTTTGCTCGAAGGAGGATGAATTTAACCAATTAGATCTATGCCCCATCCTCTGAATGGCCAAGGCTTGATTATTGGGTTCATAACAGATGTAGGAGCCTTTTGAATATTGCCGAATCTTTGATAATTATGACACCCTTTATAGTACTCGAAACAATCTTCCAGCATGGTCGGCCAAAAATAACCAGTCCTCCTAATTATCCACTTCATTCGGTAAGCTGACTGATGTGCACCACATAGTCCTTCATGCACTTCATACATTATCTTTCTAGCCTCTCCTTGATTCAAGCATTTAAGCAATACTCTATCTATAGATTTGTAATATAATTGATCATCAAGAAGCATGAACTTGAGGGCTTTGTACCTGAGCTTTCGGGAAACTTTCTATAATGGATTTCTTAGATAATCTGTAATTTCGCATCTCAAATCATCAATCATTTGATCAGCATCCAAAACACTCTTATCTATAGCAAAAACCTCTTGATTTTCACGATATCCAGAAGCAATTTAAGCCAGCTTATTTGCTTCTTTATTATGCCCCCTAGGAATATGATGCAAGGTTACCACTCAGAAACTTTTCAAAAGTTCTCAGCATTCTTCATAATATTCTCTTAGTACATCATTCTTGCATTCATACTGGCCAGTCATCTGGTTAATCACCAACTCAGAATCTCCAAAGATTTCAACAGCAATAGCTTTTATCTCTATAAGAAGCCAAAGCCCTCTAAGTAATGCTTCATACTCTGCTTGATTATTAGTAACATAAAATTCAATGGGAATAGCATATTCAAAGGTTAACCCTTGTGGAGAAATCAAGAGAATACCAGCACCACCACCTTTGCTACAAGATGAACCATCGAAGAATAAAGCCCAAGGTACAATGCTTATCATATCAATAGAAAGATCACGATGCTGGGTAATAAAATCAGCAATAATTTGACCCTTTACTTTGCTTTTGCCAATTCATATTTTAAATCAAACTCTGATAAAGCTAAAATCCATTTGCCAATCCTTCCATTCAAAATTAGCATTGATAACATATGCTTTATTACATTAAAACTAGAAACTACCACGCATTCGGCATTCAACAAGTAGTGCCAAAATTTGGTACATGAATAATACACGCACAAGCAAAGTTTTTCTGTAGCCGAATACCTAGTTTCTGGATCCAACAATTTTTGGCTAAGATAAGCTATTACCCTCTCCTTTCCTTCAAACTCTTGCATAAGGGCCGATCCTACTGTTAGGCTATCGGCCGCCACGTACAACTTAAAAGGCTTATCAAATTGTGGAGGTACCAACACCGGTGGCGCCTTCATGTATTCTTTGATTTCATCAAAAGCCTTTTGTTGTACATCAACCCATACAAATTCCTGATCCTTCTTTAGTTTCAATAGTGGAGAAAAGGGCAATACCCTTTCTGATAAATTAGATATAAATCTTCTCACAAAATTAATTTTGCCAAGCAGTGATTGTAATTCCATGAGATTGGTTGGAGGGACGACTTTATCTATTACTTCCATGCTCTTTTTCCCAACTTCAATCCCTCCTTTATGGACCAAAAATCCAAAAAAACTCTCCAGCCGAGACTCCAAAAGCACATTTGTTTGGATTCATCTTTAAACCATGTCTCCTAGTGCACTCTAGAGTCTTTCTCAAATCGGCTATATGTTTTTTATGGTCTCTTGACTTAACCACCACGTCGTCAATATATATTTCCACAATCTTGCCGATCAACTCATGAAAGATATAATTTATAGCCCTTTGATAAGTTGCACCGGCATTTTTTAACCCAAAGGTCATGACTATCCATTCGAACAGACCAATATGCCCAGGACATCTGAAAGCTATTTTTGAGATGTCTTCTATTGCCATGAAAATTTGGTTATAACCAGCATTTCCGTCCATAAAACTGATGACCTCATATCCAGCTGTGGTATCTACCAGTAAATCGGCAATTGGCATCGGGTATCCATCCATTGGAGTAGCCTTATTAAGATCTCTGAAATCTATACGGACCCTCATCTTTCCATTCTTCTTGTATACTGGAACTATGCTTGAAATCCACTCTGCATATCTGCATGGCCGAATGAAGTTTGCTTCTAATAATCTTTCAATCTCTTTCTTCACATCGGCCAATACCTTCTCTTTATAAATTTTTCGTGGAGGTTGTTTGTAAGGACGATATTCAGGCTTAATAGGTAATCGATGTTCAACAATAGAGCGATCCAATCCAGGCATCTCTGTGTAATACCAAGCAAAACAATCTTTAAACTCTTTTAGAAGATCTATCAATTATAACCTCGGCCTTGACTTAGTATCATCACCAACGTCTATCTCTTCCAACTTGTTGGCCGACATAAAATCACGTACCAGCTTTCCTTTGTTGCCATCGATTGGATTACCCATTAAAAATTGCTGTGAGAGCCGACTGTTTGGATCGGCTGTTGATCCTTGTTGAAGACATTTACAGAACCTTCTCCCCACGCTTTACCGGAGAAACAATCAATGCCATCATACTCCCAATAAGCAGGTTCTGTAGCAGCAACACTTACGGAATCATCAGCGTGAACAACTTCAATATCATCTCCAACCCACTGAATAAGAATTTGGTGCATGGTTGAAAGAATGCAACAATTGGCATGAATCCAATCTCTTCCTAGAAGTAGACTGTATGCCCCCTTGCCATCAATGACAAAGAATGTAGTGATCAAAGTCTTTGGCCCAACCATCAATTCGACATGCACAGCTCCATGGGTATTAGAAGGATTGCCAGCAAAGTCTCTGAGAACCATGTTGGTTTTTAGCAAGTCTTCACTTGTCATCCCAAGCTTCCTGTTGACACCTGTTAACGCCCAAAATTTATTAGCAATTACCACTTCCCTAGACATGAATATATAATAAGAATAGGGTTACCACTGACAATTTCCATGAGTTTTGGTGATTTGTGCATTTTTCAGGGAATTTTATAGAAAAGCCTAAAAGAGGGATTTAAGTGCTAATTTACCACGAAACTTAACCGTGACGCAAGCATATCACCAGAGGGATCAGGAATACTCCAGAAGACGCCCGAAGCAGCGGGGCCCACAGCCACCACCAGGTGGGGCCGGCTGGCCCCACCCTGGCGCCGCCTGGCCCCCTAGGGTTAGGGTTGGCCGCCCCCTTCTGGAACCTTCCTCCACCGCCTCTAAGGAGCTATCCTGGCCGCTTGCTACGTCGGTTTGATCCAACGACGCGTATCAATCCCACCGGGCTATAAAAGGAGGGCCATACCCCCCTGGAGGAGGTCAGATCAAGAGATGAAGAGTCAGAGCTTTAGATAGAGATCCACTAGATCTAGGCTAGCAATCAAGATAGAGATTAGAGAGATAGAGTAGAAGAATAGAGATCCGGAGGAGCCCCGGCCTGTCGAAGTATCCTCAGGAGCTGTATTCGTCTGGATTCGGCTCCCTCGCCCGGAGCTACGTTCTGAGGTACTTTTGTATTTACCATTCTGATTCAAGTAAGCAGTTGTTTATATTCGTTCTTTGGCTTGCAACTCATATTACATTGAGTACTTTGATTTGGGTAGCTCCTAGGTCAGAGTAGTTTTCGTAACGTAGACGTGGTGTCTGGGTTATGATTCCTTGTGAATGTCCTCTGATCAGCCGGATAGTGGTAGCTCGCGTAGGTGACTTTATAGCTACGTTGAATCCTCTGTAGTCCACTTCCTCTTGATAGGACTGATAGGCTTATAGGTGTCTGTAGGTAGATTACTCTGTTTCTTCTCCTATTCAGGTCACTTGTCCGATAAAACGATATTATACAAAGTTTACCGGTAGTTAGAACTAGAGTACATTAGCTATTTCCTCATTCTCAATAGTTTTCTAGATTGTTTGTACCCTCCTTAGATTAAGAATATTAGGCTAGTTATAAATCACCTACTGTTCCTTTGGGTTCGATATTAAAACCGGGTTAATCTTGGTGAAGTGCTGATCGGTATATATCTCAGTGCGCTTGCGGATAATCTGATTATAATTATTATTTAGGGTGCAGTTAATTTATACCAACAAATATTTCTGGCGCTGTTGCCGGGAACGGTTTGCTGATTTTGATTTTAGTCTATCTTAGTCTATAGTTATCCTTTTATATTTTAAACAAAAATAAAAATATTATAAAAAACTGAATCTCAACTTTTATATTAATATGGAGCACCATCGGGATCGTACCTCCAGCCAAAGGAATCTTCTAAACCTATCACATCATCTGGCTATGATCTACGCCCAGGATTAATTAAATTAGTTCAGGAACATATCTTTTCTGGTAATTCTAGCAAAAACCTCTATTCTCATTTAACTGATTTTGAGCAGACATGTTCGTATTTGAGCATTAAAGGCATGGCTGATGAAATTTTAAGATGGAAACTCTTCCCGTTTTCATTAACGGGGCGAGCTAAGAAATGGTATAATCACCATGTTGGGAGTAGTCAAGGAGATTAGAAAATATTATGAAAATACTTTTGTCTTAAATTTTTTTTACAAGAGAAAAGGTCGCTAAACTTCAATTTGAAATCATAAGATTCAAACAATTAGATAATGAATCGTAAGGCAAGGCTTGGGATCGTTTTGATGGTTTTATAAATTCTGGACCTAATCTTGCTTTACCGGAACCTATGCTTTTACAATATTTCTTTTTTAAGCCTTGATGATAGGAATAAAGAATACCTTAATTTGGCCTCAGGTGGAGCGTTTATGCATATTATTTGTTGAACATGCTAAAACAATTCTTACTAATATTCTAAATGATCTTCCCGAAGAAAAAGAAGAGTTGCTAGAAGAAAATTCTCAGTTAGCTGAAAATAAACTTTTACTTGATTCATCTCAATCTATAGTTGAATTAAAACCTAAACCGGTAATGAGACAATTCCAAGTTCTCGTGGATGTTTGAAATAGAGGATGATTTCTTTAATGATTTTGAGAATACTACACTTTATCGTAAAATCATGCAACCCCAGCAATCTGAAGATTTCAACTCTAGTTTTTCACATCCTGATGATCTAAAATTTCTCAGAGAAATAATAAGGAAATTGATTTTTATTTTAGGTGATGATTGGTTGATAGAATCTGAACAATCCTCTGAAGTAATTCGTCTTAATTCACCCTCTGTTAGTATAAAGCTGCAAGTAGATTCATATCCTTTTGAAGCTTTATACAACCCAGTTGTAGGAGTCAACATTATGTCATATATATTTGCTAAAAAATTCTTAAAAGACATACCATTAATTCCTACAAATAAATTATTTAAAAATTATTCAGGACACATTATTCCTAGTTTAGGAGTTTTGAGTGCACTTCCTATTGTTATTAATGATTTTCGTATTTTGCTAAATTTCTATATCTTTGATGTGTGGGATTTTGACATAATGATTGGAGTACCTATAATAAAACTACTTCAAGAAGGTCGTAATGGTAAATTAAATGTCAAGCTTGGGAAAGGATTTAATTTTTCGATACCTATAACTCATACGGTAAAATTTAAAGCAGAACCCCTTCCTGAAGAAGATCCAATAGAAGAGGTTAAGGCTATTGAATTTGATAACTTTATTCAACCCAATTTAGAAGATGATATCCAGTTCTTCATCGATGAAGAGGAGGAGGATCTTATTGATCCTGAACCTCTTGATGAACTACTAGAGCCACCTAAAACCTCCTATTGAGCTTAAACCATTACCATCTGGTCTTAAATATGTTTTTTCTAAATAATGATCAAGAATACCCTGTGATTATAAGTGATAAACTCTCTGATGAGGAGACTTATAAATTAACAACTGTTTTAGAAAAACATAGAGCCGCTTTTGGATATTCACTCCAAGACCTAAAAGGGATTAGCCCTGTTCTTTGCACCCATCGCATACCAACCAATCCAGAAATTACACCTTCGAGAGATCCTCAGCGTAGACTCCAAAATGCGATATGAGATGTAGTAAAGAAAGAAGTATTGAAGCATTTACATGCAGGAAATTATATACCCTGTACCGCAGAGCGAGTGGGTAAGTCCTGTGCAAGTTGTACCTAAAAAGGGAGGAATGACAGTTGTCCAAAATGATAAAAATGAATTAATACCTAAAAAAACTGTTACTGGATGGCGAATGTGCATAGATTATAAAAACTCAACAAAGCAACAAAGAAAGACCATTTTCCTCTACCTTTCATTGATGAGATGTTAGAGCGTTTAGCAAATCATTCTTTCTTTTGTTTTCTTGATGGTTATTTAGGATATCTCTAAATTCCTATCCACCCTGATGATCAAAGCAAAACCACATTTATATGTCCTTATGGAACTTATGCTTATAGAAGAATGTCTTTTGATTATGTAATGCACCCGCTTCTTTTTAAAGATGCATGATGTCTATATTTTCTGATATGATAGAAGAAATCATGGAAGTTTTTATGGATGATTTTTCAGTTTATAGAAAAACTTTTAATGACTGCCTAGAGAATTTAGATAAGGTTTTGCAAACATGTGAAGAAAAACACTTAGTCCTCAATTGGAAAAATGTCATTTTATGGTTAGAGAAGGAATAGTGTTAGGACACCTAGTGTCAGAAAGAGGTATAGAGGTAGATAAAGCTAAAATTAAAGTAATTGAACAACTACCTCCCTCTGTTAATGTAAAAGGAGTCTGAAGTTTTCTTGGTCATTGTGGTTTTTATCGTAGATTTATAAGGAATTTCTCGCAAATTACTAGACCAATGACCAGATTGTTAGCTAAGGACGTACCTTTTGAGTTTGATGAAGAATGGTTAGAATCATTTAATATTCTTAAGAAAGCACTTACATCAGCACCAATCATCTAACCCCGATTGGTCTTTACCTTTTGAAATTATGTGTGATGCTAGTGATTATGTTTGTAGGAGCAGTTTTAGGACAAACAAAAGACAAAACGCATCATACAATTGCCTATGCTAGCAAGACAATGACAGAAGCACAATTAAATTATGCAACCACTGAAAAAAAACTTTTGGCTGTTGTCTTTTCTATTGATAAATTTAGGTCTTACTTAGTTGGAACCAAAATAATTATTTATTCTGATCATGCTGCTTTTAAATATTTGCTCACTAAGAAAGATGCTAAACCATGATTAATAAGATGGATCCTATTGTTACAAGAATTTGATTTAGAAATTAAAGATAGGAAAGGAATAGAAAATCCTGTTGCTGAGATGTATTTCAAGGAACCTCAGGAACTACCTATTAATGACTCATTAAGAGATGACATGCTGTTTAAAGTGACCAAGATAGATCCTTGGTACGTGAATATTGTCAACTTTATGGTTACAGGTTACGTACCACCAGGAGAAAATAAGAAAAGACTCATTTACGAAAGTTGTCTCCACATATAGGATCCACCATACCTCTTTTGGGTATGTGCTGATGGACTACTCAGAAGATGCGTACCAGTAGAAGAAGGCATGCAGATCATTCAGAAATGTCATTCATCACCATATGGAGGTCATTATGGGGCATTCCGCACTCATGCAAAAATCTGCCAGAGTGGTTTCTTTTGCCCAACCATGTATGAAGACACCAAAGATTTCATCCGAAGATGTGGGGCATGTCAGAGGCTTAAAAATATCAATGCAAGAGATGCTATGCCACTCACCAATAATCTTCAGATAGAGCTCTTTGATGTCTGAGGAATTGATCATATAGGACCATTCATGAAGTCAGGAAATTATGAGTACATTTTGGTGGCAGTTGACTATGTATCCAAGTGGGTAGAAGCTATGCCATGCAAGAATGCTAACTCAAAACACTTAAAGAAGATGTTTGAAGAGGTTATATTTTCAAGGTTTGGAACACCTAGAATGGTTATAAGTGACGGAGAAACACATTTCACTGATAAGAAGTTTCACTTATACCTACAAGCTCATGGAATACGACATAACGTCGCTACTCCATATCATCCTCAGACGAGTGGCCAGGCAGAAATATCAAATAAACAAATCAAAAACATTCTCCAGAAAATAGTGAATGAAATGGGAACTTTATGGAAGGTTACCTGATGCACTGTGGGCATACCGGACAGCTTATAAAACACCTTTGGGTATGTCACCATATCAATTGGTATATGGTAAGACCTGCCACTTACCAGTTGAATTAGAACATCAAGCTCACTGGGCTATCAAAAGATAGAACATGGATCTGGAAGCTGCTGGAGAGAAAAAAAAGATGCAATTATTAGAATTAGAAAAATGGAGAGAGAAGGCCTATCACAATTCGAAGATCTACAAAGAACGAACAAAGAAGTGGCATGACAAAAGGATCAAGAAGAAGGAGTTTGCACCAGGAGATAAGGTATTACTTTTTAATTTCAGGTTCAAGTTATTCGGACTTGGGAAATTAAGGAGAAAATGGAAAGGACCCTTCACCATCGTGAATTCGTCACCACACGGAGCAATAACTCTACAATCAAATGAAGGTACGTTATTCAAGGTAAATGGGCACCAACTTAAAACCATTCGATTCAGTAGTGGATGAAATTGAATTCATCCGATTACCAACCTATTAAGTTCTATTTTATTCCGGTACGAAATTTTATCCGAAAACACATCTAACAGAAACATAGGAGGAGTCCGAAGCACCCCGTGGAAGGGCACCCGAGGTGGACCCTGGGTGGGGCCGGTCGGCGCCCCCCAGGCACCTCCCGTTCCGACTCTTGCCCCCATCCTTCTACACCCTTTCTACATATATTCGCATATTATCTACGCGCAATCGGATAATCTTTCATAAGAATCCCGTAGAACCAAGGTTTTATCCTCATCCTGTCTCCTGAAAACCCATATAAATACGTATCTAAACCTCCTCAACTTTATTACCATAACCAGCCACATCTCTCTCACCTTCAAGAGAGCTCTCCAATCTAGATCTATTAGCAATGGCGAACAAGGCGATCGTCTCCTACGGCGCGGACTTCGACAGCATCTCCAGTGATGATTCGAAGGCCCTCGTCCTCGCACAGCCAAAGCCTCTCGCCATTGTGCCAACAAAGCAAGTCACGACAATCCCCAAGCGTCATGAGCAAGTCTACTACGTGCAAGATCCATCTACTCTTCCTCCACCACCTGCAAGACTGCTTCTTGAAGGAGGTGCTAAAGGAAGGCAGATTGCTATCCCCAAGGGTACCCAGCTTCTTCCACCTAGAGGTAATGAGCGACTCTTGTCGGTCGAGACCGACAAGAAGGGCAAGCTGATCTGTGCTAAATACACCAATGCCGCTCGCCCTTCCGTACAAGGAATTCATGTAAACCCTGATGAAGTATGCTACACTGAGCCTATCGCACCTAAGCCGAAACCTAAGAGGAAGAGAGCAACATCAGCATTAGCACTGGAGAAAGTTCCCAAGCAGCCAGCACCAACCTTACGTACTCTCAACGAGAAGCTTGAAAGCCTCTCCAACCTTGTCAAAGAGATGGAAACATCTAACAAATTGAGGGACAAACACATAGACGACGCAAACAAGCAGGCCGGAGTCAATCTCAAATTAATTCGCAGCCTCAAATGCGACAAAGATAAGCTTGAAGCAGAGGTTGCAGCCCTCAAAAAAATAATTCAGGGCCTCAACAATGAAGGGCGGCATTAGTTGCCTAGTTATCCAATAAGGCACACTTCCGCTAGATTCGATCAGTTAATAGAGTCAGTCGAGTCATAAATCTTCCTTAGGACAAAGCCTAATGAGTTAGGGCAGTCGTTAGCTTAGTCATTAAAGCGTCTGTTGAATTTTATATACCACCACCATGAATAAATAAAGTGTCTTATTTTATATTAATATTTGTTATCTACTCTACTCTCTATTTTTGGATATTTTGTCTCCACATATTACGCAGAAAGTATGCAGGAAAACAAGTGTGGGGGAAACACAATTAATCACGACGCAAAAATACAATCGGAGAAACAGCGTAATTCAGAACGACATCGAACCAACACCGCGCAAGTGAAGCGGGACCCGTAGGACCCCGAGATGGGGCCGGGCGGCGCCCCCTACCTCCTCTCGCCTCTTTATTTCGGTCACGGTCAGTTTGAGTTAATTACAATTCAATTGCATATATTCTACTCAATTTCGATCCGAATTAAAATTCTTCATATTAAATGCTTTAAGAAATAATAAACCCATTTAATCCATGACTTGAGAAGATAAATTATATAACACCTTTCTAGTGTCATGATTATTATGAAATTTATAGTGCTTCATGATTGCCTAAGTTATTGTAGGAAGTAAGATAGCAAAGATAATAATTATTTAATTTCTGATAATTTATCTTTGGAGATTTTATTTTAAAAATTTAAAAATACTTAGCTTCACTTCTCTTTGTAATGAGACTTAATAATAATTATATCAATTTACTTTGATAGCTTTGGTCGAGAGGTTTATCATATTCTCAGTATCATAAAATAAAAAGATTAAAATAAAAATATAATTACACTGTCTTGAGCAATATTATGAAGGGGGCATGAGCTATTCGAGAAAGATTCCGAGGAAATAAAAAAGAACAAGTGTCTTGACAATATTAAAAAGAAGGGGGCATGAGCTATTCTATGCAAACTCTAATCAAAGATTCTAATCCAATGGTTGGAAATTTTAAAAAAGAACAAGTGTTTTGCAACAAATGCCTGATGGGATGAGTGGAGGGGTTTAATTGCTAAAATTACCGAAACCTCAAAAAGATAGATCACGAGGCCTAGTTTGTATAAAAAAAAAAAGGGCAAGTGTCCGGAACCTCGATTTAAGAAGAAAATAAATATGAGCAGGTGCTCAACAAAAAGAAAGGCTCATGGTTCCTCCAACATAATAAGCCAAGAAGTGAGAATTTTTCCTGATCCAGAATATGATATCTCTCTCCCTCGCTATAAAAATACCCAATTTATGTCACTACCAATGGTGCTATTACAAATGAGAAGATCGAAGCTATATTTTTGTAAAATATACTTCCACTCCAAAAAGACACAATTAAAGAAAGGGTAATCAGTCTTATGCTCTCTTACTCCACAATCACTCAAGGATTCATGATAGACACTTTAAATTTTTCACGATCCAAGATAACTAGACTTGTGCTACATAATTTAACTTCCAAGTTATGCATTGAATGTGTACCCGCTTTGCCAAAACCAACCTTTTTCTCGGGACGAGCAAAAGCCTAAGTGTGGGGGTAATTGTTGACACCTGTTGTTGGTATTTCTAACGTCATCACTAGAAATAGAGATAAATCCTATACCTAGCAACGGCGCCAGAAATACTTGGTATTATAATTACTTGTCATTAGCAACTAGCCACCTTTGAATTACTAATATTCCTAAACATGAACTAGGTTGTCATCCCCGATTATATTGCTAGGAAATTATCATAGATTTATATTGTACTATTGTGACTAGGCAGATAAATATATGAATAAAATATGAAAAAAAGACTAATGGGTTCTGCAAGCGGACAGATAATTATACCGTTGTAGCATTTCACCTAGGGAAGTATCCAGGTTGTCGATTTATAATTATACCTCTAGGAAGGCCATGTGGTAAACTATTATTGCCAAATTGATGAAGTACATGGATAATTTATATTAATTACACACTCTAATCTAATCAAAGGAGGTCACAAGATAAATTTAGATAAATATGGGTGATAGCATAATCATCAAGTATCATAATTAAAGATAATCATCAGAGCATTTACTAGTCATAATCATAGCTAACCATTAAATAAACTAGGGAAATAAGTCTATAACTGCGTCAATTGAATAACTCTAATTAGTGCAACTACATCTAACCATCATTGCTAAATCAACCCTAAATCATTATTACATGTAAAGAGGCATCAACTAATGAGGATATTAAGAACTAAGTCACCTCCTTCGCGAACGCGCCCATGCTAGTCCTACATACGGGGGGTGGACTACGAGAGGAACTAACGTAGGCTGTCACCTACGCAGACTACCACACGTCCCGGCATGTCGGGGTGCACTCGCAGAGATAAACAAGACATCTAGACACCACGTCTACATATCGCCTATCATCTACCCATTGTACATATGGATAAACACTATACGAGCAATTACATGAATTCAATAAGATTGAAGTAACTAAACTAGACATATAATCAAAGTAGACAATGACTATTGCAATTAAGAACATATGAATATAATTAGAGTAAAGTCTCCCTAATCTGAATATTAAATACAATAAAGTAACTAAGAACTAGATCTATTACCGAACTCTTGCGCTCCAGCCAGATGCCCGGGGCTCTAGATCCGATGAAGAACTAGATCTCCTCTACTTCTAATCTAGCTAGCTAATCCTATGAACTAGAAGGCTCTTGATGAACTTGAAGGTTCTTGATGCTTGATGGCTTGAGGCCTTGATGAATAATGAATTCGCTCTCTCCAGGGGGGTCTACCCATGTATTTATAGTCCGGTGGGATGCGCGTGCGCCGCAGGATCAAACCGACTTAACCAACGGTGGAGATGAAAACCCTAGGCGCCGGGAGGAAGGTTCTGAAAGCGGGGAGGGGCGGCGGGGGGGCCGCCCGGCCTAGGGGTGGGGCCGGCCGGCCCCACCTGGCGGCCTCTGGCCCCCTCGCTCCTCCTAGTGTCTTCTGGAGTCTTCCTGAGTCTTCCCGCGGTGTCCTTCGTGGCGGATAAGTTTCGTGGTTTATTTGCACTTGAATCCCTCCTTTTCAGCTTTTCTAGAAATCTCCTTGGAAATTACAGAATATGCAAAACTCGTGGAAATTGTCAGATAAATCCCTAGACTAGTGTGTTTTCTTGTTTCCTTTTGGGTGAAAAGCTTTAGTAAAAGTTGACACTAACAGGTGTCAACAATACCCCCAAACTTTACCTTTTGCCAGTCCCTTGGCAAACACACCATGCCTAAGTGTTTATTATACTTGGATCAGGAGTTGCTACAATGTCATTATACTTTCCAGTACATATGCTTTCAAATAAAATTTCCTCCGGATCAAACAATGTATACTTTAACCTTCAAACTTACTCATTTTACCTGTAATATGGGGCTTCATCACTTTTGCATAAGTCTTAAATAGTTGAAAGATAGAACAATCAAGCTAAACACTATGTCTCAAGTTTCTTGCAATGTTATAATTCCGGAGTTTTTGATTAGTTTTCAGAATAAAACTCAGAGCTTCACTGTATGACACCCTCAAATCTCTCTGTGTATGTGGTATTTGTGGTTCTCTCTTGAGGCATTAATGTTGTTATGCCTCCTATAGCTAAAGGTATATAAAGTTGAGCTTATAGGAGTGGCAATAACAAGGATAGGCTTACTTGCAAAACATATGTTATAAAGTCAACTAATGGATCCACAGAGAATCGAGGCATACAATCAAACCAAGATGTGCATGTGTATGAAATATGATGGATGGGTGTATATGTGTTATTTATGGCTAACTCCTATTTCTATTTTTGCTCTTTCGGGAATGACTCTCTTTTAAAATTTTTCTCAGGAAAGACATGGGCTATCTTTATTATTTCTTTTTATTCAGGGAGGCGGGCATCTAGTACCCATTGTTTTAATTGCTGGGACATTTGTCCATCTTTTACTCCCCTTTTCTTTCTTTCTTCTCTTTTCTTTTTCTTTTTCTTTTCTTTATTTTGCATAGCCACATGCATCCTTTGAATGAATCGAGAGGTATGATCAGGACTTAGAGCATTAAAAGACAAGGGTTATCCTATAGGTTGCGGGTATATTTTTGTGTCCTCTCCCAGTGTAGGAGGTGAACATTTTATGATGAACATATATGGAAATATGGTGAATAATTGCGATTACTTCTTGGAGTAGGAATAATGCATATGTGGACTGGAGTGTGCAAATGATTCTTGGTTTTAAAAGCATGATAAGACTCTCATAAGGTATACAACACAGGTTGACTGAACTCAATGCAAAGCAAGCAGCTTTAAATGTGAAAAGGTTTTTCTATCCTCTAAGATATTAATTCTAGCTTTGGTAGGAATTCACATTTGTCATACAAGAGCTCATCATGTAAATTTTTAGATTTTCAAAAATAAATTCTCCAGAACATAGCAGTGCTAGGAACAAGATAAATAGTAGCTCAACTTTCATGAATCATATTAATTAACTACCTAGACTCAGCGCAAGCTTATACCTCCACAATTAAGGTTCAGAATAAATTCTCTAATTAAAATAACAGTGCTTAGAACCGAGGAGATTTTAAATTTGGCAAGTAGGTACTTAGTAAGCATTATAACAGAGCAACTATTCATCATCTCCAAGACAATTTTAAGGTTCATCAATTTTAATAGCTCTAGCCTGGACTAAATTATACTCTAATAAATATGAAACTAAATATTTATTTGGTTTTATCTTTTTATAATATCTAATATCTAATATCTAGCATAAGACTCTATGATTTTGTGGACCTTCATGTGCCCACATATTTTTGGTATTTTATGACTATTTATAGTAGACTCAAAAATCGCTTAGGTGTAGTCACCTGATAACTAGGGGATGCTCCTCCCCCAAGCTTGATGATTACAATATTTGGTGTAGATGTTCTTCAGAGCGAACTAGCTAGTAGCGAACCCGGTGGTTGCCACGGATAGTCTCTCTCCTTGCTATAATATCATTCCTGCATAAATACTCCACAAGAAACCCAAAACTCGAGGCTCGAATATATTTATAGGTTAGCGGTCAGCCAAAGAGTAATTGATCACTTTTATGAGTTATCTTTAAATGTTGTCTAATTTAAGCAGGATTTAATTTCTTTTTGAATTTTTATTTTTATGATGCAAAAACTAAATATGAATGCTATATTTTTGTTATTTTTATTTTTGTACCACCACAGTGGATGTTCCTTCAGAAAATACCATAAGGTATCCACATGGGGCTTTATGATGTCATGAATAATGCAGAAAATATTTTTGCTAATCTTTTAATATGCTTATAGATAATGCTACTAGTTGAATTTTAAATTACTAATGCGTTTAATGAGATAACTACCATTCTGACCTTATGGCTAGGGTATGGAATTTAAAGTCTACCGACAGGACTTAGACAGAGGTAAACACTTACTCAGTGGGTTCATCGTCTGAGGTCACCTCAGTCAACTCCCCGTTTCGTGGTGATGCGTCGCGTGCTTTCTTCCATCTTGCTTCGGTCTCTTTTGCTTCTTTCTCTTCTAGCTTCTGCTCTTCTTCTTTGTTCGCCTTCTCCCACGCTTCTAATCGTGCTAGGATCTCCTCCTTTTCTTCCTTGGCGATCTGGTCCATCCTTTCTGCTTCTTCTGCCCAGTTACTCCAGCGAGGTTCATGCGTGTTCTCTTCTTGCTCGGGAAGCGATCTTCATATCTCACGATCTCGCCAGGGAAGTCTTCCCAGCCACAGTGAGGCTGAGCAGCCTGACGGTGTGCTTGGCGTCTTCTCCTGTTGCGCTCCTTCCTGGCCTGTTCATGGTTATTTAAAGTTCTGAATTGACAGCGTACCTTTTTGGTAGGTAGGTTGAAGTGGATGTGTCCGGACCCAATATAGATGTTGGCGTTGGCAGTGTAGAGGAACGGTCTTCCCAAGAGAATCGGGGAATCATCGTCTTCCTGCATGTCAAGGACTAGAAAATCTGCAGGTATATATTGTCTTTGAATCCTTACCATGACATCCTTAACAATTCCTTCAGGAAATCTCAGTGATTGGTCCGCCATCTGCAATTGAATACATGTTGGGTATAAAGGTAAATCAAACAATTCATCGTATACCTATTTTGATATTACGTTGCAGCCTGATCCAGTATCACAGATGGTATAAGGAAAGGTGGTGTCTTTGATTGTGCATTCAATGATTGGGACACCTGGATCACCTCTCTTGATTGGGAATGGCTTGGGTAGTCGGTGATCATTTTCTGTGTTGATAGCAGTGATTAATTGAGTCGTCTCCTTAGGTGCATGCTTGGTCCTCCTCCATCTTCTATTATTTCTATTATTCTTCTTCTTCGGCATTAGGTGCGATTCTTGCTCTTCTTGTTGTTGAAATTGCTTCGGGGCTGCAGGGGATTTCAGGACGCGGTTCTTGAATGTGAATCTCTCCTTCTTGTCCTTGATAGACAAGACGATCTTGGCGAACTCCGCATAGATGATGGCTTTTGTTGTGCACAAGAATGGTCTGCCCAGAATGATGGGTGCCTTCTCATCTACTCCTGTCTCCATGACCACGAAGTCAACTGGGACATATGATTACCCCACTCGAATGACAACTTCTTCTAGTACTCCCTCAGGGTAGCAAATGGACTGATCTGCAAGCTGCAAACGCATGTTTGTGTACAACAGGGGATCATTTAATATTTTCTCATAAATTACCTTGGGCATGATGTTGACACTAGCGCCGAAGTCGCAAATAGCCTCTGGAAAGCTGTGGCATCCTATGGCGATAGGAATGACAGGTCTTCCAGGGTCTCCCATCTTCTCTGGTAGAGAGTGGTCAATCCACTGTACATCTGCAGGCTCAATATGATATTGGGTTGCATTGTGAATATCAACAAGGTTAGCAGTTTCTAAAACTTCTGGTTGGCCTAGAATCTTACCTTTCTCTAATGGAGGTACAGCAGCAGCTAACTGAGCTAATTGTGATTCTAACATTTTATTAAAGGGTTAATTTGATCGATACCATTACAATTCTGCGAGTTTGGAACAATACCATTACTATTCGTGATATTAGAAACATACCATTATAATTTCACAAGTCTTGGAAATGTACCACTACTTACCCTTTTGACTCATTTACATAAATTTTTAGACCAAATTGCCCTCTTCTTCCTCCTTGCGCTTACCATTTGGTACGAGCTCACCGGCGCATGGTGCGCTATGGCGTAGTGAGAGCTCGACAGTGTGGGTCGATGAGCACAACCTGAATAGCCAGCATGTATGTGCGAGACGAACATAAGTGGTACACACCGGAGTCCTCTTGCCCGGCATCCAAAGAAGATCTTGTGGCCAAGGCGGCGAGGCACGGAAGTCCTCTTGCCAGTCCGCGCGTGGCCAAACGGTCGTAGTTATTAGTAGCCAAGGTGAACGCCAAGCGGCACACCGGTGTGTCTGCGCCCCAACTTCGATGGCCATGGCTGAAGCAAAAGGCGTGGCCTGCACCGGGTGTGAAGCGTGACCGAGCAAATGAAGTTGAAGGATGTCATCTGCCGCCCGCGTGATCAAGTGGTGGCAGCGTTGGTGGCTGACTAGCTTGCATGCGTATTCACATAGCTTGGCTCCGGCCGCTTGTCCTATGCCATAGGCACGGTGGTGTCCAACTGATGAGAGAGAGAGAGGGAGCAAGGAGGAAGAAGAGGGTAGTTTGGTCTATAAATTCAGATAAATGAGTCGAAGGGGTAAGTAGTGGTGTATTTGTAAGACTTGTAAAATTGTAGTGGTATGCTTCTAATTTCACGAATAGTAATGGTATTTCTCCAAACTCGCAGAATTGTAATGGCATCGTTCAAATTAACCCTTTATTAAAGCTGTGCTGATTCTTTATAGCTGAAGCAAAAGTATTCATTCTAGCATGTATGTTTTCTAAAGTTTTATCATTTGATGTTAGCTTCCTAGTCATTTGATCTAGCAGTTTAGATTGACTAGTAACTAATTCTCTTAAAGGCGGAAGGTTGTAATTATTGAAGTTATTACCTTGATTGTTACCTTGATAATTACCTTGTCGAGGTTGTTGGTTCCACCCTTGATTTTGTTGAGGACGATAGTAGGTGTTGTTGTTGATGAAGTTCACATTCTCTTGCATTGTAGGGCAACTGATAGCTGAGTGCCCATAGTCTCCACATTCTTCACATGTCATATGGGAATCATTGACGTGCATGACTTCCTTCTTCTCTATGTCGAGCTTCTTCATAATGAGGTCTAGCTTGGCAAAGTGACCATGTCGCCTTCCTTGAGGTGATGGATTCCTCCTCCCTTCTTGCGAGTCCGAGTAATGTTCTTCATTGCATATTGAGTTTGAGGCCATCTTCTCGAGAAGTGCTTTAGCATCGAGAGCTTCAAAGGACAAGAAAGCTCCTCCAAATGCAAAGATCAATAGACTCACGGGTGCTAGAGATGAGTCCGTGATAGAAAGTCTGCATTAATGACCACTCCTCTATCCCATGATGAGGACAGTCTTCAATGTAATTCTAGAATCTTTCCCATGCTTCAAAGGAATGATTCATCATGTTGTTGATGGAAACTTGAAATCTTCCCACGCAGTATTGGTCTTGGTCAGAGGAAAGAACTTTGCTAGGAAAGCAGTTGAGCATAGGTCCCATGTAGTGTGTTTATCTTTGTTGATGTAGAACCACTGCTTAGCTTTCCCCAATAATGAGAACGGGAAAAGTCGGAGTAAGATAGCATCTTTTGATACTCCTCTAATAGTGAAGGTGCTGCAGATCTCTAGAAAGTGTTGTAAGTATGCACTTGCATCTTCATGTCCTTTTCCATAGAATTGGCTGGCTTGAACCATGGTGATGAGAGCGTGGCTTGAGCTCGAATCCATTCTCCCCAGGTGTTGATTCTGGTCCAAATCCCGGATGTTTGTCGTTATTGGGGCGTAGAACTCGCAGTGACTTCTCACCATGTCTTCAAACACGTGAGCTAGGTTTTCACCTAACTAATCTTCCGCTTGTTCTTCTACTTCTTCTTCAAATTCTTCTTCCAAAGTGTTGGAGCCGGCTCCCTTAAAGAGTTGGCTTGAGCAGTGTTCTTGATGGTGACTCGAATTTCTCCCTTATTTCGCAAGCCTTTTTTTTCTAAGGAGTTTCTCCGGATCGTCAAGAAAAGTTCTTTGGAAGAGAAAACCATTCATTCATCACCTTGCATAAGATAAGAAAATGATAACAACGAAGGGTGTACCGATGTAATTAGAGATCGATTGATAATAAAAGTTTATCCATGCGTATACAAATGATCAATATGTTCTAAGTTTATCGTGCCTTCCCCGGCAACGGCGCCAGAAATGCTTGTTGGTATTTCTAACGTCATCACTAGAAATAGAGATAAATCTTATACCTAGCAACGGCGCCAGAAATACTTGGTATTATAATTACTTGTCATTAGCAACTAGCCACCTTTGAATTACTAATATTCCTAAACATGAACTAGGTTGTCATCCCCGATTATATTGCTAGGAAATTATCATAGATTTATATTGTACTATTGTGACTAGGCAGATAAATATATGAATAAGATATGAAATAAAGACTAATGGGTTCTGCAAGTGGACAGATAATTATACCGTTGTAGCATTTCACCTAGGGAAGTATCCAGGTTGTCGATTTATAATTATACCTCTAGGAAGGCTATGTGGTAAACTATTATTGCCATATTGATGAAGTACATGGATAATTTATATTAATTACACACTCTAATCTAATCAGGCAGAGGTCACAAGATAAACTTAGATAAATATGGGTGATAGCATAATCATCAAGTATCATAATTAAAGATAATCATCAGAGCATCTTACTAGTCATAATCATAGCTAACCATTAAATAAACTAGGGAAATAAGTCTATAATCATGTCAATTGAATAACTCTAATTAGTGCAACTACATCTAACCATCATTGCTAAATCAACCCTAAATCATTATTACATGTAAAGAGGCATCAACTAATGAGGATATTAAGAACTAAGTCACCTCCTTCGCGACCGCGCCCATGCTAGTCCTACATACGGGGGTGGACTACGGAGGAACTAACGTAGTCCACCTACGCAGACTACCACACGCCCCGACATGTCGTGGTGCACTCGCAGATAAACAAGACATCTAGACACCACGCCTACATATCGCTTATCATCTACCCATTGTACATATGGATAAACGCTATACGAGCAATTACATGAATTCAATAAGATCGAAGTAACTAAACTAGACATATAATCAAACTAGACAATGACTATTGCAATTAAGAACATATGAATATAATTAGAGTAAAGTCTCCCTAATCTGAATATTAAATACAATAAAGTAACTAAGAACTAGATCTATTACCGAACTCTTACGCTCCAGCCAGATGCCCGGGGCTCCAGATCCGATGAAGAACTAGATCTCCTCTACTTCTAATCTAGCTAGCTAATCCTATGAACTAGAAGGCTCTTGATGAACTTGAAGGCTCTTGATGCTTGATGGCTTGAGGCCTTGATGAATAATGAATTCGCTCTCTCTCTAGGGGGTCTACCCATGTATTTATAGTCCTGGGATGCTGCGCCGTGCGCGCCGGATCAAACCGACTTAACCAATGGTGGAGATGAAAACCCTAGGCGCCGGGAGGAAGCTTCGGGAAGCAGAGGGGGCGGGCGGCGGGGGGCCGCCGGGCCTAGGGTGGGGCCGGCCCCCACCTAGCGGCCTCGGCCCCCCCTCGCTCCTCCCCGGTGTCTTCGGAGTCTTCCCGAGTCTTTCCGCGGTGTCCTTCGTGGTGGATAAGTTTCGTGGTTTATTTGCACTTG